>JASJET010000322.1:1200000-1560000 GCA_034092305.1 Diaprepes abbreviatus | reverse complement strand
AAAAATAAACCATGAGTTTAAACGATTAACTGAAAGATTTAACGGGATTTCTAATTTTAAAACCTTTTGATTTGACAGTATTATTTGGAGTTTTGTTTGTGTGTAACGGAGACATGTACTGGAAATAATACGGTGATGCTAAAAGAATGAGGAAGTACGGAGCTTGTCTGGAAATAATTTAAATCAACAGGCTCGAAGCACGAAGGTGACTTATAAACCCGGACGGATCATATATAACATCTCCCGTATATTTTAGGTGCAAATATTGGTTTGGCAACAATGAATTCCCTAAATTTTTATTATATTGGTGACAGCGTATTCTTGACATTAACTGAATACTTTTCATTTGGATAGAAATCTCTTTTTGCCTTGCTTGTTTTATGTATTTTGTAAAATGTTTTACTAGAAATTTTAAAGATTTTTAGTATTTGAAAAAAAGCGGTCATATGGTAAATTTCATTATCATTGGTAAGTTTAAAGCATATATATATATATATATATATATATATATATATATATATATATATATATATAGAATTAAAGCTACTAATAGAATTCTATATGACACAGAATCCGGCTGCAGAACTTTTTATCCGCAATCGTTACTATTTCAACTGCGCATGCGTATTAGTTCAGAATCAGTTCTAAATCCTTTCCGCGAACAAAGCTATATATATATATATATATATATATATATATATATATATATATATATATATATATATATATATATATATATATATATATATAGTATTTCAATTAAAAATTATTATTTAAACTTAAACTGAGAATATTGTTTTATTGAAACCTAATTTTTCCGATGTTTTTTTAACCGATTTCCAAAAGAAGTAGGTTCCCAATTCGTCGACTATGTATTTTTTTTATGTATATATACCGATTACTCCGAAACGGCGGCATCGATTTGAATAAAATTTTTTGCGTCATGTTCAGAAAGTTGCTGCGGTTGTCCCATATTTTTTGGATGAAATTGGTGCAGTAATATCCAAGATGGCAGTAATATCCAAGATGGCGCTGACAATATGGCAGCCAAAAAAATTAATTTTGTTTGATTTTCTCCAAAATTGGTGTGGGGGAGTTTTCGGGGTCGTAATGAATCCAAGATATTCTTAAAAAATTCAATATGACGAATCTAATATAGCGGACAAAAAATCAATTTTGTCCGATTTTGTCTAAAATTGGTACGAGGGAGTTTTCAGGGTCGTACGTAACTAATCTAAAATTATTTTTAAAAAATTCAATATGGCGGATCCAATATGGCGAACGAAAAAATCAGTTTTGTCCGATTTTCTTCAAAATTGGTACGGACGAGTTTTCGGGGTCGCACATAACGAATCTGAAATTATTTTTAAAAAATTCAATATGGCGGATCCAAGATGGCGGATTAAAGATTTTATATCTCTTGATTTTGTCTAAAATCAGTATTGGGGTATTTTTGTTAGTGTTAATTATGAATTTGAAATATTTTTTGAAAAACTCAATCTGGCAGATTCAATATGGTGTCCTAAAAATTTTATATTTTTCGATTTTCTCCCAAACTGATATAGGGGGTTCTTGAGGGTGTAAATTATGAATTTAAAAGTATTTTTTCAGGATTCAATATGGCAAATTCAAGATAGCGAACTAAAAACTTTATATTTTTCGATTTTGTTCAAAGGTGGGACTGAATCGTTTTTGAGGATGTAAATAGCGAATATAAGTCAAGAAATTTTAAATTTCTGAATTTCATCCAAAATTGGTACTAGAGGGCTTTGAATGGTTTAGATTTAGATTAAATTAAGACTGAAAATAATTTTTTGAAAATCAATATAGCGGCTGCAATATGGTGGGTTGAAAATTTTACCTTACTCGCATTTTTTCAGATTTGGTATTAGAGGGTTTTCGGGGTCGTGTATTATGAATATGAAGTTAATTTTTTACAATTATTAGGTTGATAAGAACAATATGAGGGGCATACTCCGATTTTGTCTGAAATTGATATTATGGGATTCTTAAGGCTTATACAAACTCAATATGTAGTATAAAATATATCGAGCTAAGAAATTTACATCTCAGTTTCTTTAAACATCGATATTGGAAGGTTTTGGGGCCTATATTACCAATCTAAAATTAATTTGAAATTTAAGGTAGTGGATTTGCTATAACAGACTAAATATGTGTTTGACACAGTTTTACTGGTATTAGGAAAACTCTAAGTGACAAAGAATTTTTAGTGGTTTATTTTAGGGTGATTTACAACTTTGGATAAAATGGGTATTTTTTTGCCACCTTGGAGTCATTGCGAGGTACACTAATCTCGATTAATACTTAGTTCAAATAATTCATGGAGATCATAATGAATTCTAAAACTAAAAATAGAAAAATAATATTTTTATAAAAAAATTGAACCGACTCCTAAAAGTGCGCTAAAAAGTGTAAATAACTATAAATTTTTATATGAAATTGAACTTTTTGAAGTCGGCGCCAACTTATTTCTAAATGAAATAAATAACTACTAATATATACAAATTATGGTAAGAAAACAATTGCAAATAAAGTATTTTTAATCTGTTTATGCAAATCACATTTTGTCAGGTATTAGTTTGGCGCCGACTTCAACGATTTTAATTTCATATAAAAATTTCTAGTTATTTTTCACTTTTTAGCGCACTTTTAGAAGTCGGTTCAATTTTTTTATAAAAATTTTATTATTGAATATTCTCAATTAAGCAGTCACCTAAAACAAAGAAGAGCGATGTATTCTTTGAGATGCACTGTAGAAAGAGATAGTTATTGTATAAATGTATTATTTAAAATATTAGAATTGACATTACATGACACATTCATGCCAATATAAGAAACACTCAGGGAATTCAATGCTGCCATACAAATATTGGACGTAATGACAGTCAGAAAGGGGGGCTCAAAAATTATATACACGAGCAGTCCCGTTTTATATGTCAAGTTCGTGACTCGAACAAAGGATCGTGAATGCGTTAACACGTCTTTTATAGTAATAAAATTTTTTAACAAACTTCAAAAAAAAAACGGAGGTTATCAATTCAACCTGCATATTTATTATTTATTTATTTTTTTATGTTTGTTCAGGCATAACTTTTTATAGAAGTGAAATATCCGGATGAAATTTTCAACATGTTCTAAGGAATTCTACGAGGTAGTCTTATAAAAATATTATAAAAATTAGTTTATTGAAATTGAAAATACTGAGTAAAAATTCTTGGTTGCAAACTTTTTAATCAAAAAATACCGCTTCATTTATTTATTTGACAAAAAGTGAGAAAAAAATAAAAAAATATGTTTGTTTTTTTTTTTCTTCCTTTCTTCCTTATAACTGAAAATATTCACTTTAGAGAAAAGTTGTAAAGAAATAAGGGTTTGCAATTAAATTTTCTAGAAGATAGGGTTATTTATATGTATTATCCTTTCAGGCAGAGAAAAGGAAAGAATATACTGGGTGATTCTTAGGGAAATTTATCGATCGATTGTGAGAAAACTATAGTTAGGAAGAATCTGAAAATTTGATAGTGTACAGGGTGAGTCAACGATTGGATGAAGTAAGTTTGTGCCTTTTCGGTGAAATTTACAAAGAAACTATATTTATTGTTTGATACAGTTTATTTTTACGCAGATTTTAAAAATATTTAGGACTCTACAGGGTGAGCCAAAAAACTAGGACAGCATAAAGTTGTATTTTTTTAAATAGAACATCCTATATACGAATCGTATTTTTGATTTAGCTTATAATTTTAAATCTTTTTTATTAAGGGTTTACTATAACAAAACTTTATAGTTTCTGAGATAATTAAGTTTAAAGAAAAAAAGTCACATTTTCAAGCATCAATTCAACCCTAAATAACGTTTTCAATTTTGTGACAAATATATTCAAATTTGGAATTTAGCAAGGCCAAGGACAAGTTAACATAATTTTTACCTAATATTTGCAATAAAAGCTACAGGGTGTTGAACACATCGGCTCAAATTTGAACAAGTTTAAATGAATAAATATCTTTTTTTTTAAATGGTACACCCTGTATGTTTTCATGTTATTTAATAGAGTAATAAAAACCCTAAAAGTTTTGTTCAATATATCCTATACCCATTTATAATAGTTTTTGAGATATTTCAGTTTTTCTTATTTTCCATACTTTTTTACAGAAATAGTCTTCATTATCATAGTAGCCATGTAAAATAATAAAAAGAAACTACAGAAACAAACAGAATGTGGTTAAATATGATGAAATACATTATTCGTTATATTACAACGGCAATAGTTTAATTAAACATAATGTGAAAAAATTAACACAACAATAACGACAAGGCAAATACATATTTACTTTTATACTAAATTGAAACAAAAAAATTACCTATTAAATACTGAGATTAATTATTTCTTTTTAATAAGTGTTCGAATAAACGACCCTCTTGTGCAATGCACAAATTTAGTCTTTTTTGCAGATTTTCTCGGACCCTGGACAAAATTAGTGGCGTTATTGTTCTACAGGTATCCTTAATCCTGTTTCGCATATCTTCCACTGTTGCTGGTGGATTAACATACACCTTATTTTTAATATAACCCCATAGGAAGAAATCTAATGGGGTGATGTCGCAAGACCTTGGTGGCCACTCAATGAAACCCCCACGTCCAATCCATTTTTGCGGATATCGTTGGTCCAAAAACGCACGAACTTCACGATGGTAATGTGGAAGCGCACCATCGTGCTGGAACCACATACTGTCGAGCTCATCCCTATCGAGACCTTGAAGCAGTTGGGGTAGTTCTTCTTGTAGAAAGTTCAGGTAACTATGGCCTTTTAGTGGTTCATTAAAAAAGTGGGGTCCAATAATTCGATTATGATGAATACCACACCAAACATTTAATGACCAGTGGTTTTGATGTTGCACCTCTCTAATCCAAAATGGGTTTTCTGTGGCATAATAATGCATGTTGCGTCTATTTACGGCACCGTTACTTCTAAAAGTAGCTTCATCACTAAACATTACCTTGCATAATAAATTTGGATTTAATTGAATCTCCGCATTTATTGTACGACAAAAGTTTACACGACTTTCAAAATCCTGTCCATGTAATTCTTGGTGTAATTCCATGTGATATGGATGATACCTATATTTCTAGGTAGTACGATTAGCGGTGGATTGTGATGTTTCACATAATGCTGCTAACTGACGGCTACCAATATAAGGATTTTCCTGAACATTTAACAATACTTGTAGTTCTTTTTCTTCATTAGTTACTGGTTTGTTGACCACTTTACGTTTTGGATAATCAACAGTACCAGAAGAATCAAATCTTTGCATTAAGTTTTGAAAAGTATGGGTATTAGGCTGGCGTCGATCAGGATACTTCATTTTGTAAATTCTTTGAGCAAGAAGGCAATTTTTTTGAGCCTCTCCTATTGTATAAATCATATCTATTAACTCATTCTTTGGAAAATTCATTTTACAATATAAGATGAATGCAAAAAAAACCAAACTACACTACATAAAAACCAAAAGAAGCGATTGCGGTTATAAATTTGACACACAGAAAAATGTCCTTTTACATTGTTTTTGCCATGGCTACTATGATAATGAAGACTATTTCTGTAAAAAAGTATGGAAAATAAGAAAAACTGAAATATCTCAAAAACTATTATAAATAGGTATAAGATATATTGAACAAAACTTTTAGGGTTTTTATTACTCTATTAAATAACATGAAAATATACAGGGTGTACCATTTAAAAAAAAAGATATTTATTCATTTAAACTTGTTCAAATTTGAGCCGATGTGTTCAACACCCTGTAGCTTTTATTGCAAATATTAGGTAAAAATTATGTTAACTTGTCCTTGGCCTTGCTAAATTCCAAATTTGAATATATTTGTCACAAAATTGAAAACGTTATTTAGGATTGAATTGATGCTTGAAAATGTGACTTTTTTTCTTTAAACTTAATTTTCTCAGAAACTATAAAGTTTTGTTATAGTAAACCCTTAATAAAAAAGATTTAAAATTATAAGCTAAATCGAAAATACGATTCGTATATAGGGTGTTCTATTTTAAAAAATACAACTTTATGCTGTCCTAGTTTTTTGGCTCACCCTGTAGAGTCCTAAATATTTTTAAAATATGCGTAAAAATAAACTGTATCAAACAATAAACATAGTTTCTTTGTAAATTTCACCGAAAAGGCACAAACTTACTTCATCCAATCGTTGACTCACCCTGTACTAATGTGCATGGAGGACAGCCGGTTATACCGGAAGTAGATGTCAACTTGCTTATTTTAACTGGAACATCATATATATTATTGCATTTTTGATTTCTACGTAAAATTCTAGACATTTTTCATGTATAATATTCTTATACTTAAGTCTCACCGTTTTGGACATATTTAAATTTTTATGTCAAAAGTAACGTTTGCGGACCAAAATTTAACTATAAATTTTGGTCCGCAAACGTCATTTTTGACATAAAAATTTAAATAGGTCCAAAACGGTGAGACTTAAGTATAGAACATTATACATGAAATATGTCTAGAATTTTACGTAGAAATCAAAAATGTAATAACATATAGGGTGTTCTATTTAAAATAAGCAAGTTGACATCTACTTCCGGTATAATCGGAAGTGCCGCCATCTTGAAAATATTTTCGCCGGCTGTCCTCCATGCACGTTAATACACTGTGAAATTTTCAGATTCTTCCTAATTATAGTTTTCCCACAATTGTTCGATAAAGTTCTCGGAGAATCATCCTGTATACAAACACTTTTTCCTGCAAATACAACTCTGTTCATCTCTCCATACGTATTTCGAACAGTAGTCAGTGGAGCGATATCGAACCAAGAGCAACATTCGCAGGAAACAACTACTTTATAAAATATAAATTCCAAAGTATATCAGTGTATGTTTTTGATTAGATTTCTTTGCAGTTTCGAAAAATATACCAACAACATAATGCATCACTTTGTGCTTTCCCACGAATCATAATGAAAACATGCCAGTTTCTCTACAATAATAACTTGTAAAATTGAAACGTATTTTTTTAATTTCAAAACACAGTTTACACGAATCGATGTATCAAAACTTTGAAAATTTAAACATTTCTCTCGCTAACGACTTAACAAAATAAACAGTTCAAACATAAATTTTGACGGCACTCATAAAGTTTACCTGATGTTGCAAACTTAATTTTAGAATTTGTTAGTTTTTGTAAAATTCCGCTCTTTTCAAATTGAACGTAAAAATGCCTCGGGCCAATCTCGATCAATAAAAAAGAACAACAGTAGCTTAAAGTTTTGTATTGTTGAGAAATAATTTGTTAAATAAAAAAGCACAGAAATAGTTTGTAATAGTTTGGATTAATATGCAAAAAACAACATTTTTGCGTTTTATGTTCCTATTAATCCAGTCAAAATAGACATTTAACTTCGCGAAAATTCGCATAGAGCTCAAGATTGGTATGGGTGCTAAATACACTATCACTACATAGTATAAAACAAAGTCGCTTTCTCTGTCCCTATGTCCCTTTGTATGCTTAAATCTTTAAAACTACGCACCGGATTTTGATGCGGTTTTTTTCAATAGATAGAGTGATTCAAGAGGAAGATTTATATGTATAATAACATCCATTAAATAGTGGAGAAATACTGTTATTTTTGAGGTTTCTAATGTGATGTCGTTAATTATCATATTTTTTTCCGCTTACATTGCAAACGCAGGCTGAACCCTACGAGATTTATCAAAATAATGTACTAATTATTTGTACACATTGAAAAGGTCTACAGAAAACTCCGCGATGGTATATGTCTATCTCTCATGGATATCCCACAATAACATTTTTTTGTCATTTACTTTTTACGACAAATAATGGCAAATTTTGAAGCGATTTTAACCAATACAGCATTAATCCTTATCCAATTAAATAGCTTAAATACATTGTTGATTTAATATAGATCTATATGGTCGTTTACAGCACAAGATTTAAATGAATATTTTCGAAGATATTACAGATTTAAAATTGCGGGAAGTAGCGCTTGCGGCGGTACTGGCCGACCGGGGCGGCGGCAGCGTGCCTATAAATAGCGCGTCGGAGGCCGATGTAATAATTGTTGTAAAAATAAAATAAATAGTCACAGTTTTTCTGTAGTGTATTTAGTATCAGCATTGCACCCGTGCGAAGCCGGGGCGGGTCGCTAGTGCTCAATATAAGTAAAAATCTGGAAGTATTTATTTGTGTGACTCACACACTAAAATACGTACAAATTGATTAAGCAGAAATATTTAAAAAAAATTGACTCTTTTCCACAATTGATCATCAGAAATGGGTTCGCTTTCTTCTTGCTAGCTTGGAGTTCCAAAAAAAATTGATTGTATAGACAAGTATAGATATTTAAGTTTTGTAAAAAAATTCAACATCTTCTTCTGCTTATTAACACATTTCGTGTATACTATCAGGTTCAAGTGTTGCTAGGCAATCAACTGAACCCAGAAGACTCGGGTTGGAAATTAATTGATAACAGTTTGGAGCCACTTCAAATTTTACTCCCACCTACTCTAAAAAAAAACTTCTTAATACCATTTTTTGTAACTGCAATAGTAAAAATTGTGACTGTATAAAACCAAGATTATTTTGTTCACCTGCATGTACCGTCATGGCCAGTCTTCCTCCAATACAATATGCCCCCGAAGAACTGCCACAATTTTCAATAAAGCCAGAATCTTGAACACAGGGGGGGATCCAGCCTCTCTCTTGGGGGGGGGGGATATCACAAAAGTACAGTATGGCAAGCGAAAGCAAATTGTCGACGGGGGGTGGGGACACCGGAAACATTCCAATTTCTACTGTAAAAAGCAGGGTCGAGTCTATTTTTCTGAATTTGAAGCTCTTGGAGAGGGGGAAATGTCAGCAGCATACACATTCCTAGTGTAAGAGACAGAATCGGGTCTATTTTCCTGAACTCAAAGCTCTTGGGGGGTGGCTATCGCAAAAAAACAAGTTGTCAAAGGGGGGGAGTGCCAACAGCATCCACATAATAATATAAAAAAAGGCAGAATCGGTTCTATTTTCCTGAACTTAAAGCTCTTTGGAGGGGGGGAGCGATCGCAAGCATACACATTCCTATACTCTATTCAAGAACTAGAGAGAGTAATAAAACTGTTACCGAAACCTCCAACGTACCTGCTCCAGTGCCGCAGGTAACTGAGAACTGCCGTAAATCTAATTATATTTAAATATTGTAAGCTTTTATAAATTTACTGCAACAATAAAATTTCTGATAGTTTAACTTTATTTCTGTCAGTGAGCAAAGTGCACCTTACAGTGTGTCCTTACTGATTTATCTTGTTTGCGCTTGTTTTTATATATTATTTGAGACTAGCGACCCGCCCTGGCTTCGCACGGGTGCAATGCTGATACTAAATACACTACAGAAAAACTGTGACTATTTATTTTATTTTTACAACAATTATTACATCGGCCTCCGACGCGCTATTTATAGGCACGCTGCCGCCGCCCCGGTCGGCCAGTACCGCCGCAAGCGCTACTTCCCGCAATTTTAAATCTGTAATATCTTCGAAAATAATCATTTAAATCTTGTGCTGTAAAGGACCATATAGATCTATATTAAATCAACAATGTATTTAAGCTATTTAATTGGATAAAGATTAATGCTGTATTGGTTAAAATCGCTTCAAAATTTGCCATTATTTGTCGTAAAAAGTAAATGACAAAAAAATGTTATTGTGGGATATCCATGAGAGATAGACATATACCATCGCGGAGTTTTCTGTAGACCTTTTCAATGTGTACAAATAATTAGTACATTATTTTGATAAATCTCGTAGGGTTCAGCCTGCGTTTGCAATGTAAGCGGAAAAAAATATGATAATTAACGACATCACATTAGAAACGTCAAAAATAACAGTATTTCTCCACTATTTAATGGATGTTATTATACATATAAACCTTCCACTTGAATCACTCTATCTATTGAAAAAAACCGCATCAAAATCCGGTGCGTAGTTTTAAAGATTTAAGCATACAAAGGGACATAGGGACAGAGAAAGCGACTTTGTTTTATACTATGTAGTGATGAACTGACCGATAGCCCAAAAAAAAATTTTAATATTATATGAACGAATTTATTTTATATATATATATATATATATATATATATATATATATATATATATATATATATATATTTAAATTCTTGTATTTTTGACAATGGGTATTTTGTAAGTATTTAAATTATAACTTAGAATTTCTTGAGAGAGTAAGGCTACGTTTTAGTCTGAATGTGCCTAAAACGGTTTCTATGCCAAAATTAAAAATAATAAAAATACAGTTGTGATTTGTGTTAAATATGTCAAAATTATCTATATTTTGTAATGTATGTGAATTATTAAGAAATCATAAGAAATAAAATAATATTGTAAAAACTTTTTATTTTAAGTTTATTACCGAAATAATACTCTATGCCATAAATACTTGGTATATAATAAACCTCCTCCTTCCGACGCCTATGGCAAGGATTAAAACCATTTTTAACACTTGACACTTCCAAATATCTATTGTTATCCAAGTATGTGTCTAGATTTTGCCAAAGACACCGGACACAGGTAGTTTACGAAGAAAAAAAGGGTAAAAAATAATTTATTACTCTTTCTAATTATTGAATAAACTATAGTATAAGAGGAAAAATCGGGTCTATTTTCCTGAACTCAAAGCACTTGGAAGGGGGGGGGGGGGTGCGATCGCCTCCCCCCCCCTTGGATCCACGCCTGCTTGAACACCATTATAATTTGCCATCAAACCGACATTCTAATATCCTACCAATAAATCACGTAACAAGAATTGTTTCTGCGTGAGTTTGACTCTTGAGGATACAAAATTTTATTTACCACTATTAATAGAAATGTACTACTTCTCTGAATCTATCATTCAAATACAGTAAAATATTTTGTTTTTAATATCTATAGACATCTATAGTAATTTTCAAAAGATAACACTTAGTGTGGCTCTATTTTCTTCCAGAAAATCCACCCAAAATGCCTGAATTTTCGAGCCTGTAACGCCCCCTGGCAATTTTTCACTCTTTTTTATCCACAAGAAAAAACGCGTATATTACTTACCTATTAATCAAAGTAATGTAACTCCCGCACTTAATAAAAAGCACTGAAAAGATAAAAATGAGAGAAAAATATAACACACTTTGTTATCTTAACTGCATAGTACTTAGTTTTGACGTATGTTTACATAAAAAAAAAACTTGCTTGAATTATTGTAAATAATATAAAATGATAATATAGAAAAGAAAAATCCCCCTTTGGAAATTATACAAATATTTGTACTTAAGTCATGTTCAACACGAGAACGCCCATCGGAAAAATATTTCAGTAAATAATGAAACAACTGTACTGTAATATGCTTGATACAGGGTGGCTCAAGATTTTCAATATTATCAGTTATACAAGATTATGTAGAAGAAAATGTCATTTAGCGGAAGATTATTTTATTAATAAAGGGTGTCTTTTATAGAGGTATAGAACTTTAAGTTGGCAACACTTTTTTAACTGGCGGCCATTTGGTCAGCTGTCAAGTGATTTATGTTTAGTTTGGTTTGGCACTTCAACATGAATAGACTGACGCCTGAACAACGCTTCCAAATTGTGCAAATTTATTTTGAAAATCATGGTTTTGTTCGAAATACGTATCGCGCACTACGTCCATTTTACGGTCAACATAATCGTCCATCAGAGCAATTAATTCGATTAACTATGGTACGTTTTCGCACCACGTTTACTCTAAATGATAATACGCATTCACAGAGACGTCGTACAGTGCGTACAGACGAAGTCACTGCTGCTGTAGAGCGTAGCGTAGAGGAAGACCCGAATCAGTCTATCCGCCATCGTGCACAGGAATTGGATATGTGTCCATTCCCTTTATGGAAGATTTTGCGGAAAGATCTTGGTTTGCGTGCTTACAAAATCCAACTCGTGCAAGAATTGAAGCCACACGATCACCTAGCAAGGCGTAGATTCGGTGAATGGGCCCAAAACAAGATTGCCGTTGATCCCGATTTTCATAAGCGAATTTTGTTTAGCGATGAAGCTCACTTTTGTTTGAATAGACACGTCAATAAACAAAACTGCCGTATTTGGAGTGATGATAATCCTCAAGTGTATCTTGAGACACCGTTACATCCAGAAAAACTGACTGTTTGGTGTGCTTTATGGGATGGTGGAATCATTGGTCCGTACTTCTTTAAAAACGATGCTGGTCAGAACGTTACAGTCAATGGTGGCCGCTATAGAGCCATGATTACTGACTTTTTCGTTCATCAATTGAACAACCATGATGTGCAGGTGCTGTGGTTTCAACAAGACGGCGCAACATGTCACACAGCTCGTGCCACAATTGATTTATTGAAGGAAACGTTTGGTAACCGCATAGTTTCACGTTTCGGACCCGTAAATTGACCTCCAAGATCGTGCGACTTAACGCCGCTAGACTATTTTCTGTGGGGATATGTGAAGTCGCTAGTCTACGCCGATAAGCCCGAAACGATTGATCACTTGGAGGACAACATTCGCCGCGTTATTGCCGATATACGGCCACAACTGTTGGAAAAAGTCATCGAAAATTGGACCTTCAGATTAGACTACGTCCGAGCCAGCCGTGGCGGTCCTATGCCAGAAATCATATTTAAATTATAATGCCAGAAGGTTATCTTTCGAATAAAGTAAATTTCATGTCAATCTAAAAAATTCATATTTGTTTTATTCCATTTAAAAGTTCTATACCTCTATAAAAAACACCCTTTAGGAGACATTTTTAAAACAACATACAAGAAAATTCCGGTATTGGCAAGGCCGTGATGCCCTGCTGCGAGCGTGGCGTTGTGACTTGTAGTCCAGTCAAAATAAACAAAAAAGTATTAAAAATTTGCATAGAGCTGAAAAGTAGTATAGGTCTTAAATATACTATTACAAATAAGATATCAAAAATTCCCACCGATCCTACTCCTGTTAAAAATTTTATTCAAAGTCAAGGATATCGGTTTTTCGCATTTTCCTTGTAAACAATAAGAGTTATCGTAAAAATTGTAGCCCATGCAATTCTTTACAAAAATTGTTTTTACAGTAAAAATATGCAAGTATTTGTTTGTGTGACTCACATACTTAAATACGTGGAAATTACGAGGATGGTCGATGATAAGTTCTCGGATTGAAACAGAGAGGGTGGGATCAAATAACTATACTATTTTGTAGGCATTAACCTTGAAATGACGCTCTGCAAAGTTTCAGATGTTTGCGTTCAGTTGCGTGTTTGTGGCGATCGAGTGAACGCATAAAGTTCGATATTTTGTGAAAAATGGATAAAATTGAAGGTAGAGCGGTTATAAAGTACTTTGTTTTAAAAGGCTTAACACCTACGGACATTTTATTAAAGCTAAATGTTCTCATCTTGCCAAAAAAAAATGCTCTTTCATCAGGATAACACACCTGCACACAAATCTATGGTTGTTGCTGCAAAACTCCATGACCTACATTTCGAAGTGCTTCCACATGCGCCATATTCGTCGGACCTGGCTCCCAGCGATTACTTTCTCTTCCCAAACATGAAAAAATGGCTCGCTGGACGAAAAATCCCTTCAAATAACGAGGTCAGAGCAACGACAACCGCTTATTTTGCAGAGTTGGACAAATCGCATTATACTACGGGCATTAAAATGTTAGAACATCGTTGGTTTAAATGTATTGAAGTACAAGGGGTCTATGTTGAAGAATAAATAAAAACATTTTCAAAAATCTTTTGTTTTCTTTATCAGACCGAGCACTTATCGAACCATCCTCGTAAATGATTTTGAATGAATCTACACTCAGTCCCTAATTCCGTTCGCCCGTATAACCTTGAACAACGTTTATCTGCTACTCCATTATTCGAGTGGCGACGGTCGTATAACTGTCCTTTTTTTATGAACGTAGATGAAACAACTACTTTTAGGATTGAGCATTTCTTTGCAGTAAAGAGACGTGAATATGCGGAAAGAAATCAGGCTCCAAAATGGATTATCACAAAAGAAGAAATAAAAACAGCAGCCACCAAATTGAAAAATCGAAAAGCCCCTGGACCAGATGGCATAACAAATGAAATCCTCAAATATAGTGGAATGACACTACTAGAAGAGTTACATTCCCTCTATAGAAAAATACTCAACGAGGAGAAAACACCAGAACAATGGAGGGAAAGCTTGACCATACCCATATTCAAGAAAGGCAACAAAACTGACCCGAACAACTACAGGGGAATAACACTTCTAAGCTCAACCGTCAAGCTACTAACGAAAATCATAGTAAAAAAAATAGAATCTAGCGGAATCAGTGAGGAGCAGCAAGGCTTCAGACAAAACAGGTCAACAACTGACGCCATATTTATAATTCGCCAAATTACAGAGAAGGCCATCGAATACAACAAAGAGGCATATATGTGTTTTGTCGATCTCACAAAAGCCTTCGACAGGATCAGACTTCATGACGTTCTCGAACTACTTAAGGACAGAAACATATGTCATAACATCCTGGAAGTAATTAAAGACTTAAACAGCAGAAATACAACGAAAATTAAAGTAGGCAACAAGACATCGAACCAAATTCCAATATCAACCGGCATAAGGCAGGGAGACAGCCTCAGTCCAATTCTATTCAATGTCATTATGGACGAAATTATCAGAGAGGTGAAAGAGGCCGGTAGAGGATATGGAATGGGAAAAGAAGAACTAAAGATAATTTGCTATGCCGATGATGCAGTACTGATATCGGAAGACGAAGACAACCTCCAACGGCTCCTGTACAAGTTTGAAAAGACCGCTGAAAAATTTAACATGACAATCTCCATAGGAAAAACCCAATCTCTCACGATCAGTAAAGAACCAAGAAGATGTAAGCTCGCTGTACACAATCAAAGCATCGAACAGGTCATGTCATTTAAATACCTGGGAGCAAACATCACCAGCAATAGAAACTTAAAAGCAGAAGTTCAAGAACAAACAACTAAAGCTGCCGTAATGTCAGGATACCTACGTGATATTATATGGAGAAATAAACATATGACGACACAAAGTAAGATCAGAATATATAAGACCTGCATACGACCCATAATGACTTATGCCATCGAAACAAGAGCGGACACATCAGCAACCAAAAGACTACTCCGGACAACTGAGATGAGAACGCTAAGAAGTATCACGGGTCATACATTACGCGACAGACTAAGAAACGATGAAATCAGAAAAAGATGTGAAATACAGGACGTCGTAAGATGGGGCAGAGGAAGAAGGAGAGCATGGAGGGATCATGTCGACAGGATGACCGACGACCGAGTGGCAAAAATTGCAAAAGAAGGAATACCAAACTCCTCAATGCTTCCTGGTCGACCGCCTAAAAGATGGAAAGAGAGCTGGACATCGGTATCACAGGAACAAGAATAAACGAGATGCATTGACAGTCACTACAGGACAAAGTCCTATACTAAGAATAAGAAGAAGAAGAAAGAGACGTGCTTATCGAAACTGGGGTTAGAAATTAATAGATTTGGAGCCCATTCAAATTTTACTTCCACCTGCTTCAGGAAAACTTCTTAACACTATTTCTTGTAATTGCAGGAACGGTTGTTCTAAAAATTGTGATCAGTTGTAACGCCAGTCTTGCTCCAATAAGGAATCAAATACAACAGATGAGGATTCTTATGGTATCACTAATGAGAACTCATACATCTTTGCACTTGGAACCATCTACAGAAATCCAGCAAGAAGAGGAAGAAAAAAGCGAAGAAGAAGACATTACTGTTAAAGTAACATTTGCAGATTATCACAATATTCCGTTCCGTAGAAAAATGTGTACATGTTATGTAGAATACAACTTCTCCACCTACAAGAACAATTTTTGTAAAGAACTGCATGATTTACAACTTTTATTTAAGTTATTTTTACGATAAAACTTACCGTTTACGATAAAAATGGGAAACCGCGATATTTTTTACCTTTAACCTTGAATAAATTTTTAGCAGGTCTAGGATCGATGAGAACTTTTGATATTTTATTTGTAATACTGTGTTTAAGACATATACCATTTTTCAGCTCTATGCGAATTTTTTCGAAATTACCATTTTTTTGTCTATTTTGGCTGGACTGTCGCCTCACAGAAGGCAGTTGCAAACAAATGAGCGGCATATAAGGTACATTCTTTTGAGTAATTATCACTTTCAGTTCTGTCACTTGAAGTAATCATGATCACTTCGACCCAATGAGAAGTAAACGCATATTCAAAAGAACATGAAGTTATCAGTTTCACTTTGTTCAGTTTGATCAGTGATAATTTACTCAAAAGAATACAGCCATAGTTAGTGAGACCATTCAGATGCGCTTCGGAAGACATATAAAACCGGTTGTCCCTTGTATAACATAGTCGACACGCAACCCAGATATGTATGAGAAGTTGCCTACGCTATGTAAAGGGCACGGCACTTAGTAAAGGATTTCTTTAAAAATTATTAATGGTAATACTCGTTCTAAGCTGTAAGACTACTGTAAATCTATTAGGAACCACCATGTATAATATGAGCATCCGTAATAATTATAAACAAATGCTAACCACACATTGTTAAAAATAAATAAATAAAATACTGATTCGAATAGATAAAAAGGTTTTAGTGATATAGTTACAAAATACAATAAAACAATTATTATTTAAAATTGACAATAGGAAATTTATGATACAATAAAAATTAGACGGTAGATAACACTACGTCACTAAGGAAAAAAATGGCAGTGACCAATGGTGTGTTTAAGACGAGGAAAAAGGCTGTAATTGACCCCACCCTCTAAACCAACAAATAAGAAAATTGATCATGTTATAATTTTAGTCCATGGAAATTAGACAAAAACAAACCCTTTTTTGGTAAAAATGTAATTTGCGATTTTATTATTAGAAAGTATATATTTTGGCATCTTAAAAAATATATCTCGGTGTTAACTTTGGCAACACTGTGCTAATAAAAAATCGGACCAAAAATGATCACATTTTGCGGTTTTTCCAGTTTATATCGAAAACTAAAAGTTGTAAGAAAAAAAATGTCAAACAAAAATTGGAGATAATTGAACTACCTAACGATTTGTATAAATAAAGTTATAGGTGGCGCCACTAGTTATCGAGATATTTTTTTTTCGCAGGAAATTACATTTTTCTTTGTTTAAAATATAAGCTTATTTATTTACAAACTATTGTCTCAAAATTATATAAAGATATTATTTGTTTAAAAAAGTATGCTAAAACCGGAATTTTAATAAGACACAGCAACCATTCTTACTGCAAATTGTTAAAAATGACGTAGGTTTTTAAAATCTATTTAAATATATATATATATATATATATATATATATATATATATATATATATATATATATATATATATATATATATATATATATATATATATATATATAAAGGGTTTTCCAATAAGAGGTGTTATTTTGATATTCAAAGAAAAATGCCATTTTTTAAGATAAATGATCGGATATTTATTACATTATAAAGAGGAAGGTATGCCGTTAATGATGGAAAATAACATCAGCCAAATGACCACCACGACCATGCCTACAGGACCATATCCTTTTCATGAAATTTTCCATAACCAAATCGCAAAGTGGCTACCCTATGTCCTCGATAGCCTCACGAATTCCATCTTTGAGGTCTTGAATCGACGCTGGGCTGTTGGCGTAGACCTTGTCTTTCACGTGGCCTCAAAGGAAGAAATCGCAAGGTGTCACATCACAAGATCTCGGTGGCCAATTGTGATCACCTCTTCGAGAGATAACACGGCCCGGAAACTTTTCCCGTAAAAGATCAATGGTTTCGTTGCTTGTGTGGCACGTAGCGCCGTCTTGTTGAAAGTAAACGTGGTCCAGATAAATACCATCCAATTCCGGCCATAAAAAATCATTAATCATCTCTCGATAGCGCAATCCATTCACCGTAACTGTTGCTCCAGCCTCATTTTCGAAAAAGGTCCAATGACCCCGCCGGACCATAAACCGCACCAAACAGTCACACGTTCAGGATAGAGAGGCTTTTCAACAATAACTCTTGGGTTTTCCGAGACCCAGATGCGACAATTTTGTTTGTTGACGAAGCCACCGAGGTGGAAATGGGCCTCATCACTGAAGATGATTTTTCGATGGAATTCCGGATCATTTTCATGCATTTCAAGAACCCAATCAGCAAAGGCACGACGTTGTTGATGATCTGCCGGCTTGAGTTCTTGCGTTAACTGAACTTTATAAGCCTTAAGACCCAAATCTTTATGCAAAATACGGTGTAATGACGTTTGTGGAATCCCTAATTCCAAAGAACGACGAGGAATGGACAAACCTGGGTTTTCTTCAACACTTTCGGCTACAGCAGCAATATTCTCGGCTGTTCTTGAGCGACGTGCACGGATTTTCTTCTTCACATAACTAACTTGTCCCAACAGCTCGAATTTTTTCACCAATTTCTTTATTGCGCTCCGACAAGGTGCTTCATGACGACCCAAAAATGTTCGAGTTTTACGAACCGTCTCTGCCAAATTTTCACCATTTTTATAATGAATTTTAATAATTTCAATGCGTTGTTGAAGCGTGTATCGTTCCATCTTTATTTATGGCGTAGTTTCTACTTGTCAAACGTCAAAAACTTACAGCTTCAAAAGTGACATCTACCGAAATAGCGGGCTTTTCAAAATGACACCTCTTATTGGAAAACCCTTTATATATTTAGTTTTGGGTAGGTTTTTAAAATCTATTTAAAAAAAATATATATACATTTTTAGTTTTGGGCCGAGATATTTTGAAAAACCCAATTTTTGGACCACAAAAGTTACAATAACTTTTTCCCTAATAAACTTAAACTCTTTTTAATGTTCTAATTAGATTTAGATGCTTCATTTCCGATCTCTGGAAAAAAAATATGGTACGATGAAAAACATTTTTTTTTCAAAAATTCGAAACATCGCTGCTAACGAATAATAAGGAATTAAACTTAGGGATGATATTGTTGAATACTCGTACTTCACCTGGAAATTTTTTCGTTGCATGAAGGGCACCCTTCTAAGATCTGTGGACCATCGAAAGACGCCCATGGACCCATGCTCGCTTACCGTTCGGCACAGCATCCTCATTTCGAAGCAGACTTTCTTACATATGTAGCGATGACAAAAATGACTATGAAATAGATAATAATTGTGATAATGATGAAAATGACACTGATTTTATTAAAATAATGAATGATTAATACAATAATAAACATTTTATTATTATTTAGTATAATCTGAATATTTTGAAAACCACATTTGCTCCAAAATGACACCAGTGCAGTGCTAAGTGGTAAGGGCAGGCAGCCCCTGCGCCTGTAGAGTAGTCAGATAGATTCTGGGCGCCTTTCGATGGTCAACAGACTTACAGGGGTGTACGTTAGCCGCGACGTTTCGAATTTAAAAAAATATTTTTCATGGTACGATAATTTTACTTTTCACACATCGGAAATGAGAAGATTAAAACATTTTTAAGCTCACTAGGGAAAAATTTATTGCAATTTTTGTGGTCCAAAAATTGTTTTTATCAAAATGTCTCGACCCAGAATTAAAAATATATTTTTTTTCAATAGATCTTAAAAGTATACGTCATTTAAAATAATTTGCTGCCAGAGTGGTTGCTATATTTTAATTATAAGAGCGGAAAATCAAGGTCAAACCTTTAATTTTTACCTCAATTTTCTCAGAAAATATTTATCACACAGATTCTGGATTTAGCATACTTTTTTAGATAGATAATATCTAGATATACCGTGAATTTCGAAACAATAGTTTGTAAATGAATATAGTTTTATATTACACGAAGAAAAATGTATTTTTTTGCGAAAATAAATTACATCTCGATAACTAGTGGCGCCACCTATAACTTTATATATATATATGAATCGATAGGTAATTCAATTATCTACAACTTTTGTTTGAAACTTTTTTTCATATAATCTTTAGTATTCGAGATAAACTGGAAAAACAGAAAAACGTAACCATTTTTGGTCCGCTACTTTGTTAGGACAGGGTTGCCAATGTTAACATCGAGATATGTTATTTAGACTGTCGAAATATACACTTTCCGATAGTTACATCATTTTCACAACAAAAGTCTAACTTCTATGGAGTATTTACTATATTACATTGCAGGAAAAAATAAATATAAATTCCTCTTTTTTAACTTTAATTTCATTCATTTTTCGTATTAAATTAACCTCAATCTTTGATGCTTCAACGCCAAACTATTACAATGCACTGGATATTTCGCCTTGTGAAGATATCTACCAAATCCAGCAATATCGCTATCTTGTAGCACTAACTCAATTTTAGACTTTCCCCTACTTAAGTTCACGTTTTTTGGCATTATACCACTTTTGTAAGCTTCTGCATAGTTCCGTAGTTTCGATTTACTTACTCCATCTCTGAAAAAAAAAACATACTGTATCTTTAATATTTAATAAAAAATTCATAACACTCACTCGCTACTAAACAAGTATCCTGAGCTTAAATTAAGGTTAGAACCTTCCATAGGGTGGTCGCAAATTTTGCACAAGCTTCTGCCAAAGCTGTCTTTACTGACAGGTTCTGGAAGCCATCTCTGATCGAGTTTAAACTGATGAATGCACGCGTGATCTTTTGAAACATCCCCTGTACAGAGAGAAATTATCAATAGTCCGGACTACAGTGACACCTTTTGCATGTAATAGTTAATATCGATTTTATTTTGATAATTTTGACTACAAAAAAATGTATCAAGATTAATTTTTAATATCCTTTGATACCTGTAATCTCCGCTAGGTGTCCAATATCATGGGTTTCAAAATAGTGTTCTTTTCGAAAATCAGGCACAGATTGTTCAGAATATTCTGGAAAATCTTCGGAAGAAAAATAGTCGTAATCTCCGTCGGGTCTTGATGCTGTTGTCGTTGTTCCGCGTCTATCAATATGGGACGAAGACGTCTCTGTTCCGTACTTTCGTGAGCCTGAAACAAAAACACTTTAACATTCAGAAGTTTTTCTCCCTCAAAAACCTCGTACCTAAAATAGTGTTAATATCCTCATTATCCCCTCCCCCTTTTTCTCCGTTTCTTTCCAAAAAACCCTCGTTAGCACGATCTCCCCCTTCTTCTCCGTCTCTTTCCAAAAAACCCTCGTTAGCACGATATTTTTGCATTTTTTCCTCATATTTTTCCTCCTGCGCCTCTCTGTACTCTTGATATCGTTTTCTTTGATCGGAAAATTTCAATCCCACCTCCACCGGTAAACTTTTTGATTGTTTCAGCCTAATCAACCTTGAATGAAAAGGCTCTACCACATTTAAATCTTCTTCAACGTCATGGCAAACACACTCGAGCAAAGATTGTCTTTTTAAATCGTCCTCGTATACAACACCATCCTTACTTTTTAATGGCTCCTTATAACTAACACATGATTTCGGTCTTTTAAAAAAAGTAGGCTTTGGTAGTTTTTTGCTTTTACAACGACAATAACAATTGTTCCTGCTTAAAATATGTTTTTCGATCACGTCACCTTTGGTTTTTTCGCCATATTTCAAACGAGGAGAAACCAAGTAATTTTCGGGGTGTAAAATTGCGTTTACATTAGAAGAATTGTTTCTGCAAATCCAGTTGGCTGAGGTTAAAAGTCTTTTGGGTGCTGGGCTGTAAGAAATTGTAGTAATTTTTAGTGAAAAAAAAAACTATGCAAGGACTTCCTACCTGGGGCAAATTATTACTTTTTTGCCGCCCTGATTTTTATAAGAACACATTTTGGCAAATTTTCGCTTTCCTAACGTTTTTCAAATTAAAGAAAACTGTCAGACTAGGTTAAAAATATACCAAGGTGTTTATTATTACCCTAGAAACGTATTATTTTAAGGGCTAACAATACAAACATTATTTTCGAAGGACAGGTGGTGTTAATTTTAAATGACCGCCCATTTCAATTGTCCTCTTTGGATTTTATGCGGTATTGCCAAATAGCTGAAAAACAAAATTTTTATGAATCTATATTGAAATCTAAATAAATTATTTTATTATTTTATCTACATTTGCTCCATGTAATAAACACTTTTTTTGAAAAAAATAATATTAATAATTAAATTAAAATTTTCTTATTACAAACGCTAAAACCACTGAAATTTTATATATAAATTAAGACTATTTTAACCTTACAACTTGGCAACTCTGCCTATACGTCTGCCATGCTAAATTCAGCTGGTTTTGACAGTTGTTTATATACATTTTGAATATTTATAAAATATTTTATTGTTTTTTAATGGTTTTTAAACACAAAACATGTTTAAATTTATTGAAAAATCTTCTATGTCAATGACCGGAAGTATTTTACTCATATGTTAACATACAATTATTATAGACAATTTCGAGGTTATATTTGCACCTAAATTCAATATTCAACACAAAAACATGAGTAAAAAAAAGGATTTCGTAAAAGATGAAGTACACAAAAGACAAAATGAAAAGGTAGTAGTAGAGTATTGCTGCTCAATTTGTGGGGATAGTTTTAACTTGGAAAGTGAGTGTGACGAGCACATCGCTAGTTGTGTACAAAATACTCTGAGTGCTCATGATCCTTTAGAAGTAAATAGTAATAATAATAAAGTTACTAAGAGAAAGGTGGATGAATATAAACATGAAAAAGACCCGACAAGCTTATTTGAAGAATCAACCTCGGAAGATTCATCAGATGATGAGAATGTATGTAAAAAAAGGAAAAAATCAATCAATATAAACTTGAAGGAAGAACACGATAATGTCACGTTGGAAAATCCTGCATATGGGGCTACTAGCCAAATGCTCAGTGACAATGAAATGCTGATAACCTTACCATATGACCAAGACAATGAAGTTGTGAATGAGCCTTTAGATTTTGCTAATGAAATAGACATAGGTGAGTAATATTTACATTACACGTTGTTTATTATTATGTACACCAATAGGATTAAGAAAATTTGTTGGTACTTGGCGCTGATGAAATGAATTAGAACATAATACACTTGTTACCATAAAAAAGCATGTAAAAAAGAAGGAAGGTGATTGCCAGAAATAATTTACAATTTTTTTAAGGCTATGAAGAACATTCGGAAGACTTGAACAACTTTCAAATTGAATATAAGCCCCATACCCGCACAGAAAATCACAAAAATGATTCTAATAGTCTAATTATAGAAAATTTTGATACAGAGGACTTAAATATTAATGAACAAGCAAGTGGTGTCAAAATATTAAGTATGCTTGTCACTCAACCACCTCAAAAAAGATGTGAATTGAATACTATAAATGAGCAAACAACTCAAAAAAATGAGGTGTCTGTAGAAGGTACTGCAGAAATTTTAGAGAATGGAAAAAACGACAACAATGCCGATATTTTGTCAGTTCTAAACACCCTGGATGTCAATCAACTTGTAGGCAATGATGATGAAGAGATAATGTTAGTTATTGATGTGCCCAGTCCCGCTGAAGCTGGAGAGGGAGATACTAGTTCTGAGTTAAGGAAAGAAATAGAGTGTGAGTCTGATGATGAGAATGAAAACTGTGAAACTGGTGAAGTTGAAAATACAAGGGTGGATAGTGAAGAGAATGAAGGTAAGCATATTTTGAAAATTATAGTCATCACTCTTAATTAAAGCAGGAAGAAATGGAATTCAAATAAAAATCTATATAAACATAACAGTAATGACATTGAAATACAATTGGTTAAAAATATAATCAAAAAAATGTTACCACTTAAGTCAAATGAAGTGTAGTACCCAATGTTCAACAAATGAAGTTAAGACACTAATAGAAAATAATATAATTTTAAAATAAATAATTTGTGAAGCATTTATAATTGAAATGGAAAATATTATTAAAAAAAAATTGAATATGGAGCTTCACGTGACTCATTTAAATCAGTTGCTCAAACTAGTGTGTGATATGGCAATGTTGTGTTTTTGCTGTTTATGTTTATATCTGAGATGGTCTAACCTTACTCTTTCATAATAAATAAGTTTAAAAAATAGTAAAACATTTGAGATATTTAAGTGTTATAGAGGTTTTAATGTTTCCTTATGTATTTCATTTGCAACGCTATTTTTAAAATATGAATTTGTGCACATTTGGCACCCCTTCTTTTTAATTGTTTCGTGAATGACATAGAGGATTCTATAATCTCAAGCAGATGTCTTTTATATGCTGACGACTTAAAGATATTTAAGGTTGTTGGAGAGATAGAGGACTGTGTGGCCTTGCAGGGTGACCTGGATAGTTTTACTAAGTGGTGTGACCGCAATTTCATGCAACTTAATTTAACAAAATGTTCTGCCATTACTTTCTCAAAGAAAAAAGATAGTATAGTTTATAATTACACATTGCACAATACAATGCTGACTCGCTCAGATCATATAAAGGATCTTGGGGTGATATTTGATGAGGGTCTTTCTTTTGACCTGCACGTTAATAGTATTTCGAGCCGTGGTTTGAGGCTTGTTGGCTTTATTAAACGCACATTAGCTGATTTCAGCAGTGTGCAGTGTTTTAAATCTGTATACTGCTCAATGGTTCAATCTGTCTTGGAGTATGTATCTCCAGTCTGGGCACCAAACTATGAAATATACAGAAATAAAATCGAGAAGGTACAGGTCCGTTTCTTGAAATTTGTTGCTTTTAAGCAAGGTGTGCCATTCAGTGTAATTCGGGATTATATAAGCTTGTTATCATTATATAATAGACGCATCTATCTTGACCTAATATTATTTTATAAGATCATAAACTCTATGGTTGATGCTCCTGAATTGTTGGGGGCTGTTGGATTCGCTGTACCTCAGAGGGTGCTTCGGGTCCATAGTCTTTTTAATGAACCATACCATAGGACAAACTATGCGTTTAACACCTCAATGTCCAGAACGAGTAGGGAAATAAATTCACTGCCTAGGAATGTTGACCCATTTATACTCTCTCTGAACTCATTTAAGGGTTGTATTAAAAAATTTTTAAATAATTGAATTTTATACATAATAGACTGTAGTGACAGTATTATTGTTTTAGTTAATTGTTATTCTTTTATTACTGATGTGACTTGTGATAATTTGTAATTGTTTCGTTTTAGATTTTTTATTCTTATTTGACGTATTATATAAAATGGAATTTGTATGATTTATTGCCGTTAATAAACCATTAATTATAATATAACTTATAAAAATAAAGGCTTGTAAAATGAATAAACCTTATTTTAGATATAAAACCAATAAATCAGAAACATGACCTGCAACTTGAAAAGATGAAAAATAAGCGAATCACCAATTATAACAAAAAAGTGCATCAGAAAAATATAACAAAAAAAAAAGGTTCACTTGAATCGAAAAGTTTAATTAAATCCATGAAGCAAAAATTTACTCAGAATGTTATTAAAAGTAAAATCAAGGAAGAAGAACATATACATGGAAAGCAAAATGAAAACAATAAGATAAAACCTCAAAAAAATCAGAAAGAGCTTCAGCATCAAGAAGAACGATTAAAATATATGTACCAAGTAATATTGAAAACGGAAGAAATAATTGTTGAAGAACCAAGAAAACCAAGAGAACTTTCTGTGTATGAATTTTATGACGAGGAAGATGAAAAATTAAAGGAAAAAATTAAGGAAGAGGTAGCGAAGGAAAAGGCGCTTAAAGCAAGGACTTGCAAGTAAGTTTTTTCCTTTACTTATGACTTAAGGCAGGGGTTCTCAAAAGTTCAATCTAAATTTACTTTACTAAATACAGTTCTTGACGTATATTAATACAAACGGTCCATTTTTATCTTTCTCTCTATAATCTAAGTTCAGAATCTTGTACTTCTAATACTAAAACCAAGAAATGCCACATAGTTTAGAATAAATAAGAACAAAAATTTTAAATTCAATGATGATTTCTTATTTATTGTTGTAATTTCCTTGTTTTCCTAGTTAAGTTACAACAGGAGTATCTAAAATGCAAGATTTTAGATTATATTATATAAAATAATACTAATAATCTTAGCGATCTTTTTATATTTGCTTGAAAAATGGGTTTTGGAATGTACCGGGTGAGTCAACGATTGGATGAAGTAAGTTTGTGCTTTTTCGGTGAAATTTACAAAGAAACTATATTTATTGTTTGATACAGTTTATTTTTACGCAGATTTTAAAAATATTTAGGACTCTACAGGGTGAGCCAAAAATCTAGGACAGCATAAAGTTGTATTTTTTTAAATAGAACACCCTATATACGAATCGTATTTTCGATTTAGCTTATAATTTTAAATCTTTTTTATTAAGGGTTTACTATAACAAAACTTTATAGTTTCTGAGATAATTAAGTTTAAAGAAAAAAAGTCACATTTTCAAGCATCAATTCAATCCTAAATAACGTTTTCAATTTTGTGACAAATATATTCAAATTTGGAATTTAGCAAGGCCAAGGACAAGTTAACATAATTTTTACCTAATATTTGCAATAAAAGCTACAGGGTGTTGAACACATCGGCTCAAATTTGAACAAGTTTAAATGAATAAATATCTTTTTTTTTAAATGGTACACCCTGTATATTTTCATGTTATTTAATAGAGTAATAAAAACCCTAAAAGTTTTGTTCAATATATCCTATACCTATTTATAATAGTTTTTGAGATATTTCAGTTTTTCTTATTTTCCATACTTTTTTACAGAAATAGTCTTCATTATCATAGTAGCCATGGCAAAAACAATGTAAAAGAACATTTTTCTGTGTGTCAAATTTATAACCGCAATCGCTTCTTTTGGTTTTTATGTAGTGTAGTTTCGTTTTTTTTTTGCATTCATCTTATATTGTAAAATGAATTTTCCAAAGAATGAGTTAATAGATATGATTTATACAATAGGAGAGGCTCAAAAAAAATGCCTTCTTGCTCAAAGAATTTACAAAATGAAGTATTCTGATCGACGCCATCCTAATACCCATACTTTTCAAAACTTAATGCAAAGATTTGATTCTTCTGGTACTGTTGATTATCCAAAACGTAAAGTGGTCAACAAACCAGTAACTAATGAAGAAAAAGAACTACAAGTATTGTTAAATGTTCAGGAAAATCCTTATATTGGTAGCCGTCAGTTAGCAGCATTATGTGAAACATCACAATCCACCACTAATCGTACTACCAAGAAATATAGGTATCATCCATATCACATGGAATTACACCAAGAATTGCATGGACAGGATGTTGAAAGTCGTGTAAACTTTTGTCGTACAATAAATGCGGAGATTCAATTAAATCCAAATTTATTATGCAAGGTAATGTTTAGTGATGAAGCTACTTTTAGAAGTAACGGTGCCGTAAATAGACGCAACATGCATTATTATGTCACAGAAAACCCATTTTGGATTAGAGAGGTGCAACATCAAAACCACTGGTCATTAAATGTTTGGTGTGGTATTCATCATAATCGAATTATTGGACCCCACTTTTTTAATGAACCACTAAATGGCCATAGTTACCTGAACTTTCTACAAGAAGAACTACCCCAACTGCTTCAAGGTCTCGATAAGGATGAGCTCGACAGTATGTGGTTCCAGCACGATGGTGCGCCTCCGCATTACCATCGTGAAGTTCGTGCGTTTTTGGACCAACGATATCCGCAAAAATGGATTGGACGTGGGGGTTTCATTGAGTGGCCACCAAGGTCTTGCGACATCACCCCATTAGATTTCTTCCTATGGGGTTATATTAAAAATAAGGTGTATGTTAATCCACCAACAACAGTGGAAGATATGCGAAACAGGATTAGGGATACCTGTAGAACAATAACGCCACTAATTTTGTCCAGGGTCCGAGAAAATCTGCAAAAAAGACTAAATTTGTGCATTGCACAAGAGGGTCGTTTATTCGAACACTTATTAAAAAGAAATAATTAATCTCAGTATTTAATAGGTAATTTTTTTGTTTCAATTTAGTATAAAAGTAAATATGTATTTGCCTTGTCGTTATTGTTGTGTTAATTTTTTCACATTATGTTTAATTAAACTATTGCCGTTGTAATATAACGAATAATGTATTTCATCATATTTAACCACATTCTGTTTGTTTCTGTAGTTTCTTTTTATTATTTTACATGGCTACTATGATAATGAAGACTATTTCTGTAAAAAAGTATGGAAAATAAGAAAAACTGAAATATCTCAAAAACTATTATAAATAGGTATAGGATATATTGAACAAAACTTTTAGGGTTTTTATTACTCTATTAAATAACATGAAAATATACAGGGTGTACCATTTAAAAAAAAGATATTTATTCATTTAAACTTGTTCAAATTTGAGCCGATGTGTTCAACACCCTGTAGCTTTTATTGCAAATATTAGGTAAAAATTATGTTAATTTGTCCTTGGCCTTGCTAAATTCCAAATTTGAATATATTTGTCACAAAATTGGAAACGTTATTTAGGATTGAATTGATGCTTGAAAATGTGACTTTTTTTCTTTAAACTTAATTATCTCAGAAACTATAAAGTTTTGTTATAGTAAACCCTTAATAAAAAAGATTTAAAATTATAAGCTAAATCGAAAATACGATTCGTATATAGGGTGTTCTATTTAAAAAAATACAACTTTATGCTGTCCTAGTTTTTTGGCTCACCCTGTAGAGTCCTAAATATTTTTAAAATCTGCGTAAAAATAAACTGTATCAAACAATAAATATAGTTTCTTTGTTAATTTCACCGAAAAGGCACAAACCTACTTCATCCAATCGTTGACTCACCTTGTACGACACTTTGTTGAACAAGACTATATACGTATTTCGACTAGGGCGCCGTAACAAAATATAAAACATGTAATTTCGCCGTTAACCGAAAAAGTTTGGGAACCTCTGACTTAAGGTATAAATTTGTATCAGTTCTAATATTCAATGTTAACAAGAAATACCCTGCTTGCGAAGTAGTAGATATCTGTTGGACTACTTGCCGAAACGTCGTGATATTCAACAAATAATAAAGACAATGGAAGTCCAATAGATATCTACTACTTCGCAAGAAACATCATTGTCTATGACCTTCAAATACCTTGCTATTTTTGTAATAAAGTTTAAAAAAATTAAAAAACCATCCAACATATGTTTTCCCACATGGCTGAAAATGCTTGGAACAATTTCAGATTCTGCAACGAAATTTTCGACGACCCCATGGACGTCCTACGTCACAAACGTCAAAGCCACAAATTCAAAAGGATCAACATGTCGAGAGAAGAGCTAGAACCCTACTTTCAGCATGAAAATCATCAGGAGTGCCCTCTGTGTTTCAAAAAACTCGGTGTAAAACCGTTTAAGTCTGTTTACTTGAAACACCTGATGACGCATTGCAATGAGTACGATTTCACGTGTAAAGTGTGCGGGATGCCTTTTCGGAGAAAAGATCACTTGGCGAACCATGAAGCTAGACATGTTGTGCCGCCCGAGAATTTTTAAAACTATTCCGAGAAAGCGAAAAATGAAGTGCATATGGAGATTGCGTTAATTTGAAAATTTCCGCCAAGTGCAGAGTTTCTAGTCTTTAGGTGGTGATGGAGATGTGGGAGTTCCTTAATAAAGCCGTTTGATAATATTTTAAGATTCTGTCTATGGTTTCCACAGAGTATAATCATAATAACAAATAAGCTAACTCCGTAAAAATTCGTTTAAGGTTTGTACTTCTAAAAGAAGGGGGTTCTAAATTTGATTGCTATGTATTTTTTTATGTATGGACACCGATTACCCAAGAACGGCGACACTGATTTAAACGAAATTGCCATTTTACCATACAAAAACTATAAATTCAACTGTAAATAAAGCAACAAGTTTTGCAATAGCCAATATTGACTCCCTATACTCTTTTACCCGTAGACAGCTAAAAGACGATTGTGGGCAGAGTTGCCAGATGATTTTGTTTCCCTTGATTTTTGACAAAAAATTCCCAAGATTTCCTAAGCAAGTTCACTGGAATCTCCAATTTATGACATTCTAATTTACGGCACGCTTTATTTTACGATAGAATTCCTATCTATTTTACATTTCTTCTCTCTTCTTTACCACTATCATATTTCACGTATAAGGCGCGGTACTTGAAATTAAGCTGTTTTGAATGTTAACGTGTAAAAATAAACATTATTTATTTGTTTTTATATAATAATTAGAAAAATTGTATCTTATTCAAAAATTCCCTAAAATAGATATACATTTCCTTTTTTCCGTATATGCCGCGAAGTTCGCTGAATTTAGGGAAACTTCCCTAAGTCTGGCAACCCTACTTGACTAATATTAAGCTTACAAAGAAATATTGTTCAAAAATTCCCTAAAATAGGCGTGTAATTTCCTATATGTCGCATAATTCCTTAGATTTAGGGAAATTTTCCTAGGTCTGGCAACCCTGATTGTGAGCGATCAGCGATGGGGAAATGTTAGTCTTGAAAAGTTAGCCCAGCATTCTACTGTCGGTTGCACATGAAGCCAGTCCAGTGGGACAGGCCAGCAGTAGTGCCAACCCTACCGTTTTAACGGTAGATCTACCGTTTTTCTATAAAAGCTAGCGTTCTACCCGTTTTCATAAGTAATCCACCGTTTGGGTTATAATTTATTACGTATTTATTTAAAGTAATTACAAAAAACTATTATTATTGCATAATATTATAAACCAGATACGCTACGGAATCTAAACAATTTCATGCTTAAAGGCCAACGAATTTTCTTCAGTTCACTAGGTGGCGCTACGCTGCCCACGTAATCCCGTTGTTATTCTATCCTTCTTTATCAATGTAATAAAAAAGAACATTACTGTCTTAAAAGTTAGATTGGCATTCTATTTACTGTCCTATCTCGATTACTAGCTTGCAGTATTGCCAACCGTTTTAACGATAAATGTACCGTTTTTCAATGAGAACTACTACCATTCTTTCACCACCCATTTGGATTATAATTTATTACATTTCAGATTTACGAGCCAAACAGCTTCGCACTCCCTCCAGAAATTATTGACTCATACCAGGTATATAAAGACACCAAAAGTATGAAGCTCTGTGAGAGCCCTTTCCATGTTATCGGGTCCTAGGTGGCGTGGTCTTCTGTACTTCCTACAAATTTTCGGACGGTCCGCGCGCTTGCAAGGACAACTGCTTTCAGAATCGGTTTATACAGACCCTCACTAAGGCCCAGTCCGTTGATGTTCTGCAGGAGGTTCTTCACTTCAGTTGTTGATAAAATTATGGGAATGGTGTGGGCACTGTTCATTGCCCACTGTCTGCTGATTTGCAGTTCCGGATCTCTGTATTTGATGATCTTCTCGTCGTATTTTGGTCTTAGGTTGTTGTTATTAGGTTTTATCTGTTAGTATAATATCTGGCCTATGATGAAGAACCGTTTGATCTGTTATATAACCATATAACTTGAACTCGTTGTTTTCAAGTATAGGCGGCTCCGGATTGTATTTGTAGTAAGGCACTTTTTCTACCTGCAATAGTTTTAACTTATCTGCTAACTCTTGGTGGAGTATCTTAGCAACTGAGTCGTGTCTTTCCTTATACTCGGTTGCAACAAACGCTTAGCATCCTCCAGTTATGTGCAGGATTGTCTCTGATGTTCGACAGCCGTATCTACATTGGTCATTTTCTATTGAGGGATCTCTGATGGTCAACTTCCAATAGTTCTTCGTCGGAATAACCTGGTCTTGGATAGCTAACAAGAAGCCCTCCGTTTCCGGAAACATCTGTCCTGAAATCAGCCAGTAGTTCGACGCTGAGTTGTCGACATTGTCCTGGATGACTTCATTTGGATGCCGTCCATGAAGTGGTTTTTGTAGCCAGACTTGTAACTTCTCTTGGTCTGTTCGGTGGTTCCCTCAGCTGTAGCGGCGTTGAATCGTCTGCCTCGCATATTGCTCGATGTAGTGTGGAAGAGTCCATTTACCTGTGGGAATAAGAACGTAAGTTTATTATTTGTTGATCGAGCTGCTTACCAATATCGACCTTCCTCCTTGATATCTTGGAAGCATTATATGTTCAATAGCAGTCTGAGAGTGGTGTTTGTGTGCTTTTGTTAAGAGTGTTCTTATTTTTCTTTGCAGGTTTTCGATGTCTGTCCTGCTCCATTTTACAATTCCAAAGAAGTCGCTAAGCGCGGAGCATGCTTACGTGTTAAGCGCCTTAAACAAATTTCGACTAGTTCGTAACACCCCTCTTCACCTCCTGACAAATTCGGTTGTCAATTCGGCCTTCATAGGTCAATTCGTTTAGCCTGTTTCATACCTAGATATTTATATGTTTGTTCTGCTTCCATTGCAGCTATAATATCACCGTTCTGCATCTCAAATGCTCCCTGTTGTATCTTTCCTTTAACGATGTTCAAAATGCGACACTTGTGAAGTCCAAACTGCATTCCGATATGCCTTATTATTATTACATACTAATTATAAAATAAGTATATTACAAAATCATACATAAAGGCTGAAAAATTTTCTTCAAATCGCTAGGCCGCACATGTAAGTCCGTTATTTTTCTATCCTTGTTTACCAGTACACAATAAAAAAGAAGAGATACAAATCTGACTTTTCACATATAGAACAGATTTTGTATACAGAGGTGATAGTGATAGTAATGTAAGTCGGAAAATTAATTTAAAAAATTAATAAAACCTATTTATATCCATATCCATTTTCTTAAGTTTAACGAGGCACATTGGCAACGCTGCTAGCTTGAGACAGTTGCGCTGTCCTAATAGTACCGTGCACACGGAAACAAAACGGGCCTGGCTGGGCTACTGGCTTCATGTGCAAGCGACTTAAGAGCCACTAAACCTCTAGAGACAAATTCTGACAAAACAATTTTTAAAGGAAAATATGCCTTCATTTTTTATATGGCGAATAAAAAAGTGAAAAGTAATTGAAAATCTACGCAGTTTACAATAACTTATTTACGCTACATAATAAATAGGTGAAAATTGATTTAGCTTTGTTGAAAAATATTTTCGTAAAAAATAAAAATTTATTTTTTTTATTTTTCTTAAAATAAAAATATACAGAAAAATATAGGCATATACCTATTTGTAAATATAAATTTAGTAATGTAAATATAAATATATAAATAAAAATATTTGTAATTGTATGTACTTGATAATAAAATATATTTTATAAATGATATAATCTTCTCGACTTGATCCGTATGAATTTTTATGAGAAAATCTCAAAAAAAATCTTGAAATTTTTAATAAAATCAATGACTTTTGATGTTTTTTAAATAAATCAAATTGAACCCAACCCTGTCTATTCACAAAGCTGGAACCTATCGCCGCAGCTTTTAAAAGCTGGCATAAATCCAAACTAGCTTACTGGTTATTATAGTTATACTGTGGTTTTCAAATTTCATTTCCAGCAATAATAATTTCAGTATTTGTACAAATAAATTTATTTTAAACTGATACCCAGAACTGATATAAACATAATAAAATTATACCATAGTTTTAATAAATATTTGTGTAAATTAAACTTTTTTGTTACTGTTAAGTGTTTTATTTAAAATATCACACAATAAAAAAACAAAATCATAACAATTCATTATTTCGTTAAGTAATACTATTCGAGATATGGTATTTAATCTAAAAGTAAGTGTTTTTGAAACTATAAATACAAATTACGAAGTAGTAGATGTCTGTTGGACTTCCATTGTCTTTATTTTTTGTTGAATATCACGACGGAGGAGCTAAACACTGTCTTTATTAAGAACTACAGGATGGTTTCTGGATTTTGCAGGACGGTCATGTCTCATGGAGGCGTAGGTATCTATGTCAGACAGGACTTAAGTTATGATCTTTTGAATATTGAAAGCCTCTCTGCTGAGCAGCACTGCGAGATTGCAGGCATTTTGTTAAAAAAATTCAAATGTGCAACTTATCACTGCATATCGTACACCAGACGGTGATTTAGACAAGTTCTTTAACATAATGGCAAATACTCTTAAAAAAATTGATGTACACAAATCTCATCATAGCAGGAGATTTTAATGTTCATTTTAATGAAAAAGACATTAGAGCTCTAAAACTGTGTAATTTTTTCCGCTCATTTAATCTAAAAAAAAAAAGTTAAATTTAACACTCGTGGTGATAGATGTCTCGATAATATCTTCACAAATATTAATGGTATTGCAAAACCAGTAGATCTCACGCACATCTCAGACCACAAAGGTATTTTTTTTCAGACTGACTATTCATCCAAAAATTTTCAAACTAGAGTATGTTATAGGCCAATAACAGAAGATGGCCTCTCCAATCTATACCAAAGCATGCTCAAATACAATTTTAATTTTGTTAATGATGATAATTTGGATATTGACCTTAAATTCAAAATGCTAATTGACGCGTTAACACATTGCATAAATATCTCTTTTATAATTATATAAAAATTATCCCAATAAAGGAGCAAACTGGTTCAATGATAACTTAAAAGAGATGCGTAATAGACTTCAGTTTATGATAGCATTAAATAAAAGAGATTATATTACCATGCCAACGAGTACCATAATTGAATATAGAAAAAATTACAGAAAATCAATTAGGCTTGCAAAAATTAAAGCTAATGACGAATTTATAAAAAAATCCAGTAACCCTCAACAAGCTATGTGGAAACTTATTAATAATAAAAGCATAAATAATACCTCTGATTCTAATTCAAAACCAAATGCAAATGATTTTAATAACCACTTTTGTTCAGTTGCTGAATGTGTGATGAATAAACTTGAAAGTTCTCAACAGCCTTTTGAAGATTACCTAAAATCTATGCCACTGAAAAACATCCCGTCCTTTAAATTTCAATCAGTTAGTTTTAGTGATGTCGACAAGGCCATTTCAAAAATAAAAAATAGTAACAGCAAAGATATTGACGGAATTAACACAAAAATTATTAAAAAATCAAGGATATAATAGTTCAGCCCCTAACAATATTGATAAATCAATCTATAGCTTGCAGTACATTTCCTAAAGTTTTCAAAACTGCAAAGGTGGTACCCCTCTTCAAGAATAAGGGCTCCATTGATGACTGCAACAATTATCGCCCCATATCTTTATTACCAATCTTGTCAAAAGTTTATGAACGAATTTTGAAAAATCAGGCTAATGATCACTTTGAGTCAAACAAATTGTTTGCCTTGAACCAGTTTGGATTCCGAAAGAACAGGACCACAACTTTAGCTATTGATCACTTTACTAGTAATGTTTTACAGGGCTTTGAAAAGTATCTCGACACTCTTGCATCTTTTTTAGACCTCACAAAGGCATTCGATTGCGTTACACATAGCATTCTTCTAAAAAAACTACCATTCTACAATTTTCAGGCTGATGCCATTCAACTACTTAATTCATATCTATCGGATCGTGATCAGTATGTTCACTTTGGGCAGTGTAATTCTAAAAAACAATCCCTGAGGTATGGTGTACCTCAAGGGTCGGTATTGGGTCCCATTTTATTCCTCATCTATATAAATGACCTGGCATACTGTAAGGGCAAGGGAGTCAATACTGTTTTGTTTGCTGACGACACAACGTTTTATATAAGTTATCACCCTTCAGAGATTGACAGTCTTGATTACAAAACTTCAGAAAGAGAACTATTTCAATGGTTTCGAGCCAATCGCCTATCCTTGAACAACTCCAAATCACAAAATATTAACTTTAGTTTAAGGAATAACAGTGAAATTGTACAGTCCTTTCTACCTCAATGTGCAATGGAGGTCAAATTTCAGGGAGTACACCTAGATGCAGGATTAACCTGGGAACAACACCTTGTTAATCTCTCAAAAAAACTATCCCAACAACTGTTCCTGTTCAGGAGTCTTGTACGGGTAACTTCCAAAGAAACTCTTCTAACAGCATATCACAGCAACTTTCATTCTCTTTTGGCTTATGCTATTCTTTCCTGGGGTCATTCTTGTCATACTGATAAGGCATTTGGACAACAACGAAAATGAATTCGTATTATCTCTGGGTTTGGTTATAGAGAAGACTGTCGAAATTCGTTTAAGAATTTAAAAATTTTAACTCTACCTTGTGTGTACATTATGCAGTGTTTGTTGTATGTTAAACAAAATCTTGATCTATACAGATCACACGAAGATATTCACAACTATCCAACAAGAAACAACAACAATCTTGTACCAGACTTTGGCCGGCTTGAGAGATCCAGAAATGGTTCAAGATATTTGGCAATAAAGTTCTACAACTGCGTGCCAGCTAGAATTAAAACTCTTAACTTCTATCAGTACAAAAAACAAATCAAAAGCTACCTTGTGCTGAACGCGTTTTTTTCGTTCGAGGAGTATTTCAAATCAAATTTTAATCTGTAGTATTGTCTTTGTCTGTTGTCAGCTTCTCTTAGCTTTTTTTTTTACCAAAACTTTCTTCTTGAGGAAGAATCAATATCGTGTAATGTTTTATTTGTATCAATAATAATAATTAATTGACAAAATTTTAATATTTTATTTATTTGACTTGTAAAAGTACTATTTGTATATTATTACTAATAAATTATCTTATCTTATCTTATCTTATCGTTTCGGCTAGTAGTTATCTCTAGCCGTTTTCAAGTGAGTTTCACTTGAAAACGGCTAGAGATAACTACTAGCCGAAACGTCGTGATATTCAACAAAAATAAAGACAATGGAAGTCCAACAGATATCTACTACTTCGCAAAAAACATCGTTGTCTATGACCTTCAAAAAAATACAAAGTTGTGCGAAAATGTACCCTTTTAACAAGTTTTGCCAAATGGGCTTTCTAACTGCAATGTGTTTTGCTGTTTAATAAACTGTGGAAGAGAAAAAATTAGCTTTACACAGATTTAAATATCTGGTTATTACAAAGTATATTTCTTATGCTTTTAGACATTTTACAACGTAGAATACTCTGTATTCGAAACAGAAAAATTGTTCCCATTTTGCAACAACTATAAAATAACACAATTTTGATACTATCTTTTTAATTTGAAAAATACTAATATATTCATCTTAAAAATATTTCTTTAACTCTAAAATCACTTAAAAACCTATGCACAGTGCCATCACCTTTCCATCATTCAAAAATAGATTTTGGTGAAACATAAATAATCCAGATATTCGTGGACTTTAAAAGTCGATAATTTTCTCTGCTTCGTTCGCTGAAGACCTTTCTTATGAAGACGTTATAACATTGGGTGGCATGTGACCAGTATCTCCTAAGGTTCTTAGAACACACCTGCCACTTGGAGTTATTGAAATCCATGTAATACTTGCGTGGTTAAGGGATATTCTTAACCAGGCTTCAGCTGGGAACTGCAGTGCTCTAAAAATATTAAAAAAAAGTAAATTTAGACCTCAATACTAATAATAAATATAGAGTGTTATATATTTTCGAAAAGTTTATACCAAACTAAATCAATATTCAAAAATATATAGTGTTGCATTTAAAATAAAGCAAGTTTGATCTATTTATCGGAAATCGTAAAACCTATATAAAAACTTGCTATGTTACTGATGAAAAATCCCAATAGTTCTTTGGTTTATAAATATTATGTTGGTGGCTGTTGTTATATTCGTTTAACTACAAATCTATATTTTTGTTTATAACTTGTTTATTTGGTATAACTCTAATATAACATACAATTTCAATATCTCTTAATCATCCATGCATACTAGTCGTACGTTACAAGCTAGTGTGTCCTTAAAAACTAGTCGTGACATCTATTACCCACACAGCACTAGACGTCATTTTTATATCCAGATTATGTCTGAACGTCTTAAGACATAAATAAGGCATCTTATAGACGTTGTTTTAAAGACGTCTATATACAACGTCTTTAAGATATATTTTAAAAGTCTACATACTACATTTTATATGAAAATAAATACAGTTGTGTATAATTTAGTTGATAAAAACTAAAAAGCATTTCCTTCCCTATGGATTTTGTCGCAGTTGGGTAATAAGTTTGCAACGCCGCACAGAGCTCAGCTGAATACAAGTTGAGGTTAAAATTTTTGATTGAACGACAAATTTTTAGTAGCCTCACTTCGACCTTCGTTAATAGAACTTTTGCGAGATCTTTTTTATCAATACTTTGGTGCTTTTTGTCACAGACTGTTTGATGTACCGATAACAATGGCTATATTCTTTTGAGTAATTATCAACTGAACAAAGTGAAACTGATAACTTCATGTTCTTTTGAATATACATTTACTTGTCATTGGGCTGAAGTGATCATGATTACTTCAAGTGATAGAAGTGAAAGTGATAACGACTCAAAAGAATAGCCCTAATGACACACATAAATATATATATATATATATATATGATGCCAGCGAAACTATAACTTTAAAAAAGCTGCCTTTTGTTTCTGTCAACTGTCATCATTTTTCAGTTTTGTATTTGTGTTTCGTCATGTCGTTATTCATTTTTAATGTTGTTGGGGTGCCGAGTGTGAAAATTTAGCTTTTGAAAGAATTTTATTAAAATAGTTGATTTATCTATGGGCCTCTGAAAATCTTTTTTATTCGTGTTTATGTAATACTTAAGGTAAGATCGAGAATCATATATACTTACGAAAAACAGTAATGTTATTTATAGGTTGTGTTACAGAAAATTCCCGAATGCTTTACCGCTTATATTTTTGTAGTAACTCTATGTTATTAGAAGTATGAAATGAAATCTTCAAAAATATTATCTGTGCGAAAAAGGCTTGCACAGCTCATCCAGACCCGGTCCTAAATATTACAAGAAATATTACTAATGAAGTGGAAGGCGAAATGTTTGTTTATGGAGTGATCTACTAATGAAACCTGTAAGATTTATTTTGTTCCTGATGATTGGTTTATATTTAAAGAACATAGAAAATAGAGTTTTGTTAATTACAAGAAGTAATTTTGTTTAAGGTTTCAGAAATTTCAAAACTGGGAGTAGGGAGCATTTATGACTTTGTAAAGCGAGCTTGTAAAATTACCATGTACAATTGATTAGTACGAAAAGGAAAGAGAAAGTTCTACGATTACAACTTGGCGAGACTTATTATGAGTAACTTCTGTCTTTCATTATGCATATTAACCTTGAAATAGCATAAGTCACGATTCTATAGTAGAGGACAATTATAACAATTCGCAAAAATATGAAAAAATTTACTCCCACAAATGATAAACTTTATCCTATAAAATTAAAATCAGTTTGTTATTAGGATCTACAGAGACAACAGGACTGGCAAAAAGTCGGAAGAATGAGGAAATTTCAATCCAAACGTGGCTGAAAAGGGCATCAGACTAGATTTGTTATTCGACTAAATAAAAATTCTTGTTTTTAAAACTACTTAAAGATTTGTGTACTTTTTATTTCAATAAACTTTTATTTTGTTGATAGTCTACCTTTTAGAGTTATTATATGGAAGGGATAAACTAAGGCTTAAATTTGATAGGTTCACTTATAGTTCGAACAGTAGTAGTTCTGAAAATATTTGCTCTTCTACCTCACTTCTTAAATTTCAAATTAGAAAAAGTTTACATTATGCTTAAGTTATGTATTTTTTTGTATAAAGAGATTATGTTGAACGTATTTTTTAAAGCAAATAATTCATGGGGAACTTGTAGTTATTTAAAATGGTAGTGTATATTTTGCTCTTGATTTTTTCTTAATTAAAGTTATTTCTTGGACTTTTGAATAATTACGATTTGACTTTGTAAACAAGACAAATAAAAAAATTTAAGGGACCATTTTTTATGTACATAATTTTATTGGTGGAATATGTTGTTTTAATGTTGGGAAGGGACGTCCATAAGACGTTGTAAGCAAATGTCTTAAAGACGTTACCTTTTGTAACATAAGACGTCTATACAAAGTCTTATGGAAGTCATTCGTCTTTTATGGACATCCATAAGACGTCCTTGAATGTTGAGATCAAACGTTTTATGGACGTCTTTAAGACGTATTTGTGCTGTTTGGGTACTAAACCTATCAACTTAGGAGGCGTCCATAATAAATATTAACTTAAAGCTAACCTATATATAAGTGACATTATTTATCTCTTAAGAAAGTAGCATAGCGGCAACAACAGAGATAATCCATAAAACCTTTGAAAATTGGACACCTTGTATTCTACACCTTTCATATGCAACTTATTGGGAATGCTGGTGGGTTGGCTCTTTTTTATTCTTAATATATTGCAAAAAAGACCTCGACTCTTTGTTGATATCCATTTGAATTTGGTTAAGATATTTTTTATGTGTTATTTTTTTATAATGTTTAAGTTTCCTTCACAGTTTTACATACTAATTTCTAATTTCCAAGTTACTGGGTTCTTTTACAATTTATTCTTAATTTATCTTTGTTTTTAATGCCCTTATGAATGAATGAAAAAAGGGTGTTGATACTGGATCATCGATGCCTAGGCGTCCATTGGGCCCTTTATATCCCACCATACCTGCAGATTATTCGTATATCTTGACGTAAATGGTAAATTTGTTACATTTTTAAATTTTTTGCAAACTGCGTACCTCCACTCTTTCCCTGAAAAATCATATAGGGTGAGATCAGACCAGGGAAATAAAATCAGCTGGTTTGATGGCTCTCTGAGGGCGATGAGGGATAACCTTCAGTTTCTTGATGAATGGAATAGACAGTATAACCTTGCAGGAGCTTGACAAGAATACAAAAACTATAGAAATATGTATAAAAAAAACCATTCAGGTAGCCAAAATAAAAGCTAATGATAATCTAATTAATACCTCTAATAATCCTTCTAAAATCATATGGCAGATTATTAATGCAAAAACAAACAAAAATAATAAATTAAACTTAAGCCACAGCTGTACCATAACTCCAGATACTTTTAATAACTTTTTTTGTAATATTGCGCACGAAACAATTCATTCAATACGAGCTTCTCAAAAAAATCCAGTCGAGTTCATGTCTTGTTTGGTGGTGAGGGGCGCTCCCTTTGTTTTTGGGGCTGTGTCCTTTATTGAGGTCAGGGACATCATTGCCCAATTAAAAAATAAAAATAGCTCAGATATCTTTGGTTTGAATGACAAACTTATAAACAGCATACAGAATGTTATCATCTCCCCTTTGACAACTCTTATTAATCAATGTTTTAGAGAAAATACCTTCCCAGATATATTTAAAATTGCCCAAGTCATTCCCATCTTCAAGAAGGGAGACCCCCGACTCACCGGGCAACTACAGACCGATTTTTACCCATCATCTCAAAGATATTTGAAAAATGTATATCCAATAAAATAATAGATTATTGTGAAGGAAACAACCTCTTTACTCCCTGTCACTTTGGTTTCAGGAGTGACAGTAATACCACAATGGCGATTCTGGACCTTGTTTCCTACATCTCAGATTCCTTTAATAAAATGGAGTATACGGGTGCCCTATTTTGTGATTTAAGTAGGGCATTTGACTGTGTTACGCATCAAATATTTCTTCAAAAGCTCAAAAAATATAATTATTCTAATGCAAGTGTTTCTTTCTTGAAATCATATCTGAAGAATAGGATGCAGATTGTTAGGGTTGCCGGGGTGTCGTCTGGACAGGGTGAGCTTAACATAGGTGTTCCACAGGGCTTAGTCCTGGGACCCATCCTGTTTTTAATCTATTTCAACGACTTACCTCTTGTTGAACCAACAGCAAAGTTCACCTTGTTTACGGACGACACCACGGTTCCTGTGTCGACAAATTTGCTAAAAAATACTTTGTCAGAGGTCGACAGGGTGCAGAAAAATATTGAGGAGTGGTTTTGTGCAAACAGACTACTTCTCAATAAAAGGAAAACCAATAAAATAGTGTTCTCAGTCAGAAATAAGGAGAAGGTAAATGAGAAACCAAAAGTCAAGTTCCAGAAAGTAGCTAAAAAGCTTAATACTGCTTTATATGCTCTTCGTTCTTTAGCAGAAAGTGCCTCAAGGTCTATATTAAGAACAGCATATTTTGGACTTTTCCATCCAGTCTTGTCCTATTCCATATTGACTTGGGGGCATGCACCCCAGGTATCTCGAGCATTTAAAATACAGAGAAGAGCTATCAGGGCTTTGTCGGGTCTTAACTATAGGGACTGCTGTAGGGAGGCCTTCAGGGCTCTTGGTATACTAACCATCCCTTCTTTGTATATACTAGAGAATCTGCTCTATATTCATAAGAATTGGCATGTTTATGGAACTCATGCAGAGGTACATGACTATAACACTAGATTTAAGGATATATTAGTGCCTATGTACAAACGTGTGGAGAGGTGTCGAAATGGCCCGGGATATTGGGGTATCAAACTTTTTAATAAAATTTCCCTAGAATTAGATCTACCCTATTTAAATTTTAAATATAAACTAAAACAAATTCTTATCCAAAATGCCTTTTATTCCACTGAGGAACTTATAAATTACAACTTTTAAATAATATGTTAATTAATGTAGTGTTGTTTCTGTTCTTTTCATTTTAATGTTTATATTGTTTAAGCAAGCATATTTGTTGCTACTCTGTCTTGGTAACCTATATGTTTCTTATATTTTTTACTTGTATACATTTTAATTTTTATACACGCACTAGTTTTATTAGTACTTAAGCTATTTGATTGTATACTATTATTATTAATTGACTTGTGTAAGTACCTTTTGTGCATTGACATTAATAAATGATCTTATCTTATCTTATCTTATTCGAGGCCGATCGCCTTTGCCGAATCCAAGTAGCCTCGTTGGTTGAACTTGCCTAACTGCTTCCGATAACAAGACTGTATCTCCGAAATATCTCTCTCTCTCTCAGTCCCTTGAGTGCTGAACACTCTTTGAAAACATAGTCAACAGTTTCATCCTCCTCCAAACACCACCTACATGTCGGGTCGCCTTCAACACCGATTCTATGAAGATGGTTCCTGAGGTGACAATGTCCTATCAACAATCCCACCACAATTCGCAGCTCTTTCCTTCCCAAGAAGAGAAGCTCCTTTGTACGCCGTGCATTAAGCCCCATTATATATTCCTTAGCACACCTCATTCCAGAAGCTCCCCTCCACGATTCAATAAATTTGCTTTCCAGAAACGATTTTAATTCCCTTTTGCCAATAACAATTGGGACAGGTAATATTGGTTGGGGTCCATACGGTTCAGTCACTGAACCCAACTTTGCTGATGGTCTGCTTCCTCATTCCGCGTATGCCCGGGTGACCAGGGATCCATATGAGTCTGACTGTGCAGCCTTTCCTTGTTATACCACTCAGACACCAGTCGTGAAGTCACGACACTGGACTTCAGTGCCTATATCGCAGCTTTACTGTCTGAGCAAATATTTATTACTCTATTCCCGTCTATGTCCCTCTCACAGAGATGGGCACAGTGCGGTATAGCATAAATTTCCGCTGTGAAAATTGTCGCACATTGTCCGATAGGATAGTACTCTCTGATTCCTGTGCTCCTGCCGAATACTCCGGCTCCATCTTGTCGAGATCCATCAGTATACCACCAGGATCCATTTTTCGCAAGATTTTGTTCTCCCTCCCAATCCTCTCTACTTGGCAGAAATATCTATAGGGAAAGGTTGGGTTTTAAAAGCGACGTCATGCAGTCTGTCCGCATGAGGAGGGATGGACATCTCTCCACCGCGCTTTCCTAGACACCTGAGTCGCCACCCGTTCCAATTTCAAGATGTCCCAGGCAACTGAGACGATAAATAGTCATCAGGGCCTCGTTCTCTATGTATATGTGAAGAGAAGGCAGGTTCACCAAGACTTCCAGAGCCCTGATGGGAGCAGTCCTCATCGCACTCGATATTCCCACACAAGCCATTCTCTGGACTTTATCAAGTTGAAGAAAGTGTTTGCGCTTTGCTTTAATACCCTTAATGATAGTTTTATCAAACCACAAAAGATATTTTTTACTAGGTTTACATTTTGACACAAAAATTTCAAATATTGCATTTATTGTGTTATAAAAATGTTTAACTGCAAGTTATTATCAGAGAATATTCTCAAATCATCCCAGGTTGTATTTTGGAATAACTGATATGTGGCCTGATTAACTGCATTACAATTTTCAGCTAAATATTTTTGTTTTGGTATTTTAAGTTTTATTTCAATAGTAATAAGTAGATGACAAAGCTACATAATATGCTTTTGTATATGTTAAAAGTAAGTTTTGTTATAAATGCATCTAATACATGGTTATGTACAGGGTGAGTCAACGATTGGATGTTTGTGCCTTTTCGGTGAAATTAACAAAGAAACTATATTTATTGTTTGATACAGTTTATTTTTACGCAGATTTTAAAAATATTTAGGACTCTACAGGGTGAGCCAAAAAACTAGGACAGCATAAAGTTGTATTTTTTTAAATAGAAAACCCTATATACGAATCGTATTTTCGATTTAGCTTATAATTTTAAATCTTTTTTATTAAGGGTTTACTATAACAAAACTTTATAGTTTCTGAGATAATTAAGTTTAAAGAAAAAAAGTCACATTTTCAAGCATCAATTCAATCCTAAATAACGTTTTCAATTTTGTGACAAATATATTCAAATTTGGAATTTAGCAAGGCCAAGGACAACTTAACATAATTTTTACCCAATATTTGCAATAAAAGCTACGGGGTGTTGAACACATCGGCTCAAATTTGAACAAGTTTAAATGAATAAATATCTTTTTTTTAAACGGTACACCCTGTATATTTTCATGTTATTTAATAGAGTAATAAAAACCCTAAAAGTTTTGTTCAATATATCCTATACCTATTTATAATAGTTTTTGAGATATTTCAGTTTTTCTTATTTTCCATACTTTTTTACAGAAATAGTCTTCATTATCATAGTAGCCATGGCAAAAACAATGTAAAAGAACATTTTTCTGTGTGTCAAATTTATAACCGCAATCGCTTCTTTTGGTTTTTATGTAGTGTAGTTTGGTTTTTTTTGCATTCATCTTATATTGTAAAATGAATTTTCCAAAGAATGAGTTAATAGATATGATTTATACAATAGGAGCGGCTCAAAAAAATTGCCTTCTTGCTCAAAGAATTTACAAAATGAAGTATCCTGATCGACGCCAGTCTAATACCCATACTTTTCAAAACTTAATGCAAAGATTTGATTCTTCTGGTACTGTTGATTATCCAAAACGTAAAGTGGTCAACAAACCAGTAACTAATGAAGAAAAAGAACTACAAGTATTGTTAAATGTTCAGGAAAATCCTTATATTGGTAGCCGTCAGTTAGCAGCATTATGTGAAACATCACAATCCACCGCTAATCGTACTACCAAGAAATATTGGTATCATCCATATCACATGGAATTACACCAAGAATTGCATGGACAGGATTTTGAAAGTCGTGTAAACTTTTGTCGTACAATAAATGCGGAGAATCAATTAAATCCAAATTTATTATGCAAGGTAATGTTTAGTGATGAAGCCACTTTTAGAAGTAACGGTGCCGTAAATAGACGCAACATGCATTATTATGCCACAGAAAACCCATTTTGGATTAGAAAGGTGCAACATCAAAACCATTGGTCATTAAATGTTTGGTGTAGTATTCATCATAATCGAATTATTGGACCCCACTTTTTTAATGAACCACTAAATGGCCATAGTTACCTGAACTTTCTACAAGAAGAACTACCCCAACTGCTTCAAGGTCTCGATAGGGATGAGCTCGACAGTGTGTGGTTCCAGCACGATGGTGCGCCTCCGCATTACCATCGTGAAGTTCGTGCGTTTTTGGACCAACGATATCCGCAAAAATGGATTGGACGTGGGGGTTTCATTGAGTGGCCACCAAGGTCTTGCGACATCACCCCATTAGATTTCTTCCTATGGGGTTATATTAAAAATAAGGTGTATGTTAATCCACCAACAACAGTGGAAGATATGCGAAACAGGAATAGGGATACCTGTAGAACAATAACGCCACTAATTTTGTCCAGGGTCCGAGAAAATCTGCAAAAAAGACTAAATTTGTGCATTGCACAAGAGGGTCGTTTATTCGAACACTTATTAAAAAGAAATAATTAATCTCAGTATTTAATAGGTAATTTTTTTCTTTCAATTTAGTATAAAAGTAAATATGTATTTGCCTTGTCGTTATTGTTGTGTTAATTTTTTCACATTATGTTTAATTAAACTATTGCCGTTGTAATATAACGAATAATGTATTTCATCATATTTAACCACATTCTGTTTGTTTCTGTAGTTTCTTTTTATTATTTTACATGGCTACTATGATAATGAAGACTATTTCTGTAAAAAAGTATGGAAAATAAGAAAAACTGAAATATCTCAAAAACTATTATAAATAGGCATAGGATATATTGAACAAAACTTTTAGAGTTTTTATTACTCTATTAAATAACATGAAAATATACAGGGTGTACCATTTAAAAAAAAAGATATTTATTCATTTAAACTTGTTCAAATTTGAGCCGATGTGTTCAACACCTTGTAGCTTTTATTGCAAATATTAGGTAAAAATTATGTTAACTTGTCCTTGGCCTTGCTAAATTCCAAATTTGAATATATTTGTCACAAAATTGAAAACGTTATTTAGGATTGAATTGATGCTTGAAAATGTGACTTTTTTTCTTTAAACTTAATTATCTCAGAAACTATAAAGTTTTGTTATAGTAAACCCTTAATAAAAAAGATTTAAAATTATAAGCTAAATCGAAAATACGATTCGTATATAGGGTGTTCTATTTAAAAAAATACAACTTTATGCTGTCCTAGTTTTTTGGCTCACCCTGTAGAGTCCTAAATATTTTTAAAATCTGCGTAAAAATAAACTGTATCAAATAATAAATATAGTTTCTTTGTAAATTTCACCGAAATGGCACAAACTTACTTCATCCAATCGTTGACTCACCCTGTACATTTAAAATATGATTCAATTGTTGACAATCAAAAAATTTAAGAAAATTCACTGGTACATCTACATTATGATCTCTGTAGTTGGTTAAATAATAGCCAGGCTTCAGCTGGGAATTGCAGCACTCTAAAATTATAGATAAATGCTTATATAACCTATTGAGTGATGACAGATGAATAATCAAATCTCTTGCTGTTTGGTAAAAACTCCTGACTAATTTAAATCCTTGTAAACATAGACTGTGGCTTAAAATATTTGTTTTGTAAATATAACCTTTGCAAACTTAAAATTGTGAAAGCACACCTTATTTGTCATCTATAAATAACTTGGATTTGTTACAGATTACTCAATTGTTGAATTATAAGTTAATAGAACATAAGACAATTGCTGTTGAACACAACAATTATTTTTAAAATTTGCACTTACCTACAAACTAAGTACCTAATAACATTTGCATGACAAACAATTAAAGTATACGAATCCTCCTGTTGCTGCGGATCAGCTCTGTGAAAATATTTCCTAAATGAGGCCTCTATTCTGGCACCATCTTCATAAAACTTCTTAAAGAAAAACTAAGCATTATTACTGAACAATTAACAAACATCGATTTCTTATATTTTTATTATAAAAGTTCTTACATGTGCTTCAGGTCTATAAGTTCCTAGAGGAGGTTCAGGGGGTACCGGGGCTCCTTCTCTAAGTAAATCACAGTGGGATACTGGAACCTATACAAAAAATAAATCAATCAAAAAGAATCAATAATAATCTGATTTTTAACAGACCTAAAATAATTCGACCGCTATGTGTTTTTTTTATGTATGTACGTTGGTTACTCTGAAAGACCACACCGATTAAATGAAATTTTTTGCATTAGGTTCAGGCAGTTGCTGCGGTGGTCCCATATCATATTTCTCAATCTCTTTCATTGAATCACATTTTGTCATATTGTAAATTGGTGCCAACTTCAAAAATTTCGGTTTCACACAAAGATTGATATCATTACTTTTCACTTTTAGAGCTTTTTTTAGAAGTCAGTTCAATGTTTTTATAAAAATTTTATTTTATGTCTTTTTAAGGAAAAATTTAATTTCTTACACTAGGTAAAAACTGAGAAATAATACTGCCTGTTTCTTGGGCTCTTGCCATCGTTGACTTAATCATGTCTGTGTAAGGTAAATTTAATTCGGCCAATCTTTTTCCTGTATATTCAGCTTGGAGCCTTCCTAAAAAAAATATTAAAATAAAACTATTTAATTTTCTTATTTCATAAGAACTAAGATACAAACTATATACTCAAATCATCAATTTTATGTACTAACCCAACTTAGTAAGAACTCTATGTTCATCAGTTTCGCCTTGAAGATTATATTGTCCATGCCTTATTAAAATCAAGTGTCTTACAGCTGTGGGCTTATATTTATCAAAATTTTCATTGTTATTTTCATCTTTTTGTGAAAAGGAAGTCCTTTTACTCCTTATAAATTGAGGCGCGCGACTAAAAAGAAGTAAGTAAAGATGTCTTTCTAGAAATAAATAAATTTTCTTACTGGTCCCAGTTTTCATCCCATCTTGCGTAAGGAGAAGGTTCATAGTTTGATGTCCATGAGGCGTAGGCTTGTGTTTTATTGTTTACATAACAAATAGTTGCTACTCCGGAAACTGCACCAAGCCCCAACAGAATTTTTTTAGATTTACTAAAAGTAGACATCTAAAAACCCATAAAATTAATATGATTTTAGAGAAATTTTAAACTTAAACCAAGCATAAAAATATTCCTACCTTTTGCTTAGAAACACGCCTTTTTTTGTTGAACAGTAAGACAAAAATCGTTGAAAGTAGCAAGAACGTGGTCCCTCTTCCTTGTTTATCGGCAATATCTAAGGTTATAAAGAGGAAAACTTATTTTGTACCTTTTTAAACATATAACTATCCAAAGAACACAGAAAGTCATAAATAAATTCAATCTTCTTCATAAGTACCAAACAATTTCTAAAATATCTTGCTTAATTAATATTAATTTAAATCTGTGAAATCAATTAGTTCAAATAAATTTAAAAAATTTGAGTGAAAGGATTGTCACTGCCAATCAGCTGTTTTGCTCTAATACTCAAAATTACTTTCCGATTGTCAAGAATTATAACCTAAAAAAAGTTGGTTATTGTTTTTATCCTTTTTAAAACTTTGAGATAATTAGTGTGATTTTGTACTCTTTCAAATAATAATGACAACTTCTGAACAAATAAATCTTTCCAATTTTATAAAGTCCATACATAAGAAACTACGAGAGGAAGCAAAAGTTTTGGGTACCGAACAAGCTTGGAAAATTCATTGTAACAATGAGGAAAACTTGAGAAAATATGCAAAAGCAATGCGAGAATTAGCGGTTAATTATTGGGATGAAAATTCTAAGAACGATAGCAAAGTTGTCTCAAGAGTTTTTTGGGTATATAAGGCATGTATAGAGTATTTTCATCAAATTAAACATTATAAGGAAAAAGAGATAAAAATAGCCAAAGAATGGCTTAAAATTGATGAAAATATTGCCCTAAAAGGATCTTTAAATGGTTTTAGTAATGTAAAGTATAAATTATTAGATGTAGGAAGTTGTTACAATCCATTTAAACAATTTCGTAATTTTGATGTACTTCCTATAGACATTGCTCCTGCTAATATAGAGGTTTTCAAAGCTGATTTTCTTAACCTTAAGATATCTACCCACCTGCAGATTGAAGATAGAATTGTTAAAGAGATACCTAAAGGTTATTTTGACATAATAGTTTTTAGTTTGCTATTAGAATACTTACCTAGTCCTGAGTTAAGACTTAAATGCTGCCTGAATGCATATAAGTTACTGAAATCAGAAGGAATTTTAGTAGTAATCACTCCAGACTCTAACCACGTTGGTTCCAATGCCAAAATAATCAAATCTTGGAGATATGTGTTAGCTAAACATGGTTTTACCAGAGTTAAATATGAAAAACTTCCTTATTTGCATTGTATGGTTTTTCGAAAGGCATTATTAAAGGAAATAGCACATCGATGGGCTGAAGTTCACGAGAATGAAGGGCTTTTTGAAAAAATTTACATTCCACAGGATTTTCAAGATAGTGAAAGGAAAGAAAATGTGCTGGAGCAGCATGCAAACTTGGAAAATCATGTTGAATGGTCATGTGAAACATTTTTAAACAGTTTAAATTGTTAAGAGTATCATAAAATAACCTCAAATAAAAATATAACTTTTTTTATATATTATTAGTATTAGTTTGCCCCAACTAATGTGCAATAATAGTGTCTAGTAGGATTTTCATAGAGCACGGTAATACATCAAACAAGCCCCTGTATTTTAACAACCAGAAACGATATAAATAAGGTTGACAAAAACCTTGTAATCCGTATTTCTATTTATCTGTTGCAAGGTTACACGGTAAAGAGAGAGGGCGAATATTATAGAGTTGTTTCTCTCTCGCTCTTATGATTAAAAAGCGCGTCTGCCAATCACGGTTCGGAAGGAAAAGATAACACGACCTTATGTTCGCCCATTCTCTCTCTCTATCTTTGATGCGTAACGCGCGCAGTACATTAGATGCTGCCTCAAGTTCACTTTTTTCATTTTGATCATTTCTTAATTACTCTTACTCTAAAGAGTACAGCCATATATACCGCCCTCGATTCATTGACATAAACAGCTCGGAGCTGTACAGGTGCAAGAAACGCTTGCTTTATTCAAGTAGTGCATTATGCCTCGGTGCTTGTCAGATCTGCTTTCCCCTTACCCCTCAAGCACCAATAAAAATATTTGGTGTATAAAGCCCTAGCAGCTATCAGTTATCATTTCTAAATGCTATTTTTGGGTAAAAGACATTTTATACATGAAATGGAGACACAAAATAAAATTATTTTACAAGATATCGGACTTACGTTCATAGTTTTTTTTAACGAATTGCGAAATATTTATGGCCAAAAATGCCATGACACCCGACAAAACTCAAAACTAATAATTAATAAAATAATATTTTTACCTTTTTGTCTTCAATATGTTTTACTATGCATATTAAAAACACAAATTCCAGAAAAAAATAATTTGGAGGTTATTTACTGTTCAAATTAAAACTTTAACTGCTTTATTCAGATTTACTCGGAGCTACTCAGAGTGAGTCCACACGATACCAAAAATTTCGGCGTAGGCGTATTACGCCCATTTATGTTAAAAATGTCTCGTCCACACGGGGAACTTTTATCGTGCAGTCGTAATGTTTTTTTTTGTGGTAACCTAGCTTTTTTCTGATTTTTTGATATTTATTTATGTATAAATTAAAATGAAAGAAAATAAAAAAAATAATTGCAGCAATGTTGTTATGTAGAAAAAGAAAACTAAAGAAAAAATTACAAAAGATAAGGATATTATTAATATATTCTTTATTAAAAAAACGGAAAAGTCGTCGCTACTAGGTCCGATCTGTTTTTGAGAAAAACATTGGAGGAAGGCTTGGACATACTAATGATTTAATTCAAGAAATGCGAGAAAGTGATTCTGATTTTTTAAAAATATTTTCCTGTTACTCTTGGTGAGTTTGAAAACCTGTTGTTGGGCCAATAAATAGGAAACACGCTATGGAAATGTGTACAGCTATACCCTTATTACAAGGTTTGAAAAAACGTGATATTTAGCTGATGAAATCAGCATGTGAAAGCAACAGTGCGAATTCCGAGTCGGTAAACAGTGTTTTTGAAATTAGTCATGTTACTTGTGCGATAATATGAGACTCTTTAAAGCAAGTTTTATTTCCGAAGTTTGCCACTTCTACCTGGTAAAGAATTGCCAAAGAGTTCAAAGACGACAGTTTTAATATATAGTGTCATTTTAACAATCGTTTTAATAATTACAATTGTTTGTAGTTTTTAGAAGAATATATTACGTATAACACTAACTGGATTTCTGTTATTAAATTTCCATTAATGTTAATTTTTACTTTTTAATTGTTTATAATAGGTTTATATAAAATTTGCTAAGGGTAGGGTTACCAGACGACAGGAATTTTCCTGACATGTCTGAAATTTTAGCACCTTGTTAGGAAGAAAGAGGAAAAAACTACAATTGGCAGTATTTTTTCGAAATTAAAAGAGGAAAATATAAGTAATGAAAAAATATTTATTAATCATTCTAGTGAGAAAAAAATAAATTGATTAAACGTTAACAAAATGAGTGAATTGTTAATTTAGTATATTAATAAATTTAGTTTCATACTTTTTATTGCTTGATGTTTCTTTTGGCAATTGCTGGACTTTTATAACTATTTCATGACATTCTTCACATGATATGTTCTTTAAGTTAAATTGTGTCTAGAGTAGACCTTAACACAAGACATTGTTGTAAACCAACTATTACTACAAATTATTAAATTACTATATATATTTTTAAGTTACTCTTATGGATTAATAGATAATTATAGTCTAATATTTAATACTCCCGTAAGAAACAGTTATATCTTAAGTAAATTTATGTTCTAATAGGCTCAAACAAAAGCATGCCTTAATCTCCGAAACTCTAAAACTTTACTTTTTACACAGACCATTAGTTTTGTTTATTGTCATCGTCCCATAAATACACACTTTTTCATTTCAGTAATCATGTAAATAAATAGTTATAAGTTATATTTGTTAGTACGCCTATTACTGTAAAATATATAATTTAGATACAGAATAGAATATAACTGGGACATGATGAGAAGAACTAAAATCAAAAAACTACAAGAGTAACATTAAATTAGTAAGTAAGAACAAAAACTGTTGTTACCTCATGAATTAGTGAACATTATAATAAAATATTAAAAAAGTAATAGAAGATTTATTTGAATTCATCGAAATCAGTGATAAACTAAAAGCAGAACTAGTAAAGTTATAACATTGGTGGCAACGAAAGGCAAAGCTTATAACAATATAGACAGTCTATGTCTCTCCTTAGGCCCCTACACTCCCATTAATGAGAAGACTCACTCGATATTGGCATTTGATGCTTTGATTGCAAAAATTTTGAAAATCTCACTGCCTTAACATACAACATTCAGATAAAATGTCCGGATATTTACAGAAACGTTAGGGATATTGTCAGGGAATCTCATTATTTGATCTGGTAACCATAGCTAAGGGCATGTCTGTGGATTAGCGTCTCGATATCAGAGATTGTCGTTGAATAGAAATTGTATTATATAATGGCCTTTATTTCATAAGCTTTAATTTATATAACGAACACCTGTATTATTGCAATTGTTATAAAATTAATAAAAAAATGAACAAAAATAGTTTTTTTTTTGAGGACCAAGCAGTAATGATCTTCGGTAACAAGCATTTTTAATAAATTAAAACAATTTAACATAATTCATAAATATCCATTATTTCAAAACTCGCTAAATAAAATATATAAATAAAACAACAAAGTTTAAAAAAAACATAGGTTATGTTTTCATACAAAATATTGAAAATAAACAGTTTCCGCCATTTTTAAAGCAGTCCGCTGAAAAGTTCAACATCATTTGGCGTAATGACCTTGGAAAAGGCGGATTTAGGCGGGAAATCTTCGGTCTTTGTCTTTTTTTAAATCTAATAAATCACAATGCTTGAAATTTGACATATGTCTTATTACGCTACGCTGCCGCCGAGATTTTTCTTATCGTGTGGACTCACTCTCAGGGTTTGATGCACCCGAGCTTGAAACTCTTGAATCGAGGGCAGTAATAGCCTGCAAAATGCCAGCAATTCGAAAACAAAAAGAAGAAATCTTGTCAGTGTTCTCATGTAGTAATGACAAAACGAATCGTCCTTAGGTATATTCTTTTGAGTAATTATTACTTTCAGTTCTGTCACTTGAAGTAATCATGATCACTTCGACCCAATGACAAGTAAATGCATATTCAAAAGAGCATGAAGTTACCAGTTTCACTTTGTTCACTTTGATCAGTGATAATTTATTCAAAATTGTGAATAATCTTTGGTAATGACGTGTTACTGGCTGGCTGACTGTTGAAAAACATGTGGCCATTGGTAATAGAAGAAGAAGACACCTGAATAATTCAGGTGAATTCTGTCTTTGTTTAAATAATATATTAGACAAGAATAGCTAGACATTCGGGACATCGAATTTAAATAATTACGTACCACCAGCTGATTTTTGTATTTGACGTCAGGTTTTAAGGTTGCTGACAGCCTTGCATAATGTAGTTTTTTTTTATATTTTTTAGAAAAAGTATTACATTTTTCCACTTTGAAAAGCTAAATTACCCTTCACACTTCAATACTTACTTTACTAATAAGGCTGTCAGTAGAAACTACCCTTAAAAAATGAATTACCAAACAACCATGTTTGTACTATCTCAAATTCGAAAATTTTCTACTTCGAAAATAGTGAGTGCACGTAAGAATTACTATGAGTCTTTGGGCTTAACGAAGACCGCAACGCAGGCCGATGTAAAAGGGGCTTACTATCAACTGACAAAGGTTTATCATCCAGATAAGAACCAAGGGCACAATTCTGAAGAAAAAGAACGTCACGCACAGAAGTTTAGAGATATTACTGAGGCATATGAAGTATTAGGAAATGTAAAGACTAGGAGAATGTATGATAAAGGTATGTGTGACAAAAATAGTTATTTTGGTAATTATTTTAATTAATTGAAATTTAAAAAAACGTTTTTTGAAAAAAATTTTATATTAAGCTTTCAAATTCATGCGGTTCAAACGTTTTTTTAGTTTTCACGTAATTGAAGTAGCTACCAAATTTTTTAATGATAATTATTAATCGTTTTAAGGATTTATTGGTGAAATTTCACACTCGACTCACTCTACAACACCAGAAGACCCGCTCCACAAATTCTACAAATCACGTGAAACTCGACATAGGCCTCCACCACCAGGTGGACGAGTTCCAATCTACGATTTTGATGAATGGTCAAAACAACACTACTCACATGCTTTTCGAAGAAGTCAAGAAATGAAACAGAGGCATGAATTACACGATAGAATGGAGGCTAAGCAAGAATATGGATATGAGATGGGACGTTTTGTTTATGGAGGACTACTATTCATCCTCTTATGTATGGGTATAAAAAATGCCGATAAAAGTTATCTTGCGGTTTTCTTTGGTGCTCATCATCGATATAAATATCCAGAATTATATAATAAAGATTATGTTAGGCCGAAAGATCAACCGTAATTATCTGTCCCTTAGCTAGATTGAATTATTTTTCATTGATTTATGCATATTTAGAACAATTTTCATTTTTATTTTATTATAGAAGCATTTTGCTGTAATTTATTGTCATATTATGCCTTGACAGGGGCTATTCTGTAAATTAAAGAACCCCTAATGAAATTAAATAGTATTTTTGTTTAAAAATTAGCACTTATTGAAATATTCTAGTGACTAGTTAAATTATATGATGATCATATGAAGCATTTTCTATCAAATTAGCTACCTCCTGCCCGTTTCAATTTTTGAGATTAATAATTGATTTGGGGCCTAATATTTTTCAGGAAACCTCTACTTTCAAATACAATTTAGCGATTTAAAGATGGTGGCTCTGTAGTTAAAGCATTTACTCTGTGAAAATTAAGATCAATTTATGAACAAGTATTTGAAAACGTCATGGATCCACCCACATATATTTTCAAATTTTGACTTTGAACTCGGAATCAACAACGTCAAAAACTTCCTGAGGGTCCCATTCAATTTCAAACTTTTTAGCTGCCATCTTGTATCCGCCATATCAAATTTTCAAATTTTGATTTGTAATTATTGACCTCGAAAATCCCCCGGACCCGTTTTCATTGTACTTCTTCAATAGAATCAAATTTCGAACTTTTTACCCGCCATCTTGAATCCGCCATCTTAAGTTTTTAAATTTTAACCTTAGATTTGTAATCAGCGACCTTGAAAACATTATTATATTAATAGTCATATCTATAACGTTTTCAAATAGTTGTTCCCAAATTTATATTCTTTTTTATATAATATAAATGCTTTGTCCACTGCTACAACTCCGCTATTAATTTGTTAAAATCTCCAGATTGCTTTTGAAAGTAGAGGTTTCACGAAAAATTTTAAACCCAAAATCAGTTGTTTATCTCAAGAATTGAAATGGACAGACAGGTAGCTGATTTGACAGAATGCCCCATTTTATATATATATATATATATATATATATATATATATATATATATATATATATATATATATATGTGATTATTTCTGTAACAACTTACTAATATGTGGTGGTTATCAAAACTTCACACAGTTTTTAGATGCAAACCCTTATTTTAACTACAGGATGGGCTGTAAAATCTCTTCAGCCTTTAAAATTTATACAGGTTATTCAAAAAAATATATGCAACACATGGGAGGTTTTTAATTGATTTCTCCGAACTCTTTTTTTAATTCTTTATACTACCAAAATCGTTTTGATAATGTCAGATTTTATATAAATTACATTTTATATAAATTACATGAAACATTAAAAAAAAATTTAGTTTTTAATTGGTACTGCACATTACTTTAAAGTCATCCTGTATAATTTATATAAAATTAACCATCAATAAATTTGTTGGTAAGTTTTGCAATATACAGCAGCTTTTTTTAAGACTGAAATTGTCTGAAAAGTTAAGTTATAAACCTGTATAAATTGAAACAAGTTCATTCTTTAGAATACTCTCTTGAGAAAATAGTTTTTAGTTGTAAATATATACGAGGTGTGGTTATAAAATTAGGAAACTATTGCTGTATAAGATTTTATTTTAAATTTTAACAAATTTAATTACAATCACCTTCAATATGCATCCTCTATCCCTACAATGCTACACGTGAATTTTCCATTGCTCAAAACAGTGCTGGAAACCTTTGTGAGCTCTTACACGCAATGTGCCCCTTTTTCTTTCACAGCTTCAACAGGCTGAAATCTTGTTTCTTTTAATGCAGTTTTGACCTTGGGGAACAGATAAAAGTCACATGGTACAAGATAAGGCGAATAAGAGGAATAGTCTAACAATGGGATATTTTACTTGGCCACAAACGTCTTGACAAACAATGCAATTGACTTGATGGAGAACGTTTGACTTGTTCTTCCACAATTCTGGTCGTTTTTTTCTTATTCTTTCGCGTAGTTGAGCAAGAACCTCAAGTTAGTAATGTTGATTAATGGTTTGACTTTCAGGAACCCCGTTTAGTCACACAATCCCATGAATATCGAAAAAAAGACAATCATCAACGCTTTGAATGTCAATTTGTTCCTTTGTGGCGTGAATCAACTTTAAGGTCTTTTTAGCCATCTTGGAAACGCCTAAACCACTCAGAAACTTGTGTTCGTAATAAACGCTCATTGTCATACACTTGTTTAAATAAAAGCTAAGTTTGAGTAACGATTTTTCCAAGTTTTATGTGACAATTCGCTCTTCTTTTATGACCCTTAAGTTTTTTCGTCAAAACAAATAATCAGTTCTTATAAATTCGAAAGCCACGGCGAGACTGACTTGTCTATAGACATTAGAGGCGCCGCAATCGAAAGAGAAGGCTTCACGCTACACAACTGTCGGTCGTTTGTCTTTGGCGCACGCGTACTTCTGTAGAAGCATAAGTCTCATTATTTTTTTAGCCACACTTCGTATAACTAAGTTTTAGAAATTAAAATATAGAAAGATTTTAGAACATTTTGTTCTGAAAAAAATAAAATATTGATTAAAAATGTGATTAAACAAAATTACCATGGAAAACATATTCTTTATTTGCCCCAAATAAACGCTTTTTTGCTTGGACACAATCCAAATTTTGTAGATTTTTATTATCTCTTTGAACTACACTGCTAAACAAAAAAAAAACTCAAATAGTTTGTGTTTATGCCTGCATAATTTATCGGTATTAAAATAAATATTATCAATTAAAGAAAGTATCTTTAGATTTGTTTTTCTTTATTTTTAATAACAATAAAAATGTATTATGGTATCTATGTTGTTTCTGAATTGAACGCACCGTATAATAAGTAAAAATGCATGTTTTTTCAGTACTTTTTTTGATATAGCTACAAAAACACAGGATCTAGTTACTTTACAGTTACTATTCATCAAAAAAATATGCACATACTTCCAACAAACAATATTTCTTGGGAACATTTCTTTAGATTTTAGATTTTCAAGAAAAGTAACTAGGTAATGTTAATATCTAAAATATTCGAAATTATCTGAAGTACTTTAAAACTAAATTATACCTTTGATTAAGTAACCAATACAATTTGAAAATTTTAATACTTTTCAAGTAATAAGTAATAAAAATGTAGATATTTTAAATGACTAGATACTGTAAAGTATATTTTGTCCTAGATGTTTGTTGTAGTATGGTTCAATCAGGTAATTACGATTTTTTTTTGTACCAGACTGCGCTTTTTATGTGTTTCTTATGCCGGACTATGATAATCCATCTCCGTTATTAAGGAACAAGAAACAGGATCACTTGGAGCCAACCAGATCAGAACTGAATGAACAATAATATAATATTAAATCTGGAACATCGTTTTAGTATACAACTATTCCATATATCGATACTTTAAAAAAAGATGGCCCAAGTACTAGACATGGAACTGAAAATTGGGGTGTTACATGGACAAAGAATGAAGTTTTATTATCAGATACGTTCTATATTTTTATTTGTACATATTTTTAAATATAATAATTTATTTGTTAGATGGATTTTTTGTTTTAGTAAGCTTTGGCAAAGTTAAGGGCAAATCCTATATTTACAATAACATGGTCTAACTTTAAAACCAGTCTAAGTTTGTAAGGGTTTAAATTGACAAGAGCAACAATATGTCAAGTTAGTTTTGAACCCCAAAAAATGCAAGCATAAAAAAATCATTTCCTTTTATTACCCGCAAAAAAGGAGAATTTTGTTGTATATTATCGTTAGGTTTTTACCTTTAATATCCCTTTATAAGCATTTATTTGTTGAGATATTTAATATAAATTATGGCAATATCATAAGGAAAACAAAACTGGCCGAGTGGAAGATCTAACTTTCGTGACAACTAGATCGGGTCTAAATTCTAAACCTTCTTATTGAATTTGGCTGTTTTAGATAGTCGCATATTTTTATTACAAACGTTTTTTTTTTTTAATTATTTTTAGGTTTTAATGTTGTTCTTTAGACACCATTATATCAAATCTAAGTATCATATTATCAATTTGACAGTTCACCAAACACTTTTAAGAAGACCTAGCTCTCACGAATTTTAGTAAAATTCTTAAAAGATATATAAGTACCTACAAGAAATGTATAAGTCCATAATCTAATAGAGAAAAGTTTGTTTTGCAGACATAAACACTTTCATATCAAGTCTAAGTATCTTATTATCAATTTGACAATTCACCTAACAATTTTAAGAAGACCTAGCACTCAGGAATTTTAGTGAAATACGGAAAAGAGTCTTAGCTACCTAGAAAAAATGCATAAGGCCATAATCTAATAGGGAAAAATTTGTTTTGCAGACATGAACCTCTTCATGTCAAATCTAAGTATCATATTATCAATTTGACGATTTACCAAATACTTTTGAGAAGACCTAGCTCTCGGGGATTTTAGTAAAAGACTGAAAAGAGTCCTAGGTACCTACAAAAAATTCATAAGCCCATAATCTAATAGGAAAAAATATGTTTTAATAGGAAAAAGTTTGTTTTGCAGACATAAACACCTTCATATCAAATCTAAGGATCTTATTATCAATTTGACAATTCACCAAACAATTTTAAGAAGACCTAGCACTCAGGAATTTTAGTAAAATACTGAAAAGAGTCTTAGCTACCTAGAAAAAATGCATAAGGCCATAATCTAATAGGGAAAAATTTGTTTTGCAGACATGAACCTCTTCATATCAAATCTAAGTATCATATTACCAATTTGACGATTTACCAAATACTTTTAAGAAGACCTAGCTCTCGGGAATTTTAGTAAAAGACTGAAAAGAGTCCTAGGTACCTACAGAAAATTCATAAGCCCATAATCTAATAGGAAAAAATTTGTTTTAATAGGAAAAAGTTTGTTTTGCAGACATACACCTTCATATCAAATTTAAGGATCTTGTTATCAATTGAACAATTCACCAAACAATTTTAAGAAGACCTAGCACTCAGGAATTTTAGTAAAATACTGAAAAGAGTCTTAGGTGCCTAGAAAAAATGCGTAAGGCCATAACATAATAGGGAAAAATTTATTTTGCAGACATGAACCTCTTCATGTCAAATCTAAGTATCATATTATCAATTTGACGATTTACCAAATACTTTTAAGAACACCTAGCTCTCGGGAATTTTAGTAAAAGACTGAAAAGAGTCCTAGGTACCTACAAAAAATTCATAAGCCCATAATCTAATAGGGAAAATTTGTTTTAATAGGAAAAAGTTTGTTTTGCAGACATACACCTTCATATCAAATTTAAGGATCTTGTTATCAATTTGACAATTCACCAAACAATTTTAAGAAGACCTAGCTCTCAGGAATTTTAGTAAAATATTGAAAAGAGTCTTAGCCACCTAGAAAAGATGCATACGGCCACAATCTAATAGGGAAAAATTTGTTTTGCAGACATGAACCTCTTCATGTCAAATCTAAGTATCATATTACCAATTTGACGATTTACCAAATACTTTTAAGAAGACCTAGCTCTCGGGAATTTTAGTAAAAGACTGAAAAGAGTCCTAGGTACCTACAAAAAATTCATAAGCCCATAATCTAATAGGGACAAATTTGTTTTAATAGGAAAAAGTTTGTTTTGCAGACATACACCTTCATATCAAATTTAAGGATCTTGTTATCAATTTGACAATTCACCAAACAATTTTAAGAAGACCTAGCTCTCAGGAATTTTAGTAAAAGACTGAAAAGAGTCGTAGCTACCTAGAAAAAAATGCATAAGGCCATAATATAATAGGGAATAATTTGTTTTGCAGACATGAACCTCTTGGTGTCAAATCTAAGTATCATATTATCAATTTGACGATTTACCAAATACTTTTAAGAAGACCTAGCTCTCGGGAATTTTAGTTAAAGACTGAAAAGAGTCCTAGGTACCTACAAAAAATTCATAAGCCCATAATCTAATAGGGACAAATTTGTTTTAATAGGAAAAAGTTTGTTTTGCAGACATACACCTTCATATCAAATTTAAGGATCTTGTTATCAATTTGACAATTCACCAAACAATTTTAAGAAGACCTAGCTCTCAGGAATTTTAGTAAAAGACTGAAAAGAGTCGTAGCTACCTAGAAAAAAATGCATAAGGCCATAATATAATAGGGAATAATTTGTTTTGCAGACATGAACCTCTTGGTGTCAAATCTAAGTATCATATTATCAATTTGACGATTTACCAAATACTTTTAAGAAGACCTAGCTCTCGGGAATTTTAGTTAAAGACTGAAAAGAGTCCTAGGTACCTACAAAAAATTCATAAGCCCATAATCTAATAGGGACAAATTTGTTTTAATAGGAAAAAGTTTGTTTTGCAGACATACACCTTCATATCAAATTTAAGGATCTTGTTATCAATTTGACAATTCACCAAACAATTTTAAGAAGACCTAGCTCTCAGGAATTTTAGTAAAAGACTGAAAAGAGTCGTAGCTACCTAGAAAAAAATGCATAAGGCCATAATATAATAGGGAATAATTTGTTTTGCAGACATGAACCTCTTGGTGTCAAATCTAAGTATCATATTATCAATTTGACGATTTACCAAATACTTTTAAGAAGACCTAGCTCTCGGGAATTTTAGTTAAAGACTGAAAAGAGTCCTAGGTACCTACAAAAAATTCATAAGCCCATAATCTAATAGGGACAAATTTGTTTTAATAGGAAAAAGTTTGTTTTGCAGACATACACCTTCATATCAAATTTAAGGATCTTGTTATCAATTTGACAATTCACCAAACAATTTTAAGAAGACCTAGCTCTCAGGAATTTTAGTAAAAGACTGAAAAGAGTCGTAGCTACCTAGAAAAAAATGCATAAGGCCATAATATAATAGGGAATAATTTGTTTTGCAGACATGAACCTCTTGGTGTCAAATCTAAGTATCATATTATCAATTTGACGATTTACCAAATACTTTTAAGAAGACCTAGCTCTCGGGAATTTTAGTAAAAGACTGAAAAGAGTCCTAGGTACCTACAAAAAATTCATAAGCCCATAATCTAATCGGGAAAAATTTGTTTTAATAGGAAAAAGTTTGTTTTGCAGACATACACCTTCATATCAAATTTAAGGATCTTGTTATCAATTGAACAATTCACCAAACAATTTTAAGAAGACCTAGCACTCAGGAATTTTAGTAAAATATTGAAAAGAGTCTTAGCCACCTAGAAAAGATGCATACGGCCACAATCTAATAGGGAAAAATTTGTTTTGCAGACATGAACCTCTTCATGTCAAATCTAAGTATCATATTACCAATTTGACGATTTACCAAATACTTTTAAGAAGACCTAGCTCTCGGGAATTTTAGTAAAAGACTGAAAAGAGTCCTAGGTACCTACAAAAAATTCATAAGCCCATAATCTAATAGGGACAAATTTGTTTTAATAGGAAAAAGTTTGTTTTGCAGACATACACCTTCATATCAAATTTAAGGATCTTGTTATCAATTTGACAATTCACCAAACAATTTTAAGAAGACCTAGCTCTCAGGAATTTTAGTAAAATACTGAAAAGAGTCGTAGCTACCTAGAAAAAAATGCATAAGGCCATAATATAATAGGGAATAATTTGTTTTGCAGACATGAACCTCTTGGTGTCAAATCTAAGTATCATATTATCAATTTGACGATTTACCAAATACTTTTAAAAAGACCTAGCTCTCGGGAATTTTAGTTAAAGACTGAAAAGAGTCCTAGGTACCTACAAAAAATTCATAAGCCCATAATCTAATAGGGACAAATTTGTTTTAATAGGAATAATTTGTTTTGCAGACATACACCTTCATATCAAATTTAAGGATCTTGTTATCAATTGAACAATTCACCAAACAATTTTAAGAAGACCTAGCACTCAGGAATTTTAGTAAAATACTGAAAAGAGTCTTAGCTACCTAGAAAAAATGCATAAGGCCATAATCTAATAGGGAAAAATTTGTTTTGCAGACATGAACCTCTTCATGTCAAATCTAAGTATCATATTACCAATTTGACGATTTACCAAATACTTTTAAGAAGACCTAGCTCTCGGGAATTTTAGTTAAAGACTGAAAAGAGTCCTAGGTACCTACAAAAAATTCATAAGCCCATAATCTAATAGGGACAAATTTGTTTTAATAGGAATAATTTGTTTTGCAGACATGAACATCTTCACATCAAATCTAAGTATCATATTATTAATTTGACAATTCACCAAACAATTTTAAGAAGACCTAGCACTCAGGCATTTTAGTAAAATACTGAAAAGAGTCTTGGCTACTTAGAAAAAATGCATAAGGCCATAATCTAGTAGGGAAAAATTTGTTTTGCAGACATGAACCTCTTCATGTCAAATCTAAGTATCATATTATTAATATGACGATGTACCAAATACTTTTAAGAAGACCTAGCTATCGGAAATTTTAGTAAAAGACTGAAAAGAGTCTTAGCTACCTAGAAAAAATGCATAAGGCCATAATATAATAGGGAAAAATTTGTTTTGCAGACATGAACCTCTTCTTGTCAAATCTAAGTATCATATTATCAATTTGACGATTTACCAAATACTTTTAAGAAGACCTAGCTCTCAGAAAGTTTTAGTAAAACACTGAAAAGATATATAAGTACCTACGAAAAATGTATAAGCCCCTAATCTAATAGGGAAAAGTTTGTTTTGCAGACATAAACACCTTCATAGCAAGTCTTATTATCTTATTATCAATTTGACAATTCACCTTCATATCAAATCTAAGGATCTTATTATCAATTTGACAATTCACCAAACAATTTTAAGAAGACCTAGCACTCAGGAATTTTAGTAAAATACTGAAAAGAGTCTTAGCTACCTAGAAAAAATGCATAAGGCCATAATCTAATAGGGAAAAATTTATTTTGCAGACATGAACCTCTTCATGTCCAATCTAAGTATCATATTACCAATTTGACGATTTACCAAATACTTTTAAGAAGACCTAGCTCTCAGAAAGTTTTAGTAAAACACTGAAAAGATATATAAGTACCTACAAAAAATGTATAAGCCCCTAATCTAATAGGGAAAAGTTTGTTTTGCAGACATAAACACCTTCATAGCAAGTCTTATTATCTTATTATCAATTTGACAATTCACCAAACACTTTTAAGAAGACCTAGAACTCAGGAATTTTAGTAAAATACCGAAAGGAGTCCTAGCTACCTAGAAAAAATGCATAAGGCCATAATCTAATAGGGAAAAATTTGTTTTGCAGACATGAACCTCCTATGTTTTATAGAAAAAAAAGCAATGTATTTTTCGATGAGTTAAAAATTCAATATGGCGGTCAAAAGGAAAAACAAAGTTGACGATGGTTCCAGAAACTCGAAACGTTATAACTAAAATTTGACTAAACAGACATATTATGGGTAAAGATTTAAAAAATATTGGGAAATAAAGAAGTTATAGCCGATTTAAGAAAATGTAACATTTTACTCCTTTTGTAATTTCTTGAAAAGCAGAAGACAGAACCGATTTACAAACACCAAGAACTTACCGACATAATTGCCTAAAATTTTCCCCATTTAACCGCCTTCCTATCTCTTGTAGTTTTCAAGATGGCAATGTTATCATCACCGATTTTGGACACCCTGTAGATTACTATTAATTTTTTTCGCTCACTATTTTGTTACAAAAGAAGACTGTGTGACTGGTTTATTATTATTTTATTTGATTTTTTTCAGTTTTTAAATAAGGGCATTTGAGTTCTTTATAAAATACAGCATTTTTTTATTCAAACATATAAAAAATAAATAAAACTTGAAAGTTAAAATCACTCTATTAATATTGAACATAAAAATATAATAAATTTTCTATATTCTGATTCTTCAGAGCAACATTTTTTACATTCACGTAAAACTAAAAAACTTATCCATGGAAAAGAATAAATAAAAAATCTTAAACTATTCTATATTAACATATACATATAAATTATTATAATTATGTGCACCTTATATTTAAAAAATAAAGAAGGGGTGGTTCTTTTAATTTTTGTCTTAAAACATTGTAATGTGCATATTTTATGAAAAATAAAAGGAGCCTTTTGCGAGACTTTATTAATGTTCTCAGGAATATGTCACACCCCTCCTTCATAAACAATTTCTATAATTTGGTTAAATTTTTTATCTATGCGTTACATGGCAGGAAAATAACATTTATACTATTTACAAAATCTAAACAATATATATATATATATATATATATATATATATATATATATATATATATATATATATATATATATATATATATACAGGGTGGAATACCACATTTCCTTCAGTTTATATGGGGAAAACGATAAAATACTTTAAATAAGCCTGGTGAGATAATGCTTTAAAATTATTTTGAAATATACCCATTGACTCAAAAAAGTTTCACACCAAAGTTGTCAAAATTTAAATGGTATGTTTTATATACGCAAGACGAGTCGTTCTTGAGATATTTATCTATTCTTGAAACTGTACACCAAGCCAGATATTTTCAATTATATTGAATTTTTTAGTAAAATCGTTACAATTTACTGTAAAATAAAAATGTTCTCAAACAATTATACAGGGTTGATTTGATGTTAATTTTTAACGCTAGATGACGTTCCTTCACAAAACTCAATATAACATCTTAAAGTACACTCTTTCCCTTTAAAATGGTTTTTCAATGGCACCAATATCTTTTTTTCTTGGCGAGATATCTACTGTTATGTGGGTTTGTGAGCAAACTTGTTTCGCTCGCCTATCTGTTGCACTAGAAATATGGCTATAGCTACGCCCGGGTTATGTTTAGGAGCCTTGATTTTTTGGAATGCTATTCCATTTTCATATAATGATAAAAACATTAAATTTGATATTTTCAGCGAGAAAGAAAGATATCGGGGCCATTCAAAAACGATTTTGAAGGGAAAGAAGTAGTACTTTAAGATGTTATATCGGGTTTTGTGAAGGAACGTTAGCGTAAAAAAGTAACCCCAAATATGACCTGAAATGCTGTTTTTGTTTGTTTTATTATCTTGAAAATCTGACGTGCCAAAGCAGCTGATTTTAACACTATGTATAGGCTAATTAAAAATCAAAATTGGAACATTATATATGAGTGTTGTGATATTAATACTGTCATAACTCAGTTTTACAAAGTATTTTATAATATATTTGTACAATGTGTTCCAGTATCAACACAGATAGGTAGAACTTTTCCAGTGTGGTATAATAGTGGCATAATTAAATTAATTAAGGATAAAGAAAAATATTTTAGAAAGTGCAAATAATCCAAAAGCCTTCTTTGGTATAATAAATACAAATCTAGTAGACATAATATTAAAAATAAAGTAAAGGCAGCACACTCGGAGTATTTGGCACAAGTTCAATTGAGTCTAAGAAATAATCCCAAGTATTTTTGGTCGTGGTCGTATGTTAAAAGTCTGAGAGGTGAGGGTGATATTCCTGCAGAAATCTCTTATAATAACATTTTCTATTCGGGTGCAATGTATTTAGTGCTACAGAGGTGATAGAATGCAATGGGGGTATATCTAAAAATCATTTTTGTTACTATCCCATAGATAAAACTGAAGTACGCTGCGCTCTTCAAAAGTTAAAGGGTAACAGGGCTATTGGACCAGATGGGTTGCCTGGCTATGTTATAAAGGGCTATAGCGAATCTCTGTTAGAAGCTCTACTATATATATTTAACCTTTCACTTAAAACAGCAACAGAATGGCATATTACAAAGGTTATACCTACTTTCAAAGGAAGGGTAAAGCACGAAGTAACTAATTATAGGTCTATTACCATAGTAAATGCAACGTCAAAGTTATTTGAAATAGTGATTTTTAACAGAATATATGATGAAGTAAAGCACAGTATATCTGAGTGCCAACATGGGTTCTTATCAAATAAGTCAACATTAACTAACTTAATTACTTTTACACAATACATTCATAACTCTTTTAATAAAAAAGCACAAGTTGTTGTAATCTACACTGATATGGCAAAGGCATTTGACAGAGTGAAACATACCCTTATAATACAATCTCTTAAGCAACTGAAGTTACAGAGAATCTGATAAATATTATTGTCTCTTACCTGACTGATAGAAAGCAGTACGTTGAAATAAAAGGGGCCAAATCATATGTATATAGAAGTACTTCTGGTGTTCCTCAGGGGTCTAATTTGGGACCTCTTCTGTCCTTAATTGCCTTTAATAATATATGTAACGTGATCAAACACTCAAAAGCATTACTGTTTGCAGACGACTTTAAACTTTTTAGGGAAGTATTGACTGCTGATGATTGTGACTGTTTACAGCAGGATCTAAATAATGTTGTTGAATGGTGTGGAATAAACGGTTTTTGTCTTAATGATAACAAGTGCTCGTCAATGTCTTTTACTCTTAATAAAAATATTTTAAATCAAGCCTATTCTATTAATGATATAGTGTTAAAACGGACTTCTTGTCAGAAGGATTTGGGAGTATTATTTGATAGTTCATTGAATTTCAATGAGCATATAATAAATTAATGAACCTCACAAGATAATGGGTTTCATCATCAGATCTACTAGACATTTTGATGTTGATGTTTGTATGACACTTTTTGATAGTCCTGTACTGCCAAAACTTGAATACTGTAGTATAATATGGTCACCACAATATGAAGTGTGGAGTAGAACCATAGAACGTGTCCAGCGAAAGTTTTTAAAGTATATGTTTTTTAAAAGATTTGGGTACTATCCTAATCAGGGTTATAATCACCTGGACTTATTGAATATATTTAACAGACTTTCGTTGGAAAACAAACGTATAAAAATATGTTTGGTATATATATTCAAGATCTTAAAGAATAAAATAAATAGCCCAGACCTATTGCTGTAAGTTTCATTTATGGTAAATAAGGGTGAAACAAGACAAAGACTAACATTTTATCTAGAATTTCCTAGAACAAATACTTACAAAAATTCGCCCCTATATAAAATATGTAATTATTTTAATACATATGTTAGTGATGTAGATTTAAGTAGTATTACTTTACGTAGATATAAGGATATTATTGACCATAAATTGCTAGATTCTCAGGCTCAGATGTAATATTGGCAATAATATTAACTAGGAATGTTAGTTTAATATTTTTAACTTTAAGAAAGGTGTCTGTAAATGGCTTAACTGCTGTGGATGTTGTATTCAATAAATAAATAAATAGCCAAGAACGGCTTGTCTTAGATATAAGAAACAGAACAGTAACTCACCTTTAATTGGCTCACTGTATCAAAATATGCAATAATATATAAAGCATTCCATTTAAATTTTGACAACTTTGATGTGAATTTTTTTTTTTTGAGTCACTATGTATATTTCGCCATAATTTTAAAATGTGGTCCCGATAGACCTACACATCTCTTATTAAAAATATTTTATCATTCTCTGAAACGATGGAAATGTGGTGCGCCACCCTGTATATATATATATATATATATATATATATATATATATATATATATATATATGTATATATATATATATATATATATATATATATATATATATATATATATATATATAATTTTCTAAAGCTTTCATTTACCTATAATATAAATCATAAAAAAAATTTTATAGAAAAACGATGATATTGAAAAACTTTAATTTTAAACAAATATAATATTTGAAAGCAATTTTTATTGAGCTTTTGGTTAAACTGTTGAAACATTTCCTTATTTTTTTTACTGTAGTCAAGTATTCTCTTCAGAAAAAAACATCCTTAAAAATACATATATATTTTTTTGTTACATATACCGTAAAATATAGATTTCTGGTACCATAAAAATGCCACTTGTATGAACACTTAAAAAAAACCTCAAAAATGATCTTGGAAATAATTCATTCCTGGAGGCATAGGCATGTTTAGTGGTCCGGTGGGATAGGGTACTCCCCCTGGAGATAAAGTAGGTATACTAGGGACTCCTGGAAAATAACCTGAATTTATAGTAACAGGGGGAGCATTCATGTAACTAGGTCCGCCTAGTCCCAAGGGATCACCACGCTGAAGGATTTTACTTAGCTTATCTGCCTTTACAAGCCTTGTGTGCATAAGTTTTCTTTTGATTTGGAACTCATCCAAAAAACCATCGAGTTCAATTTCACTATCGAGGAATTTCTTTGCGCACTGGTCTGATTCTTCCTCCATTTCACTAGCAGCTGTTTGGAGGAGGGCCAGAGCTGTTTCGAGAGATATGTCACCCCCTTTGGCTTCTGAAATTTTTTTAAAAGTAGTATTAATTTACATGCTATTTTAATTAGCTAAAATATTTATTCATAAGAGTTAAATTAATTTGTTGGACTTACTTAGTTCTTCCATTTTTTCATCAATAACTTTAGTCATTCTTTCTAATTCTTCATATAGTGAATTAAGTTTTTCTCTACCTTCTACTAATTCTGGTTCTTTAGATAAGTTAAATTCTGCCATAGAATTATTTTGTGCTATTAGATTTTCTTTCTCATTTTCTATTTCTTTCAAATAAGACTAAAATAAAAACAAGGTTCCAAATTATTGACTTGGTAAAGAGTTACATAAAATACCATTTTCTAAATAACTATCATCCTTTATTTGGTATAAATTATATTGTTAGGTGAGATGGAAAATTTTATAGTTTATACCAAGAAAGTATTTTACATTCGACAATATTTAGTTCTAAGTATCTCCTGTTTGCGGATGATTTGAAACTTTTTAGAGCAATAGAGTCCAGTAACGATTATGAATTGCTTCAGAGGGACTTAAATATTTTAGAGACATGGTGCTTGAAAACTAACCTCAAGCTGAATGTTGCTAAGTGCTCATATATTATATTCAGTCGCAACAAGAGCGTGAACGAAGTTGAGTACAGAATTGGAGTGAGTAAATTGCAAAGGGTGAATGTAGTTAAAGATTGGGGATTATTTCTAGATAGTAGACTTGGTTATGTTGATCATTATGATGCCATCATTAATAGGGGCCACCGTATGTTGGGGATGGTGGTAAGAATGTCGAAGGATTTTAATAATCTATGTGGTGTCTCTTCATTGTTTGTGTATTACATAAGGTCAGTAATGGAATACTGTAGTTTGATTTGGAGCCCATACTTTGATATACATAAAAAATGTTTGGAGGCTGTTCAGGTAAAATTTTTAAAATATCTAGGGTATAGATTGACACAGAGAGGGCTGCAGCTTGGCGTTGATGAGGTAAGGGAGTGTTATGGTTTGACCAAACTGGAGGACCGCAGACGATATTTTGAACTTCTTTTTCTCTATAAGGTAATAAATAATTTTATAATGTCCCCTGATATATTGGCTGGTTTTAATTTTAAGATTCCACCTAGGAATCTCAGGAGGTGTCCACTGCTGTCCTCTGGGTTCTATAACACCCTACATGGTCAGAATATGCCAATTAGTAGAGTGGTTACTGCTGTTAACAGTTTTCCTGATCTTGATTATTTTGTCATGTCATTTAATGCATTTAGAAATAAGCTAAAACGTCTGATTTTGTTATAGTAGTATTAAGCCAATGTTTAATATTAAATAATTTATTTGATTGTATATGTACAAATGGTGGAACCGTTAAAATAATAAATAAATAAATATTGCAAAGAATATTTCACGGTTTCAGTAGTACAATGATAAATAACATTTAGAAAACATATTTTTGATTTTTCCTTGAAAATAAAGGTTTTTATAAATTTGTTTGCTAAAACTTGGGCAAAAATAGTTGAAATATATCACATATAATGTACTTTAACTAGTATCATTCAAAATAAAAATGTAAGTTTGGTATTTTCGTGTTCTACGACCTCAAAATATGGGGTAAGTGTGGAAATTTTTTCAAAAAAACGTTTTTCTAAGTTTAATTAGTTTTGGTCTTTGGTCTCGATACACCAACACAAGTTCAAGATCTCCCGACAAAGAGTAAATTCGCGCCTTCCCTTCTATTGCATGACGTCTCCTTAGGGAGGCGCCTGGTACAAGTTAAAAAAAACACTGATATAATGAATTATGAATAATTCTGTTCTAAATACCTGATCTAAATTCCCCATAATCTCTTCAAATTTGCCGTCGTTATTCAAGATTTCGTCCAGTTCGTTATTCGACAAATCGGCCAGTTGTTCCATAGCCCTTTTGGCGTCCGAATGGAGAATAGCAATCGACATTTTTGCAACACTTACTAAATTTTTTAATTATTTTTAACAGAAATAAAAGGAATGACACATCCTTTCTTAAACAAAAATAAAAGTGACGTCTGACAATTTGTGGTTATTTAAACTATTTTATTAAAAAATATCAAAACTTCTTTCTAATACGATAATTTTTTAATACGTCACTATTGGCGTAGGTCATGGTTATGTACGCTGGCTGACTGTTGGAAAACATGTGGCCATTAGTATATAATTAAGAAGAAGAAAGTCGGTATCCAGCTGAAAAACAGCGAATATTAAAATTCCAATAATTTTTCTTGAAATATAGAAAATTATTTCGCACTATGACGGCCTTGTGATCTCACTCTTTGGAACTAGGGCATACAAATACTAGAGAATTTCTTAGAGAAACTCATCGTAAGGGTTGGTCTCACACTAGCTAAGCATCAGTATGAGTAGAGATGGCAACAATGTATAATAAATTGTTGAACCGACAATCTGTCATGCGTAAACTTTTTGAATTTTAGTTAGTTGAAAAAGTGTGGGAAAATGATCGAGACTGACGAGTTTGAACTTGAGGAACAATTTATTTTGAGGCTTCCAACGGTAAATTCAATTTATTTTAATTTTTTTTATGTTTTCTGTATTGAGTTATTGCTTTTAAACGATTTTTTAGCAAGAAGCCGAAAAGGTTCGTGAAATCCTCCAAACAAAACCAGAAAAACTAAAGAAAACACTTAAAATTGACTTTGAAGCGTCTCAATTCACTGGAACGGTTCATTTTGGCAAGAAGAAGCTCTATGCATACCTTAAAAAATTTCCCACCATTATAGAATCTTACAAAACAAATATAGTCAATGATAAGTCCAGTGTATTTAAGGTAATTAATTAAATTGGCGTTTTAATAGTTTTTTTCTAGCTTAATTGGATTTTTTTCAGACTGCCGATATATGTTATATGTTAGAGTGCCATGACCAGCCCATAGAACATTTTAAAAAAGAATCTACACATGGATATACTCCACCAACCAAGAATATTAAAACTAAAAGGTTCAGGAAAACTTTAGTTAATCCAGAAATGGCCGAAGAAACAGAAATTATTACCAAAGAATTGTATTATTTATTAAGCACCGATTTAGAGGCAGTAAGTACTGATAATCAAATCTAGAAACAATTTTTGGAAAAAAATGTCCTAAATAATAATTTAACAAGTCTGAAGTTACAATTGTTTGTTGTTTAGGCAATGGTTTAATTAATATATATATATATATATATATATATATATATATATATATATATATATATATATATATTTGTTTTATTTTTAGACATCTACAAGATTTGAAATCATTTGCAATGAAACTAAAAATGATGAAAACATCCCCAATAATGGTCAAATCGGTTGGACACTACAATTTTCTCTAAAGAATTTAATAATGCCTAAAACTTATTTTATTTTTTAGAAAAGATGCTCTTTGGGCAAGTTTCTTCAAGCGACAGCGAATCGGAAATAGAGGTGAAGGACAATTTTTACTTTTGATATATACCAATTAAAAAAAATTGGTTTTCAGGTGGTGGAGTAACAACAGTACTACATAAGGTATAATTTTTAGATGCATTAGATTTTATTTGAACTTGTTATAATTCTGGAAAAATCTGTTAAATAAAACAAACCAAGTTAAAAAAGGAAACAATTTTTAATTAACATAAACTCTGTATAAAACATTTACAAACTCTTTTTTAATTTTTTCTTAACTAAACTTTCCCCTTCAGAAAATATTTTTTTACTGAAACTAACTTCATTTAGAGAACTATCTAATTCACTATTTTCAGATATACTAGTGTTGTGCTTATTTTTCTTCTTAAGTTTCTTTTTACTGCTCTGAAGTTGCTCTGTATTTTCCATATTTTCTTCACTGCTTATATTTCCATTTATATTTGTGTTGAGGCCATTATATGATATTTCGCTACTTTCAGTAGCACTTAATCGTCTTTTCTTTTTGTTTCCTTTTTCTACACTTTCATCAAGTCTCTCTTCTACATTTTGTCTTTTTTGTTTTTTCGTATGCTCTTTATTTTTAGTTTTTTCTGATTTATCTTCCTCAATTTGCTCACTTTCATCATCTATAGAATCTTCCACTTGTACATTAGTACTATCAAATTCCACCCTACCCAAACCTTGGCTCAAACTCTCAAGCCGTAATTTCTTTGCTTCCTTCTTTAATTTCAATTGCTCCTTATTTCTCTTTTTATGTTTTTTCTTCTCCTGATCATTATCTTTCTCTTCTTTTGATTCTATGCTTTCAGCATCTTCATTTTCTATAAGAGAAGCTAGTTTTGTAACTTTCTTTTTCATCTGAACAACATTTGAAACTCCACATGCTCGACACAATTTATTGTAAGCTACTTTGGCATCTTTCGAAAACGTCTTGTAACTTCGATATTCCCTAACATTATTGGCAATGTCATTCCAAGCAATATTGTCCGTTTTTAAAGGGCTCTGCTTTACAGCTGTTAAAAGATTAAAGAAAAGACATATAAATCTTTCTTTAATGTTCTTCCTCTCAGGTTCATCGCATAAACTTTTGAAAAACTCTATGACCTTGACAGAAAAATTTTCATGGGCTTCTAACATCTTAATATGAAGTTTCTCCAAATTCTGACTCAAGAACCTTTGATTAGTGTAGAAAATCTTTAACAATTCAGCAACCTGATTTTTCTTGAATTGTCTAATTTCTTGGTTAAACATAAAATCCAATAAAATCATTGCTAGCCCCATGTTCCCCTCCCAAGACAGTTGCAAAACATGTTTGAATAAAACGTAAGGAGTCAAGCAATCTCTTTTCGTGAAGAACTGATATAATTCACCACTCAATACCTCTAAAATACCGCCTTTCAAATGCTTCTTGACCTTTTTGGGAGTATCTTCAATGTTTCTAAGCATTTCCGAACATTTTATGACAAAGATACAACAATCTGAGATTTGTTCCCCCATGTCTTGCACTATTAAAACATTTTTACTGCCTTTATCTAAAAGACTCTTTAGCAATTCAACCAAAACTTTATCATCTACACCTTCAGTGTCAGAAAACTTCTTTAAATTCAAAAGTTTCTTCAAAACGCTCCTCAATCGATCATTTAAAGGCTTTTGATACTCATCTCTAATACTGAACTCCACTGATTGAAGTAGGGGAAGCATTATTTCCAATGTAAGTAGCATTGAGGGGCTAGAATCAAGATAAATCTCTAGTAAGTCGAGAACTCTTACTCTAAAGTGTGTAAGAGTCTCTTGATCTTTAGTTTGCTTCTTTCTCCTGCCATGATTGGGTTTGAACTGTTTAAAAGCGTCTGCGATTGCTCTATCCAACTTTTCACCTTCTGAATCGCTTATATCATCCAAATCTACACTTTCATCATCAGACTCGGACCTCCCCTTTAATAATGCCTCATGTAAAGCCATTCTGAGCTTGTCATTCACTGTTTCATTGTCATCTAGGTCCTCTTCATCATCTGAATCATCATCTTCAGCTTCTGAGTTGATGTCAGCTTCTGAATTATTTTCTTCTTCAGGTTCCGAATCAGAATTTTCATTTTCTGATTCCGAACTACTATCATCATTTTTAGAGAGGGGGTTTTCATCTTGTTTAGGGTCAAACACACTTAGAATTTGGTGAATGGTAGTAAAATTCATGTATTGGCACAGATGGGGGAAAACACACTTGATTATATTCCTTAGGAGGTGAGAATTGTGAGAAAGGAGGTTCAAAAATAGATCTGTAACAACTTCTATCCAAAGTGGGTCATTTTCTGATTCTACAGTTGTATCATTTTGTGTTATAGTAATGTCGCCTAGAGAATGTCTTGATTTTTTGTCTTTCTTGACTCTCTCGTAGCAGCTAAACAATTCTTTTAGGGAATCTGTGGCTAATTTAACATCGTTGAACAGTTGCAGACCCATATGCAAAAATAGAGTTAAAAACACAGAACTTATACCACTTTTTTTCTTCTTCTTTTCAATTTTATGTACGGTATTTAGGGTTTTTTTCCATAAATCGTAAGTCTCTGGTGTTAAGGGGTTTCTCAAAATAGTCTCTAAATTCTGAGGAGTCAATTTTGAATCTAACCTTTGAACTAGCTCAGAGAGAATGGTATGGAGTTCTTCGAGTTTAGATAATTTTAGGTCCAATGCCCCAAAGAATGCAGTTTTAAGCGATTCTGAAAAGAATTATTTTAGAGATTACCAGATTTTTTGTCATAATATAAATTTAAAAAAATCAATTATAATTAAAGCATATCAAAAAACTTACCGGCTAACTCTCTCCCGACATTCATGCCACTAATTTCTCTAAGCAATGAGCTAGTCATAAGAAAATGTAATTGTTCCACTTTCCAGTCATTTTCCTGTTTCATATTTGGTAAGTTTAACAATTTTATTAAAAGATGTGCACTGTACAATCTATCGTTATTGAGCCAAATCTCGCTATCATTTTCAGAGTTAAACTTTTCTGTCCCATCAGTGACTCCTCTATAAACTAAGGCTAAGGATTTTACCCCTTCAGGGTCCAAACTTTGAGTTATCTGCTGCACAACTTTACTTTTGGTTACCTTTTCAAACACAAAAGTGCCCGGATCAAAGAGTAATTTTTTAAGCACTGAAATTTTAGTGCTAGACTCGATATTTTCAAGCTTCAGAGTCTCCAAAAGTATTTTGAAGAAGTTATGGACTGCCTCTTGGTATTCTTTATCTTTCTTTTTCCCTTTAAAGGTTCTAAAGTATCCCAAAAGTTGCGTTATGAAATTCCTTGTTAATATTTTTGGAATCTGTACCAAGTACTCTGCATTTTTATTCTCCATATGCGAATATGTGTTTGTCAGTATTTTTAGAAAAGCCAGGAGTCTATTTCGATTTGGTGTTTTTAGGTGTTTGTCTAATTCATAAAAAAAGTTTGGCAGGATTTTTGGAGATATTTCAGCGACTATAATATCATACAAAGGGTGTTTAATAGCATTTACTCTTGGTATTGTCTAAAAAAAAAAACAGTTGTATTTAATATTTTTCTTAACTAATTTATAAAATGATGTTACAATCTTACCATTAATATTTTACACAACATCTCTAAACTCTCCGTACATATTAATTCTGGTGTCTCTAAAGTCTTCTTAAGAAACTTCTTATTACACACATTTGGACATGCTTTCTTTAAATTTAACAACAAGTATAATGAATCTAAAGTTTGGCTTTCCCACGGTTTTGCCAATTCATTTTTTATTTGTGGTAATACTGTCGTTTCAACTTCTTTTTCAGACAACTAAAACATTATTTTTGGTAATAAAAAATAATAAAAATGCAGAAAAATAAATTAAAACTGAATAAACTAACCTGGTTTATAAGTTGTGTGATAAAACTGAAACCAACAAGCCCGAGATAGGTTCTTTCTTTTGAGGCTGTTAACAGAGTTTCCAGGAGTTGTACCTGACATTCTGGATCACATTTTTGCCACAAATTTGCTCTTATTATGGCACCACAGGTTAAAATTTGACCGGCACAAATATCTGCATTTTCCTGTAATAAAAAACGTGAACAATATTTAAATAGTCCTATAATTTTGTTATAAAATATATGAATTTTGATTAGTAAAAGAGAACTTACGCTATCACTATTTTTCCCTGACTTGTGGAGCTCACTTTTAACAAAATCCAATATGTCCTTAACACTAACATCTTGATTTATATTTAGTAATGCTACCAAAGTGCTATAATATCCAGCTCTGGCAGATGGCGTAGAAGCCCCAAGACCCCTCACCAATCTTTTCAAAGCATACTTCAATTCATTTAACTCCTAAAATCAAAAAATACTAATAAATTCAAGTTGTTTTGATGCATTTTTCTAACCTTACTTTTTTATTTTGACTGCTTTCTGCCAGATACTTCAAAAGATTTGCTGCACTTTTTACTCTCACATGTTCGTGAGGATTTGTTAATTTGGAAAAATTATCTAAAATGGTTTTCTCAAGTTTTCTTTTTGGATTTTCTTCAGTTTTTTCGGAACCCTCTATAACCTCCATGTTAACCATGCGGTTTCTTGTCAAAAAGGTTCGGACATGAGTTTTTTGTGGTTAGAGACCTTGTAGCCGGACTTATTTCAAAATAGACAGGAAGTAATATGTTTAAACATAAATTTGCAGTTCAGAAAAGTTTCATATCTGTTCAATATTTCTAATCATTTCGATAAATACAGATATGTACGAAACAAAATTTCATTGGAATAATATAGTTGTCATAGCCTTGTATTTGGTTGAAACGTATTAGCCAGTCATTAAAAAAGTTATTTAGTTTTAGAATAGATCTTATTGCCGTTGAACTTGATTTGGCTTATTATTTTGTTATAATCTGTATTATATAATTCACTGAAGAAAATTTACTTAGAAAAATTAAAAATAGAACCCATTTCTCAAAAATAAAACCTTCCATTTTTCCTTATTTTTTGCAAATTGTTTTGATGACGTATGAACTGAACGGAGTTTTAATGATATTTTTAAACGTTAGATGGTTCAACTTTAGCAATTACTAAATATTGTCTTTTAAAAACGAAATATCCCTAGATTTCCCAAATTCAGTTGTCTATTTTTTCACAAAATTCAAAAGTGGAAACTCGCTTTTGACAGGTCGTATCCTTCTTTTTTGAGGAAACTTTTCCGAAAAGCTTAAATTTTAATTTTTGAGTTCGAGCCCTTAGAAAAATACAAATTTCTAGTGGAAATTGGAAAAACCTTAGTATGAAATGATTTGTTGGCCATTTTTTCCGCGCCGCTTGTCATCTAATTGCGCAGACGTAAAATCAGTCTAAAACATGGCCGGCCGAAGCGGTTATGACGATCGTGACAACAGGTAAAATTTGGTTTTTCACGAAAAAAAAGTACGGAGTTCTTAAAATAAACACTTTACTACCTTCTTTAAGGCAGCCCCTTTCCATACGATGTAAAGTCATTGCAGTGAAACGGTTTTTTGTGTGAAAAACGGGAGTGGTAATGTCGAAAAGGGCGCACATGCTTTGAGCTTAATTGGGGGCTTTTAGGGATATCTGAGCGTGTTTCTCACTCTTAGAATATTAAAAAATGCTTCTTTAAACAGGTGGTTCCAGCATGAGGTTTGAGATTTTTTGGTAAAAGTCGTTATATTTGTAGATGGTGAGAAACCAGAACCATTACTGCCGGGAAGTCCTATGATTTTGCTTTTGTCACTAAAATGTTTGATAATTGTAAAAACTGCAAGTGAAACATATGTTTCATGATGAAAGTATGAATTATTTTTCATTTAATTTTCCTGGGTGAATAAAACCTGTTTCTGAAGACAATTATGTAAAAGAAAATAAAAGTTACTGAATTTTTAAAATTTGTTTACACTTACTGCTACTAGTGACTTTTTCATTAGTAAAATGTTTTACCTACAATTAATAATGTAATTCAACATTTACAAGTAAATCTTAACCTCAGATAGCCTTACTAGCTGAAGCTTTGAACACATTCTCAGCATTATTAAAAACAGCTAATCTATAGTAATATAGATTTGTATTCACTGCCATTCTCTTAAAGACGCTATGCAATAAGTTAAAAGTACAACAATGAGGCACTTATAGAAGAATATGAACAAGAATAATTTATTATACCATGATATATATTAAAAAGAAAACTAGCTTCTGTTGTTTTGTTTAAAGGACATAAAAAGTACAGTATTGTGGGCTACACTCCCTGATTTTATAATCCCTAGAAAATGCACAATTCAACATTCAAATATTTAGAAGCCATATACTACCAGAATTCTATTTGATTTAAAAGTTTTCTTGCAACTCTCTGTAAACCCCAATTTTGTGATGATTGGCTGTTTGTACTAAAAAAAATTATTCCTTTGTGTAACACAGATTCAAAATTTTTACGATACGATATTTTTATGCTTTTTTCATTCATATATTTTGCAAGGACTCTAATTTCATAGCATATTAAATTGAGTTTTTATATTAAAACAGACATATGGTGTAACCAGTTTAAAATTTCATCTAAATGAGCTCCAAGAATCTTTGTGTGTTCCACTATTTCAATGTCTAATTAACCAAATGTTAGAGTCGAGTGCCTGTCTTGTTCTAAAAATTATAACATTTTTTTTCAGACTCATTAATTGGTAAGCTATTTGAAAACCAGTTTAGAGCTTTCTCAAACAAAATGTTTTCCAAATTTGTTAGATTCTTAATACTTCCTTTACCCATGAAAAGATTAACTACTTATTCATTCAGCGGGTTTACAACAAGACCCAAGTCGCTGAGAAATATGAACAGCATAGGCCCTGCTATACTTTCCTGAGCAATACCTGCTCTGGTTGTTAATAAACTTGGGAAATGTTCTTGTCCATTCTTAACTATTTTGATTTTTTGTCGTCTATTTCTTAAATATGAGGTAAGTAATTGTAATGCATCTCCCCTGATGCCATATTCTTGTAATTTTCTTAGTAAAATTTCTGAATCAACACAATCGTATGCCTTTGACAGATCCAAGCAGACATGCATTACCAGATCTCCCCTTTCTAAGATTTTTGAAAATGCTGGCAACAAGCTAATGGGACCCAGAAACATACTATGTTTTAATGAGTTATTATGAAGCAAAGAATTTCTTTAATTATAGGGACTGTTCATTTTATAATACTGGTAGGGATGTTGTCAATACCACTGCTATATTTGTTTTTTATTTTTGAACTTATTTTACACAGTTTTTGTGGGGATATTGGCCTAAGAAAAATCGAATGATTATTTTCCTTAATACTGAATTTAGTGTTAACATTCCTAAGCTCTTTGATGAGATTTGGAACAATAGAAAGTAAATCTTCATTAAATTTGTCCGCAATTATTTCGGGGTCACTCTTAATTGGCATATCATGGGACATACTGCTTTGTCCACTTATTTCTTTACAAATACTTCACCAACACTTGTTTTTATCACTTAATTTAAGTCGGTTTTCATATTTTTTAGATCTTACTGCCCTTAGTAAATCATGGTATTGTTTTTGGGTTTCCCTGTAGATTTTATTAAAATTATTATTTAATCTCAATAATGGTCAGAGTATATCTAACCTTTCTTTCAATGATTTATTGTATTCATACAGACCTGTGTACACTTGTCAAAAACTTTACAGTTAAAACTTAAATCTACACTAGAATATACTATGACAGAGGAAGTAAAGATAATTCACAGTATACATTACATTACACAGCAAATAGATCGCACATCTAAAATATATGTATATAAATTACATTGTCATAATTTAAAATTCTACATAGTTCCAAAACTGTCAGCCACATTGTCCCTATTAAATTTTGATATCTCATAGTAAGCTCTAGAAATCAGCATAATTTATAAAAATTAACATTTATTGATTTATTCAATCTCAAGTACCCTATATCAATGTTCTGTCAAGTATTTGTCAAGAGTCAGTACTGAACTTATGTATATTTGTTTTTACATAGATTAAACATTCTTAGATAAACAGGGAGCTCAAAATAAGGATTTTATGGGTAATGAATAGAGATTTCAAATGAATTCTGCAGTGTACCCCTGAGATTATTCTGACCGCTGGTTTCTGTATCCTAAAAATTGAGAGTTAAGTTCCACAATGACCCCATATTGTAAATGAGTATGGAAAAAAGCAAAATATATGATATGTATCATGTCAGATGTGACTATTTTTGCATTGGCCTGAAAATTGATTTTTTTTTGTTTAAAATTTGTATTAATTTATTTTAATGGAAAGCACTGAGTAAAAATCCTAATAAAGGCATTAAAAAACCTAATCCATTGCACGTTCATGTTAGGTTTTGGTGCTCCAATCCTGAGTTTCCAGTTTTGATCTCCCAAAATTTACAAAAACTGAGTTTTATTTTCATTTGCGAAAATCTCTTATATTCTAACTTATTAACAGTAAATTTTCATGATTTAAAAGTAACTTTTTGTACAGTATGATCTGAAATAGGTGTATTTAAAATTTTATTATTCACTATGCTATCTAGATTTAAAAATATGTTGTCAATACAAGATGCAAAGTTTTTATTAATTCTAATATTTGATAAAATAGTTCGTTTTAGTTCAGAAAATTCTGATATTCATAGGAAATTTTCTTTAAGTTCATTGTTCTTTAACATCTCTATATTGAAGTCACTGAAAATTATAACAATTTTATTTTCATTAATTACACTACTAAGTAAGGATTCTATGTGATCTTAAAAAGTTTCAGTATTCCCAGTAGGCCGTCTATACACTGATACTACTGTGAGTGGGGTACCCTAAAAGTCACATTCCACTGCGGCCATTTCGACGTTATATTTTTCAGAGTTTAGTAAATTTTTTCTTGATGGAACACTTTTACGTACATACACTGCACTTCCACCAAGTTGTTTTCTATCACAACCAAAACTTGCAAAAGTTTTTTAGATACAAATATTTAAGCTAAGTCGTGCTGCTCGCAAACAATAGGAATATAATGACGCTTTTATTATTTCCTTTAACATCGAAGTCTGCAAAATTGAAAGGAGGCTTGTCACGAACGCGACGCGCCATATTTATACGTACCTTTAAACTTTTTCATCTTTTGGATGGTTTAGTTTCAGACACCTAGTCATATTGTTTATTTTAACATGATGAAATTAAGAAAAAAAAAGATACGATGTAATAACATTGTTTATTTTGCATCTTCAAACGTTTAGAATTATGAAAATCTTTGTTAATAAGAATTTAAATGCTAAGGGTATGTCTTGAAAAATATTTGGTGATTATTTAATAAGTATCTATCTATAAGTAATAAATCATCCATTGCGTCATCTTTACAATGAGGCTCCTGAGATGGTAGGAGATATACTTACAGGGTAAATCCCTTCTTAAGCATATATATATATATATATATATATATATATATATATATATATATATATATATATATATATATATATATATATATATATATATAAATAAATAAATAAATAAATAAATAAATACACTCTTTATTTCAAATCATATAGGTACATGAAATGAAATGACGTCAATCTAAATCACAACTACAGATCTGGACAAAAATCTCCTAAACTATATGGTTCTAACTCTATTAGAATTTTTCTAATTTGTACCTTAAATGTTTTTATGGTGTTTATACTTTTTACTTGGTTTGGCAGCGCATTAAACAGTTTGACACACATGTAAAGAGGTGCTTGCTCAGTAAGTGTAAGTCTGTGTGCTACATATTTATAATCTAATGTTCTAGTGTTGTATTTGTTTTCTGTTTTGGCTTCAAATAAAGTTTTATTGCGAAAAATAAACATCAGACTTTCATAAATATATACAGCATAAACCGTCATAATACCGTTATTTCTAAACATCGATCTGCAGCTCTGACGGTAATTCATGTTTTTTATAATTCTTACTAATCTTTTCCGGACTATAAAAATATTTTCCATCATGCTCTTCCTTCCGATTCGAAATTAGCAAAATATAACATTTTAAGAGATTTTTCATTCATATATTTACTTATTACTCTTATACCGTAACATATGGAATTTAATTTTTTATGTAAACGCCCAAAAATTTTGTATGTTGCATAATATCTAAATTGTTGTTATCAAATTCCATATGTGTCGGCTTGACAATTTTAGATTGTTTGGTTCTGAACAAAAGGACATTTGTTTTTTCTTTATTTAAAATTAATCTATTTGTAATAAACCAATCAGTGACTTTATCAAAAAATTCTTTCGCCTTGAACTTTAGCTCTTGCAAGTTCTTGCCCCCAACAACTAGACTCGTATCATCCACATATTTTACAACATGCCGATCAGACGAATCCATCAGCAGGTACAGGTCATTTACGAAAATTATAAACAGGATTGGACCCAATACACTTCCCTGTGCTATTCCTATGTCATTAGGCAAGATTTTCGAATATTCAGTTTTACAATTTTTTGTTACTGTCACCGATTGCCTTCTATTGTTTATATATGATTTGAACCATTTTAACGCATTTCCTCTTATACCATATTTTTCCAATTTAAAGGTTAATAAGTCCCTATCCAGACAATCGTATGCTTTGGATAGATCCAGTAGCATACCGAGAGCTATTTTTCCATTTTCTAAGTGCTCAAGAATATTCTTAACAAAATCGAAAATTGCCGTTTGGGTTGATTTTCCCTTTAAATATCCATGTTGATAATGACTAAATAAGTTATTTTGGTTAAAAAAATAATTAATCTGGTGTACATTGCATATTCAAAAATCTTTGAAAACCTCAGTAATAAACTAATAGGTCTGTAGTTGTCCATTATTTCCGGGTCACCTTTTTTGTAGCATGGTTTAATTAAAGCTATCTTTAAATTAGTAGGGAATATTCCAAACGTAAAGGAGTTATTTATAACGTAACACAACACATTTTTTAGCTCAGTAGCCGATATTTTGATTAAACTTGTCGGAATTTCATCTATTCCCTTACTGTGCTTATTTTTTAGTTTTTGAGCTATTTCACAAATCTCATCAGATGTTACAGGATTTAAGAATATAGATTTTGTGTTATTTTTTATATTGCTACTAAAAGAAACCCTGATTAAGCTATTTAGTAAGTTCGGCACAACTGAGAGTAATATATATATATATATATATATATATATATATATATATATATATATATATATATATATATATATATATATATATATTCACTGACAAACTATTAAGCTTGCAAATATCTTATAATTGTTCGTTTGCTGATGATCTCATTGAGAGATTGTTAGATCCATTGTCATTTCTCAACCGTATCTCTGTTGCTAAGTCTTTTTACTTTACCCTGTGTTTAAGGTTTTCAAAATAAAAATAGTTGTGGCTGTGATAATATTCCTATAAAAATATTTATGAATCTTCCTGTTGCTGCACTTCCTATTTTAGCAGAACCAATAAATTGTTTCCATAATGGAGATTTTTCTGATATCTTGGACTAGGCTGTTGTGATACCTATTTTCAAGAGCGTAGACAGTGAGTTGCCATCTATTTACAAACCTATTTCGTTTTTTACCGAAGATCGTCGAAAAATTGCTTAAAAAAAGGATGATAAAATTTTTTTTGATGAAAACAATTTAATTTGTACCTTTTAAGTTTGGTTTTCAGGCTTTTCAGAATACTGATTACATAATATTCCATATTCTTCACGAGCTATACCTTGTGCTTAATGGTGGAGAAGGGGCCATGGTAGTTTTCTGTGCTTTGATCAAAGCTTTTGATTGTGTGAGTTATGGAATACTGTTGCGGAAACTATACCTTTACTGGTATTATCCTAGATTTTAGATCCTATCGTTCTGGGCGAACCAGCAGCGTCCGCTTTAAAGAGGGTGTCTCGAGAGCACTAGACTTTTCCGTGGGTGTACCTCAGGGCTCCGTTGTGGACCTTTTGCTTTTTTGTTGTATGTAAATGACCTTCCATCTATCATTAGGCATAGAGATGTTCAACTTTTGCTGAAGATAACATCATTCTATGGCCACATAAAGACTCATCAGATTTTAACAATTGTAATCTATTCTTTAATATTTCAAAAACAAATGTTTTGCGTTTCAAATGATGTTTGTCTTGACAACAGGGATATTGAAAGCTTGACATACTGTGGATTCCTAGGGTTATATATTGATAATAAACTTAAATTTAGCAAACATATTGAACATGATTTTGCTAAATTCACCAAAAGAAGGAAATTCCTTCCAGATATCCGCGATTTGAACTGGCAAGTATAGTACTTGCGAGTTCACATGCGTGTGCCCGTTTTTTCTAGATTTTCACGGGCACGTTAACGTGAACCTAAACAAAAATAATTATATTTTGGAAATATAAGTTTTATTCATATATTTTTTCCTATTTTTTTTCCAGAGATTATGGCGGTGGAGGTCGCCGCGGCGGCAGGAAGCCCCTGCCTACCGAACCTCCTTTCACCGCTTATGTGGGAAACCTTCCCAACGGAATCGTACAAGGCGACGTCAATAGGATTTTTGAAGAACTACGCGTTAAAAATGTACGTTTAGTCATGGACAAAGAAACTGACCGTTTTAAAGGATTTTGTTACGTCGAGTTCGACACATTACAGGACCTTGAGACCGCGATTTCTCTCAACGGACGTGTGGAAGTCGAGGGAAATAGTATTAAAATTGACGTCGCCGAAGGTGAGGAACAGTTTTTTGTGTATAAGGTGTCTTGAGGAGTAATTAACAACATATTTTTTTTTATTTCAGGAAAACGAAATGACAGAGGAGGTGGTTTTGACAGAGGTGGCAGAGGCGGAGGTAGAGGAGGCCGAGGCGGATTCCAAAGAGATAGACCGCAACATGGCGGGTATAATGACGGTGATTTTGACAGGCGAGGAGGAGGAGGGGGAGGTCCTCCTAGGGGCGGACCAGGCGGTTTCCAAGTAATTAAAAATATCTCATTAAAGTTTTAAAACATTTTTCAAGAACGAACGCCCTTTATATATACAGGGTGATTCAAAAATCGATCACGAAACTTAAGGGGGTGATTCTACTTGACAAAATAAGGGTAGAGCTTCATATAATTTTTTTTCAAAATGTCGTTCGTTTTCGAGTTACAAGCCGTCCAAGTTCAAGTTTTTATTTTTTGTTTTTTGAATTACTCGCTTACAGGAAAACCGATTTGACTAATATTTGAAAGATAGGCTAAGTCTTCTGCGCTTCATCATTTTAGTAACAATTCACATTGATTGTTTGCCGCTAGAGGGCACTTTACCTACATTGAAAATTGTTTTTTTGTCATAATTTTTTAGTGTTGACAGCTACAGTAGTTTTTGGCATAATTTCTGAAAGACTGATGCCAGGCCTTTAAAAAAGGTGCTCTTTATTTACATCGCTACACCCAACGGTTTAGACGTAAATCACCCTTAAAAATTAAGTGGTAAATTTACTTTTCTCATTTCATTACCACCAGCTACCAGGTAAATAGCTATCAAAGTATACTAGAGCTGTCAGTTTAACATCAAATAAATTCGCTTTTTAAACTATTTAATTTATAATCTTAAAATAACTAATAATGGCTAATCACCAATATTCAAATATCGAATATTGTGATATCCATTTTTGTTATGGAAAAGCAAATGGTAATGCAGAATTGGCAAGAAGATATTATATGGAGAGTTATCCGGAAAGAAATATCCCTCATGCTCAAACATTTTCCAGTGTGCACAGGAGGCTTGCGGAATGTGGTTCCTTTAAAAGTTATAATGGAAATAGGGGAAGACCTAGAACTGCTAGAAACGTGCAACAAGAAGAAAGAGTGCTTGAAATTATTGAAGATAATCCAGGTATTAGTACTAGAAAAATTGGGAATGAAGTGCGGCTCTGTCAGGCTAGTTCATGGAGGATACTAAGAGAAGAACAACTCTACCCGTTTCATTCAAAAAAGGTGCAGGCTCTTTATGACGATGATCGGCCGAGACGGTTGGAAATGTGCAATCAGATCCTAGCTAAGTATGAACACGATAATCGATTAATTGGCGTCATATTATTCACTGACGAAGCTGGTTTCACTCGTGATGGCATAACAAATCTACACAACATCCACACATATGCTTACGAGAACCCAAACAATGTGGTAGAAACGAAACATCAGCGTAGATTTTCACTAAATGTGTGGGCAGGGATAATAGGAGATTACCTTATTGGTCCTCATTTCTTTGATGGCCCATTAAGAGGGGCGTTTAATAAAAACCGCTGTATAGACCCTCGCGTCTCGCTGGTCTTTGCAAAAACGGCTAACTTTGAGGATAATTAGAAAACATTTTTCGAAAGATGAAACTTTAGGCTAAAACCTAAGCTATTTTTCATGCCGAAATATTGCAGAATAACCACGTTATCAATAAATAAAAGTAACAACAATTTGCAACTTTGCATCACAGATTGTGATAAAAAATGACTTAACATTTCAATTACATATCCCTAAATATATTTACGAAATTTCACGTCTCAAAATACCTTATTATGGGCAGTAAGCTTTCCCAATTGAAATATTTATCAGCTGTAAACATTTTTCCGCCATATTAGACTGTCCATAAAAAACTAAAATGTTCAGCTTCTAGCTCGCAGAGAGCGCAAAGTGCCGTTGTATGTTTGGTTGTCTGCACATCGCAAACTTTTTAGCAACGACCTTGGTAAAGAAAAATTGACTTATACAGTGTACCAAATACAAGTATTATTATTTTGTTTTATACGTTAAGGTTAATGTTTAGGATTTTATTGATCGTCTATTAATAACGGTAAATATATTACTGTACTAGAAACCTCGACAACTTAAAAAACGAATAGGCCTAATTAAACACAAACACATAACTCATCAGGGAATTCATTTTTTTCCTCTACAGAGGTTTTAATGGCGGTAATAATAAATAACTTGTGCCACGTGTTTATGGAAAAACATTTACCTTTCTATAATTTATATATATATATATATATATATATATATATATATATATATATATATATATATATATATATATATATATAGCAACGTAAGTTTTTTTATTAAAAATACGGTAATTATTTAGATTAAGTGAAATGTAGCAAAATGACTTTTTTGAATGAATTTGGACATGACGAATGTCCAAATTCATTCAAAAAAAGTCATTTTCCTAGATTTCACTTAATCTAAATAATTACCGTATTTTTAATAAAAAAACTTACGTTGCTATATATATATATATATATATATATATATATATATATATATATATATATATATATATATATATATATATATATATATATGTGTGTGTGTGTGTGACGAAAATGATGTCTAAAAAATATGTTATATTATGTTGAAATACTTAATTGCACAGCAGACTTACAGACTTATTATCATAATGTAGGTTTATTTTTTAAGTTATAAAGTTGTTTTGGCGCAAAACTTATTACAAAAAAGTCTGTAATAACTGTAAGACAAAGGTTTCCAATGCAACCCTAAGGGAAAATAAACAAATTATGATTAATAATAGCAACCTTTATTTCTAATCATGTTACAAGACATTTTACATGGGAAATACAAATACGTAAAATAAAACAATCACAAAATAAAAATTATATCCTAATCTCTAACATTGTCCTTAATGCAATATAGTTGTAAATTTATTAACAATATTTTAAGCGTTTTTAAAATATATTTCACTGTTTATCGACTGTAACTCGTTAGGAAGGTTAATAAACATTTTTACACATTTAAAGTTAGTCTACGAATTGGGTAGTTATTGCACCTCTTATTTTATATTGATTGAAAACTGATACTTCAGATATATTTATGTTTAAAAAAAAGAACATTTATATGCATTTTTACTAAAACTTTTTAAAAAAATTGCCAGAATGTTTCACATTCAGTTTCTTCTTAGGACAATTTTATAATGATATTCAAATGTATATCGATTATAAAATTATTAAATTTCATATTTTTATTTGTTAATAAATTTCATTCTATTTCACAAGTACAGCAATAGTTTTTTCCATACCATAGATAGTGACACAGCCCTAAAAAAACTTCATACAAGTGCTATAAAGAACTATCAAATCTTTATATTTTTAACCTTAATGTATCGTCAAAACTCCCTACATTTTATTAAAGGAAATATATTTATTTATGGTTATTTTTAATTAAAAACATAAAATTAATCATAATTATAGCAATATATTGTGATGAGTTTTCAATTTTTTTTTTCAATTTTGAAAAATTTTCACAATGTCTTAACTAAAATTTTTCTGGGCCCGTTACTGTTTTTTTGTGCTAATATGAAATGTTTTTATGGTTTTATAAGAACATTTATAAAACAAATTATGGAACCTGACGAGGGTCAAAAGTCAACGTTTAAAAAATTTTTTTAAAGTCTACAAGATATCTGGGACTTTATAATGTTTTACAAGAATTTCTGTGACTTTACTATGATTTCGAACAAAGATTTAATATTATTTCAAACGTACACTCTTTACTATTTTCTGTGCTAAAGCTACTATATGGCAATATATATCTCAAAGAAGATGTGGAGTATTTTATCCACATTTAAAAATAAGTTGTAACCGTGTTTGCAATAAACTTATTCTTTTCTTAACATGGAATAAAAGCTTAAAGAAGTTACTTATATAAATGCATATGACATTATAGACCAATAAGACCTAAATGTGAAAATGTATTACAGAATCATATTAAACCTAGTTAAACATAAGATATAAATTCATTTAATACACCAACGTAAAAACTTATTTCAAAATTGTAAGAAAGTGTCATATACTTTTTTTAATATCTTAAGAGATTCACAGTTTTACTAATTATTCATAAAGTAATACTAATGTAACCTAACTTGGTGTTTTAAAATTCACTGTTCAGTAACTTAAAGAATATATATATTTACTGCGAGATATTGTTGTATTTACTTTGAGCGAAATATTACTTGTCGTCAATTGAACCAGTGTTCAATTATTTTTTTCAAGTTGTTAAATATTACAGTTGGATAATTTATGGCTTCAAAATAAATTTTCAAATTGACACAAAAAAATAATTGTTACGTTGTTTGTGCGAATATACTTTCACATTGTTTAGGTCTATAAAATGGGTTACATATAACACATATTAAATAAATTAAACATGGTAATTTCCAATTTATCTCCATCATATAGCAGATCGTTTTTTTGCCTGAAAATCACAAATGGCTTGTTATATTGTTCCTTGGATTTCACCTAACTTTTGCCTAGGTTATTTCGGACAATTTCGGACACGATACATTCTTTATAAAATTAAATTAGTTTTTTTCTTTCTATGTGTAGTTCAATGCTGTCATTAATGCACACAACAAAGTAGCATTTTGTCTTTTTGGGTGATATTTAGTTGATCTTGAACCTAAAAATAATAAAGAGTACTTTGAATATAAAATATTACAGAATGCAAATTAAAAATAAGCAGTTTTCCATTTCACTGGAATTATTTTTTAAATTCACAAAGCTCTGAATTAGCATAATAATAATTTACAGATAAGATCAATAATTTCCACTCACAGGCAGCAAACAAACAAGTTTCAAATAGGTATAGTATCTGTAATATATGGTTAAATAACTAACCTGGTAATAATAAATATGATTTCCACTAAGCCTAATCTGGTCTTGATAGTTTATGAGACAAATTTTTGGCTTTTATCGGTCTACAATATTCTCCATAGTTGTAAGATCTAGCTTTGAAGCTGAAAATAAATATTTTACTTCAACGAGAGCATCCTCAGATTCAATAACATCTAAAAAAAAATTAAGAGGAAAATTAGAAAAAAATTACTATTTTAATTTTTTTACAAACACGAACATTAAGCCTTTTTACTCTTTTGCATATAAAATGAGTTATAATATGTAAGAGAAACCTAATTTAATTTTATGATTTTTTTTGGTAATCTACAAACCAAATTTTTTATATAACATAGAGTAATGTAATGATTGTTATAAATACAGGGCTACAGTTAAAACATCATCTTTATCATATACTCAAATCCAATATTTTAGTGTGACTAGCCTGAGTAGTTAATTTTATATTTCCGTTACATATGGTGCCAATAAATTTCGAAACATAATTATTTAGATTAAGTGAAATGTACGAAAATGATGTTTTTTTTTCTAAAAAAAAATTATACACTTACCCCCCATTTCTAGTTCATAGAACACGATTCTGGTCTTGACTTTGTACTATTTGTCCTGTTTCTAGGAAAATACAGAATATCATATGTCACTTTAGGTTTAATTTATTGCAGTAAATACTTAAAATTTTGTTACATCCACAAATTTCACACTAATAGAAGCTTCTGTATTACATACAATTTCAAAAATTTGCACTTCTTGTATCGAAAAGATAAAGAAAAGCAACCAAAAAAAAATTATCTGTTTCATCATCAGTGATAAGAGTTGTTTGGAATTGGGAATATTTGGCGTTTTTAGTAATAATTCATCAATTAATAGCCTTTACGAAACTTATTTTTATCTTTTCATTGAAAATGCATGTTTTTCTAAATTTGTGCAAAAATAGCTGGAATATAATTTATTTAGAAATAAAAGTGACTTCATGTGAAGTGAAACATGTTTTTTTTTTTGTGTTTTCCTGCAATGTGGGGATAAATAATGCAAAACCAAGGCCAGAATCGTGTTCTACGACCTCGAAATGGGGGTAAACTATCGAAATTTTTACAAAAAAAAAATGTTTTCCTAGATATCACTTATTCAAAATAATTTCCAAAATGACTTGCAGAGAACAAAACAATCTGAAAATATTTAGGCATCTATAATTTTTTTTCCGCCTTTTACGTATCTAGAAAAAAATAAATTATTATTGTACTTACGGATTGTTTTCCTTTATCCGAGCTCACTTTAGACTCGAGCCTCTTTTAGTTATTTACAAGTTCTTGATTTCGGCATCTTAAAAACACAGATACAAAAATCACACTACTTCCACTACGAACCAAAGCACCGGTAACGATAGTTATTATCGAAATATCACCCAAATCCATTGAAAATAAATTCCGCTGGGTCGCAAAATAGTGTCTTGATCCGGTTAACCGGGTGCGACGTAAGGGGTTAGTCCAATGAATGCCAAGTGCCGAACATTTACGAGGAAATATTGTGAAGGTCAAACATAATAAAAGAACAAGGGTTACTAAATAAGGCTTTTTATTTTATTATTTATTTGTAAGATGCTGTTTGTCATTAATAAAATTTTTAATGTTACTTTTGGCAATGAGACTATAATATAATATGTCATATAGTTCTAAAGCTTTAATTATGTTTTAAATAAAGTATAAATTCATTATAAAATTTGTGGCGCCATTCTTTTTCATTTTTTTATTGGTACACTGTGGAATGAGGGGAAAAAAATATAATACTTCACACAAGATATAACGCCACCTATCAAGATTAAGCAGAAATAAGGTAACATAACCGGTACAAAAAGTTTCTTGTTTAAGAAAAATTATATTACTAAAATATTACACTAAGCGTCATCTATAATAAAAAAAAATAAAGAAATTTTGCTGATTTGCGCTTGTGCGAAAGTGATATTTTTCACGTGTAAACCCTCCTCTTAACTGGTGACGTATACTTAGATTTTATCCAAAATCGTCTCCCATTGTATCTGGAAGCTGTGCCATTGGAAGTAAGGGCCAACATGTGGATCCTCCAAGACGAAGCTCCGCCCCACTTTAGTATACGTGTCTGACAGTATTTGAATGCAACGTATCCTGAGCGATGGATAGGACGAAGTGGACCATTGGCATGGGCAGCGAGGTCACCAGACCTTAATCCTATGGATTTTTTCTTTTGGGGTCATTTGAAACAATTGGTGTACGATATTCCAGTAATCAACGTCGAGGATCTTCGCTTCAGGATAATCGAAAAGTGCCAAATTATTAAAGAAACACCAGAAATTTTTCATCGAGTTAGGCGACATTTTTTGAAGAGTGTTAGGAAATGTATGGAAGAAAATGGGGGACATTTTGAGAATCTTTTTTAGTTTGTTTAGTACTGTTTCATTAATTTTTATCTATTAAATGTATATCGCAATAATCCATAATATGAATATTTACTGATTAGCCATTATTAGTTATTTTAAGATTATAAATTAAATAGTTTAAAAAGCGAATTTATTTGATGTTAAACTGACAGCTCTAGTATACTTTGATAGCTATTTACCTGGTAGCTGGTGGTAATGAAATGAGAAAAGTAAATTTACCACTTAATTTTTAAGGGTGATTTACGTCTAAACCGTTGGGTTTAGCGATGTAAATAAAGAGCACCTTTTTTAAAGGCCTGGCATCAGTCTTTCAGAAATTATGCCAAAAACTACTGTAGCTGTCAACACTAAAAGATTATGACAAAAAAACAATTTTCAATGTAGGTAAAGTGCCCTCTAGCGGCAAACAATCAATGTGAATTGTTACTAAAATGATGAAGCGCAGAAGACTTAGCCTATCTTTCAAATATTAGTCAAATCGGTTTTCCTGTAAGCGAGTAATTCAAAAAACAAAAAATAAAAACTTGAACTTGGACGGCTTGTAACTCGAAAACGAATGACATTTTGAAAAAAAATTATATGAAGCTCTACCCTTATTTTGTCAAGTAGAATCACCCCCTTAAGTTTCGTGATCGATTTTTGAATCACCCTGTATATATATATATATATATATATATATATATATATATATATATATATATATATATATATGTATATATATATATATATATATATATATATATATATATATATGTATATATATATATATATATATATATATATGCATATATATGCGCGAACTTGTGGATATTAACATATGCCTTAATAATAAGACAAAAACACATTGCTTTTCAAATTGTTTTATTTATTTACAATATTAACAAACTAAATTTACTAAAACAGAACAGAAATTTCCAACATTTGTTATGAAAACCAACAAAAACCATATTTCATAATTAACAATACTTTCTTTATGCGACAAAACAATAGCACATTTTTAGGTTATTCCATTTAAATAGAAATTTAACTAATATTTAGTTAGTTAGTTATTTTTTAAAACCTCCTCGCATCTGCGTGGCATGGACTCTATAAGGTTAGATAAAATGTCATCAGAAATTCCATTCCATGCAATTTTCGCTTGTCGGAAAGGGTCATCCGCATTTTTGCAATTATCACGATTTATTTTACGATCTACAATATCCCATAGATTTTCTATGGGATTGAGATCAGGCGATTGCGCTGGCCATTTCAAAACGTCAATCTTGTTGTTTACGAACCACTCTTTCACACATTTAGCAGTGTGTTTTGGGTCGTTATCATGTTGATACCTCCACTTAAGCGGCATTTCTTCCTCTGCGTGTAGCAACATAACATTATTTAGGATATCCTTATACACAAAACGATTCATTATACCATTAATTTTGTGAATTGGTCCGATTCCATGTCCGGAAAAGCATCCCTAGACCAAAACATTTCCCCCTCCGTGCTTAACTGTGCCTTGCCTATAGCGAGGGTTAAGACGTTGTACTTTAGGTCTGCGTACTAGCCGAAATCCATCCGAATTTTTCAAGTTGAACTTGGACTCGTCAGAAAAGAGTACGGTCTTCCATAGGGTTGTACTCCAATTTAAGTGTTCCTTCACAAATTGAATTCTAGCTAGTCTATTTTTGGCGGAAATAAATGGTTTTTGGGCACTTCGGTATGATTTCAATCCACCTTCAACAGCTTGTCTTTGGATGGATCTTTCAGAAATATATAGTGGTAATCGATTTGCAATTGACCTTGCTGATATGAACGGATCTTTTTTTTATTAATCTAATTATTGTATGGTCGTTCCGTTTACTGGTTTTCCGTAGACGACCTCCTTTGTGGATAGTGGTCAACGAGCCTGAAGAACGAAAGCGGCTTATAATTCGCGAAATTACGCTATGATGAACTCCAAATTTCTTTGCAATTGATGTCACTGATTCACCACTATTATAATATTTAATTATTTTTTCCTTTACTTGCACTGAGTACTTATAAGCCATTTTTTTCATTAAAAACTTGTACTATACGACCGATGACTTTGAAAGACCAGGAACGACTATAAACACGTGGAAGTTTTCTATAAACATTCTTACAATGTTCAAAAGAGAGTTATTAGTTATTTAACGGTACTTGTTGTTGATAATTTTTTATAATTCATAAAGAATGTAAATTCCTGTTATTTCGTGCATATGTTTTATCATAAACGAAACGTGATGTAAACAAAATTAATTTTTTTCTGATACAAAAAAAAAATTAGTTTTGTTTGTCTTTTTTTTTTAGCCGAAGAGTCCATGGCGATCATAAATATGTAAAAACAATTTAAATTTAAGTGCATTTGACTATGTTATTAGCGAGTAGAAGTTCGTGCATTTGTTTTGTCGTACACTGTATATATTTTATATCATTACTACCAAGCCGGGATTTTTAGTAACATAATAACAATATATGATCATTTATTGTGTGTTTATGATTGTGTGCAATGTAACAAGATAGAGAATAGCAAGATGGGACCTCTGTCTTGTTCCTGAGGACCATCACCACCCCACTTTACAAATAGAATTAAAATTAAAAACCGCCAAGACCCGGGATTTGGCAGCTCAACCAAGTAAATATAATTTCCGAAAAGCCGATTTTATCATATTATATAGTTGTCTTCTAAACGTTGACTGGCAGTTCCTGGAACAATATAACAATGTAGACGTCGCCACTGGAGCTTTGTATAAAAAATTATATGAAATATTTGATGTGTGTGTACCTAAAACTAAGAAAAAAAGGCACTATCCTGTTTGGTTTAATAGTACTATTATAAAAAATTTAAAACAGAAAGATAAGTTTAGAATAAAATTTAAGCGAACAGGAAGTCTTGAAATGAAAGAAAGTTACACTAATCTTAGAGCGAATGTTAAGAAAGATATTAAAATATTATATCATAATTACGTACAAAAAATATGAGAAATAGGTATTGATGTCAAGGCATTTTGGTCTTATATAAATAACAAAAAAGAGTGGTGCATATAACTAATAAAATGATCTACAATAATAACGAATATTCGAGTGGAGAAAAAATTTGTAATGCTTTCGCTCAATATTTTAATAGTGTGTATGAGTGACAGTGATGATGCAGCTACAAATAATGACAGTATATATGTTGATCAAGTTACACTTCTTTTAATAACGGATGAAGATATTTTGAGGCTGGCAAAAAAATAAAAGTTGGCAAGGCTGTGGGACCAGATAGTGTTCCACCATGTTTAATAAAGGGATGTATTGATATATTTAAATATTCCCTTGGAATACTTTGCAACCTAAGCCTCAAAACCGGTGTATTTCCTTCACAATGGAAGAAAGTCAAAGTTTGTCCGATTTTTAAAAAAGGGGATAAAACTGGTGTTACAAACTATCGCCCCATTGCAATTCTGTCTGTTCCGGCAAAAATTTTTGAAGGCATAATATATAAAAACATTTATGTCACAGTTAGAAATAAAATATCGATTTATTAGCTTGGTTTTATGATGAACAGATCCACAATATCAAAATTAATAAATATTACCCAAAACATTTCGGGAACTTTGAATGAACGTGCTCAGGTGGACTCGATCTACACTGATTTCGCCATGGCTTTTGATGTGGTTTCCCATAAGATTTTAATTTCTAAGCTGCAATATGAATTTGGCTTTCAAAAAGGGTTGCTTCAGTTGATTAAATCTTACTTATCTGATAGAGAACATCAAGGTATTGTGAAAGGGTATTCATCATTGTCATTTTCCGTCATCGGGCATTCCTCAGGGTTCCAATTTAGGTCCCCTCCTTTTCATTATGTTTATAAATAGTTTAACAGCAGTAATAGAAAATGCAACATATCTATTGTTTGCAGATGATTTATTACAGAATTAATTTTGTTAGTGACTGCTTGCAGTTACAATTAGACCTAAACAGAGCAGTTGCATGGTTAGAACAAAACAAACTATATTTTAATACTTCTAAATGTGCTGTAATTACTTATTCGCGGAAAAATAAACCGATATTGCATACATACTACATAAAGGGAGAGAAACTAATGCTTGTTGAAGAAATTAGGGAGTTTGGCGTGACATTTGATGTTGGTCTAACATTTAATGACCATATTATACATACTGTCAATAAGGCCATGCACGTATATGGGTTTTTAGTAAGACATACACGTGAATTTAACGATCCAATGTTTGTTTGAAGGTCATAGACAATGATGTTTCTTGCGAAGTAGTAGATATCTGTTGAACTTCCATTGTCTTTATTTTTGTTGAATATCACGACGTTTCGGCTAGTAGTTATCTTTAGCTGTTTTCAAGTGAAACTGAAGTTTCACACTAGAGATAACTACTAGCCGAAACGTCGTGATATTCAACAAAAAATAAAGACAATGGAAGTTCAACAGATATCTACTACTTAACGATCCAAATTGTATTAACCCGTTATATGTCACTTGTACGGAGTATACTAGAGTATGCAAGTGTTATTTGGAATCCTTACTATCAATGTTACAAATATCTGCCAGAAAAAATCCAAAACAAAATTGTTAAATATATGTTTTATAAAGAAACACATGTGTGTCAATAGATAATGTCAGCCACGTGGCTGTGTCATAAGTATAGTCTTATTAGACTTGAAAAAAGGAGAGAAATAATAGATATCTTGTATTTATTCAAGATAGTGCATGGTATGATTGATGATTCCAGTTTTTTAAATAGGCTGAATTTTTCGGTACCAATCTATGGTATTAGGTACTCAAATACATTTTACTTATCTACAGTAGCCTTAAGTAACAATCATTCCAACTCTCCGGTATATAGGCTTTGTTATTCTTACAATAGAAAGCTGATAGACCCCACTTTTTTGGATATGAGATATCAATTGTTTGTTATTGACCAGATGGGAATTGAGTTGATTTACACTCTTAAATGAAATCTTCACGTTTTGAGTGTGTTTGTTAGAGTCCATGCTATTTTATTAGAGAAGTGACCTAAGTACGAGAGTGATAAAAAAATTTCCCTTGCTGACTTTCATTGTAAGGAATCGAGCTGTCTTTTGGAGTTGTTATTGTAAAGTTTTACTATTTTAATAATGTTAATGTATACAGTGTTTTGAATGTTTTTAATTTGGGACAGATTTTTTATTTTTTTAAATTGTATATGTGACTTGTTCTGTGTGGAAGCTACGCTGGCGTTGTTGGAGACTGTTCTCAAAACGGCAGGGTTAAAGCGTGCCCTTTGACGAGTGAGTGTGATTGGTGAGTACTGAGTAAGCTTATTTGCTGACCATATTCTCTTGTTTCTAGGGTCTGAGCCCTGAGGATGGTCTACGTTAGACCGAAAGCGCTTGGCCGATAATAATAATATAAAAAAATATACACTGAAATACACAATCTGTCTATTTCTTGATTTATCTGGTGTACAACCAGTTAATAACTTATTCTTACAATAAATTACAGTCCGAGGCAGACATTTTCAATGTTAATAATCGTTATTTTAAAAAAAGAATTGTTGAAATTTTATCAAATATTTAATTTTAGGTTAGATTTAAATTTTGTAGAAGTACTTTGTAATTGGATCATGTTTCTTTGTAAATTGTACCTGTTAAGTACTTAAATAAATAAATTTTCTTTTTTAAATTAGGACAGAGGTGGTAACCGAGGAAACTATGGCAACTTTGCAGGTGAAGACGGTTGGGGAGGACCAAGGAGCGGCGGTGGTTCAAGGGGCGGCCCTGGCGGCGTACCCGGTGGATATGGAGGGCCTGGAGGTCCTGGTACTGGTAGACGAGGAGGAGGAGGAGGAGGTGGTGGTCCCGATAGGAAATATAATGAGGACCTTCCCAATCCTGCACCTGGTAAGTTGATATAGTGAATTGTTTTTAACCAGAGTATCAAAAAGAATTACGTATTTACAATGAAAAAAAAACCTTTTTTCCCAGACACTAGCGGCAGACCACGACTGAAACTTCTGCCGCGCACAGTCAAAGATCCGGTCAACGCGCTGGCTGAGACATCGAGAAACGCGGCAATCTTCGGCGGCGCCAAGCCGCGCGAGGAGAACTTGCAAGAGCTACCGAAAGAATGAGGCAGACTGAACGTGGGGAAGTCTCTGTCTTTTTCTAAAGAGTAAGAAGGCAGCGGTGCATGGGGGGAGGGCGTCGCCGTGTACGGGGTGGAAAAGATGAGAGAACTTGGGGCAGGAAGAGATGTGATTATAAATAGTTAAATTTTTCTCTTATGTAGATTGGAATGGTATTTTAAGGACAGAATGTTGTGCTTTGAAAAGTTTTTGCACAAAATCTGGGCTTCCTTTTAAGAAAAATAAATTCAGTATATCTTTGTGTCAAGATTAAAACTTGAAAAAAAAATATTCTAAAGATTGCCATTAGGATGTCAAAATCGTGAGTTTTGCCAATAAAGTGATAAAAAATGACTTCAAAAGTCTATAGTGTGTGTGGAAAGTATTACAATTTACATAAAAACGAACATTTTTTTTTTATATTTGGACACTTTTTCTGGACACACTACACAAGACCAAAAACGATGTAAATTTCATTAGATTTCCTCTGATGCTCCTCCTCACCAAGTACCGTCATTTTTTCCATCCTGTACGCGGCCGAAAAACAAAAAATCGGTTGTGCGAGTGCAACGAAAAACCCGCAATTATACAGGATGTTACAAAATATATAAACATGGACAATTACATTGTTGTATCGCACACACCGTATATTATACCTAATATAATATTCGTTTTCGTTTTTTATTTCGTTTTTTTTTTTAGTTAATAATTAATTTGGTTATTTTGTAAATTATTATGAAGAAGCTAAGAAAAAAATTATAATAGTTGCAACTCGCTGTGCTGTTGTGTGTGTTTGAATTACAGAAGTTTAATTTTTATTATTTTTAGTTCTTATTTATTTTTTTAAGCGATTGTTTTAAAATTTTGGGGGTGCGACGCTAAGTGGGAGTCCTGTGTTTTTTTTGTTTGAAATGGACGTTTTAATTACGTCATTTCAACCTGAATTCAATGAAAATGTGACATCATAGAGGTGTATCGCTAGTGAACTGACTTTTTTGTTCCGTTGGGTGTAAAAAAATAGTGTAACCAACTATCTGTTGTTACGAATCCTAAATTATTTTCTTTTACCATCATTACATTGTCTTTATTACAAAAATTGATTATTAAGATAAAATTTTTAATTTTCAATGATACATAATAGGAGATTCAAAAAGTTCCAAAACTAACATATATCCTTATATATACTTTGAAATGACTGCAACTTTAGTCAATAACGTTTACGTACTAATATATAACGTACGATAAAGTTGGTGCGTGCTAAAACTCTACCAGTTATTCTCCAATCCGATAGATGGCAACCAAACAGTTTTCTTCAAATCGGTTGCTTCGACCTGGTAATAGACTTGCGGGCTATTAAAGACGATTTAATTGAAAGATAGTTGAGAAAAATCGTTGGCTTAGAAGCAGCTAAAGAGACATTGAAATCGTTCAAAACAGATATATCAAGGCTTGATCACTCTTGCACGTACTTGCACACATACAAGTACTTTTGATGTCTCAATGTTAAAATAAACCTTTCTTTAACTTATCCACAAAGAGCTGAGGCAGAGTAGACTATTACCGTTCCGTTAGGCAACCTTTAAAACAGGTTTTATGGCTGGCGGGCATCTTGTTAAATTAATTTTGATTTGATAATTTGGTTCTGCATCGGTACATCAAGAATCGATGATTATTGGGTTTAAAATTCGGCATGATTCGATGTTATTTCGATCAGACGCAATTTCACCAAATTTTGATATGTATCGTGTGAATATATGGAGTCGCCATCTATGTGCCAATCTCGGAACTTTTCGAACCACTGTTGCCACATTCAAGTTCAAACATCGAGAAAACAGTTTAGTATATCAGTTTAAAAGAAGAGTACCTTATTTACCTAAACTTGACTATTATTTTCAAATTTTAAATAAATTTACAAAAAAGTTCTTGTTTAAAACATCCCCCCACTCTGACATCATCACACAATCATATTGTAAATAAGTTTTAACATTAACACTTCATTTTTGTTTAGATTCTATCGTGGTTGGTCTACTATTTTTTTTACACCCTGTATGGGGTTTTATGGAAATGACTGCATACATTAAAACTTATATACTTTCTTGTATCAAAACGAATTATTTTTTAATAATAAATTAGAAAATATAATTAAAAAAATTAGCCAAAGTTTGTGCAGCATTTTTAACAAAGTTTTATATCAATATGAACTGAAAATTTTATTTTAGTATCGGAACAACTAGTAAATGAATGTTCCTTTCAAATTCAGTTAGATCGTTCTGTTCATTGTCTTTTTTATAGGTTAACCAATCAAAAAAGATTTTTTCGTGAAAAAAATTCTATTAGAAGATCGACTTTGCATCACATTAAAAACAGTCCATCTTGTTATCTACTCTCTGGGTTATAAACTAAATCAAAAAAGTTGCATTTTTTTCGTTTTATGCTTATAAAATCAAAGCTAGTGAAGCAATGTTGATGGTGTAAAGAGATGAATTGTAGAAAATAAAAATCGAACAAAATGAGCCCTAGATCGACTCAATCGGATCATTAGTAAAAGTAAAAAACAGGAAAAACTGGAAAATTCATTTACAATTCTATATAAAAAATAATTCAGCTCTCTAGTTATTTCCATTAAAATATTACTTTTTTTTATCTCAAATATATTCTGAAAATGTAATTTTTAATTTATCGGCTTCATAACGAGGGAATGCCATATGTTTTGGGGTGTGTGGCGTAGAAAGGTCACGATGCGATTCGACTGTCTTTGGAACATAAACAATGAAAAAAAAACACTTCTAAGGTAAATTTGTTTTCCAAATTCTGTGAAAAAATTCAAATATTAAACCAACGCAAAATTAAATCTAAAAATACAGGTACTCGTTTTGTGGTTGTTCCCTTCCAATTTGAAAGATGTCATTGCAGGTGATATTGAAATATTTTTTTACTAACTAAAATTATGTAATATATCTACATAACATTGCAAAGAACCTTTTCGTTTACAATAAAAAAAATGGTAAAATTTTGAAAAAAAATACCGTTACTTTAATTACGCATTTGTGCGTACCGTTCGTGTTTAGATGATTTTAGTGGGAAATTTGTGAAGCACTTTTTTTTTGGTCGTTGCTGTTGTTTTGAAGTGTTGCCAGATTGTAATTTTTTGTCAGTGTTGCCAGACGTTAAGGCTATCGAATTTTATATAGGAATGACACAAAAGCGAGGCTATACTAATTCTACGAATATAAATTTTTAGCAACAGTGTAACCCTGTAAAACAATATAGAAAATGCAATAATAATAATAATAATGTGGAAGAGGACGAAACAATGAAAACCACAGCGAAAATTATTACTTCTACATATGTTAAAATTTGTTCAAATATGCTAAAAATGCTTCCGAACATATAACATGGCACTTAAGCTACGAGACAAATCGTCGTTAAACGAATATCTCGCCCCATAAGTGACGATTACTAAACTAGGATCAAAATATAATGTGGTCCTGAAAAGGACCGTTTTTGTGGCCCTAAAAGGGCCTGAGGGGGGTCTACCGTGGAGTAATACCCAACGATATTAACACCGACCTAGGTCTTCTCATTGACTGCACCACGAGCTTGGGCTGCCAAAGCCGTACTCGCGGTGTCGCCGTCGCTGGTGGTGTCGGTGTTACGGGCGGTGCCGAAGGTGCTGCTCCTGGTGCGGGACCCCCGCACTCCTTACACGTACATAATTTGCCGAGCACGAATGGCCTGACAATGCCAATAATCTTCGGGGTATCTTCCATCTTGACGGTCGAATGTGTAATGATGAAATAATTCTAATACCGACCACTATATACATTCAAAAAGTTGGAGGGGGTAAAGTGGTGTGCATATATGCTGTAGATATATGTTTGAGAATAATATGATTTTATAACTCACCGTATCTCTGTTATAGACACAAACTACCCCCCCTCCACTTTTCTAGCATATAGTACTAAACTTCCTCTACATTTTTTTCAAATAAATTTTTTTGATATTCCTAACCATTACTTTGCTACATGTTTACAAAAAAATGCAAATTATGCATATATTTTAATTATTTTCAGGCAAGGTAAGGAAAATTTTGAAAATGTTTTGACGGAATCGTAATAAGGAAGAGTTGAAGTATATCACACTATTTTTCCCGATTCGCTATGCGGGCGGGGGGCATAGGCAATCAGGAGAAGGGGCGGATTTATAAAAAACCTCTACAACTTTCCAAACCTTCCCCTACAAGTTCCCGATACTCCCGTGAGACGGTCGAACTTCCTTTCTATAGATTTTTGGAATTTTTTGGTCTATATATTTTTTATTTTCAAAAAAAATTTTCACCATTGTATTCTCCTCAAAATTCTAGGTAATTAAAGTGCTTTTATTTTTTTTCTATTTTGAACGGTTCCCGAGCTACAGCGCTTTAAAGAATTCAAATTACTAACTTTCTATAACCCTTTTTTTCAAGTTTCTTTTTTCCAATTTTCAAAAATACTACAATATGTAGAAAAAAATTCTCTCTTTAATTTCCCAATACTGTTTTTCTCTAAATCTTCAACTTTAGCGCGTATTCACCATTTTCCAAAAAAAAAATGCTTACACTCTAATCCAAAGCCGAGCGAAACAGAGGTGGTGGGAAGTTACAAGTAGCGGAGGAGAAGCGAGCCGCGGGCTGCACAGGTGCTATGACTATATTTCACAAGTGAATATACATCATATAATGAAACTATAAGAAGATAAGTAAAAAAAAACGGATTCATTTATTTATTTTTATTTAAAATAAATGTATGTGTATATTTAATAACATTCTATTTAAACGTGATTCAAAGTATATATAAAATCTGTCGTGTATATCTATATTTTACGTTATATATATCTTTACTTTTTCATTACTTTCATTTTTCTTGACTGCAAAAACTCTTTTAAGTTCAACTTTAAAATTTCGGTAACTTACTTGAAAATTATGTTTTCCCAAGACGACAAAATGCTTGTGCTCTTTTTTAGGTTCTAGAATAATACGTTTCACGGAGAAATCATTTTTTTTTTACTATTGTTACAGCTTGATTTTGAATGCAATCGATAATATATAATTTAAACTAAATAAAATGTAATGAAATATACACATAAAATTATTTGAAATTTAAATAAATAAATGTATCCGTTAATTTTTTTATTTATCTATTTTTCATGATTTTGGCATGAGCAGCCCGCCCTCGGGTCTCTTCTCCTCCGCTGCTTGTAAATTCCACTACCACTACTTCGTTCTACTTCGGACTCGAGTTTACGCGTATCACGTACAGCATATTTCAACAAATATGTAAAAACATCTGAGATAGAAGAATGGCAGTTCATAATTTCTACTTTCAGAATCCGTTTGGTAAATTCAAATCGGACCTATCATGTTAATACAGTGATACTGACAAAAAATGCTGTAGATTGTCTTATGTATATTGTAATTATGCAAAAACTACGACTGTGACAAATTTCATCTCTCGCCTATTTAAAATACACTTAATAAACTATTATTTCCTGAAAAATCTTTGCTTAATATTGTAAATTGTCAAAGTTATGAACTTTAGTACAGAAAAGAAGAGGTTTTCTGGCCCCCTTCGGTGAAAAATCGCCCGATAGGAGCCTATAAAAAACATTTTGTAGAATTTTTAATTATTTATAAATGTGCCAGTGAAAGTAATGCAACTCATTCAATATAAGCAAAAAACTAGAAAAGTCACTTTTTTACCCTGTTTATTGTTACATAAAAATCACAATGCTCAGTTGGAGTTGGATTTTGTGTTTTAGTCATCTATAGATTGCGTTCTAAGTCATAGTGTAGGCAGTCTCTATTAATTTTGTTGTTGCATATTTACTGTAGACTGTCAATCCGATCAAGTAATTCTGTAAAACAATTTTAAAAATTAAATAATAAAAATTAGAAGAGATGAAACAGGAGATTAAAATCGTTTTTGAATGGATCGTGCCATCACATTATAAACGAGCTTCTTGGCTTTAGATTGTGACATATCAGGGATTGCATCCAAGATGTCAGAGTCTATAACTCCTAAAATTAAAACTAATGCCAAGCGTTAAAAAATTCTTGAAGATTCACTCGTAAAATGACAATCTGGCAACATGAGAGCAAGGAAAAATTTCCACACGGAAAATCGGTGATTTATAAATTTTCCAACGTTTTAATTTTAGTGAAAACGAATGCATTTTGCGGCGTAATAATTTTTTTGCATATTTTTGATATGGATCTTAGGTCGAGCGACCTAAAATGACTTTGTTTGCTATTTTTACAACAATAAATTTTAAGTAGGTTTTTCATTTTTATTGGATAAAATGGTAAAGATTGCTGTGAACCGCTTTAACGTTGATTTAATTATTTTTTTTTGTATGGGGCAAATGAAGAACGTTTTTATATTTAAAGTATATTTCCGTGGAACTGACGTTAAAAAATTATACAAAGGAATAAACAAAAAACTCACACTATCCTTATGGAAAGTGGATCCCGGTCTAGCCTTTGTATTTTATCAGCCTGAAGATGAAACTTATTCACATCAAACCACAGCTGAGCCTGTGACCGTGCCTCTCCCACTACCCCAAATACATCCTGGAGTAAATTACCAGTAAAAGAGATTATCATGTCATCAGTAAAAAAGATCAAATCCTGATCTTTGTTCCCAAGCAAGCAGATCATTGATGTAAAGAAGCAATTGAGTTGACCCCAGGACTGAACCCTAAGCACACCTATACTAACTACTTTTTCAGCTAATTCCACGCTACTCACCTTTACTATTTTCGACGATCCTGTAGATAGGATGAAATCACTTAAATACTGTTTTCAAGGAACCCATAAAAATTAAGATTCTACAGCAAAATGGTATGAGAGACACAGTCAAAAATCTTGCTCAGATCACAGAACAAAGCTCGGCTGTATTTTTGTTCCTGGAATAAATCATACTTACTGTCTATCGCTAAGCAGATTATTTGATTCTGATTGTATGTTATTTTATTGACGAGACATTTCTCGAATACTTTTGAAAGAGGTGGTAAAAGAGTAATTAGGGGATTTGTAATATCTTTTTGAAAATAGGGACCCACAAAAGCTTCTTTCAGCTTTATAGAAATTACATTGGCTTTGATGCAGATGTTTATCATTTTAGTCAAAAGAACTATTATAAGATTTTTAATAGTTTTTATGAGAATGACTTTAATTCAATATATACACGTTGCTTCCCAAGGTAAACAGGACTTGTTAGAAATGAGAACATAGACTTATTAATTTAATAAAGCTTTTTTATTTTATTCAAAATATTCTCTTCGAGTCTGTCAAAAAGCATGTCGAACGAGTTTTTTAGGTCGTCTATAGAGATATCCTCAAGAATGTCAGTGCATGTTTTTTGGATGGCCGCCACTTCCAACTTGGGCAGCCATCAATAGATGGCACCACTGGAACTAGCTATTTTTAAAAAACTATTTATGATGCCCCTGACTTCATTAAAAGTCACCTCCAAAATAGAAAAACGAATGTTGGTAGATGCAAGGCGTTAAACAGGATTGATGTGAATCTGATTACTAAGCAAGTCTTGACCTTAATAGGATTGGATCCTGTTATTCGCTCGCTTTTTTGCCAAACAAGTAGAGTTTTTATAAATATTTTTATACCTGCTCTATTGTTCCCTATTACCAGGTGTGGTATTGTTTGGCCACCGTACTCAAGAATTATACATGGTCCTCGTAACCCTCAACTCTTATCGAACCAAAGAAACTTTAGATGTAACAAGGTAGGTTTTCTCCGGAAATATGCTGCCTAAATTTTCATTGGAAAAATGGTAAAACTCTTGATCTGGACTAAGATCTTCCATACCTATGAAACACCATGATTATAATTCAATAAAAATATAGAAATGAGTAGTCCTTGTTGTGTCATTAGTTTAAAGGTGTTTTTTTAACATTTTCTTGTTACTTTTATATTTGTTTAGAACACTTGAGCAAGATAATCAGATCGTATATTTGGTTCACCAATATCCTCATAAAAATCGTAACTTCAAGTTCATATAAAGGGTGTCTCAAAATTTACGCAATATATCAAAAACTGTAAATGTTTGAAGTTTTGTTCTACTACTTAAAAACTATCTTTTCCGTCAGTTTTAGAAAATTTGATTAAGCTCCATTTCCCATAAGGATAGTGTGGGTTTTTTTTCTGAAATTAGGACTCCCAGTGTCTAAGAAGCGTCTTTGAAAATACCTAACTAATATGCTAAGCTGTAGTTCGACACGTTCAGTTTTGTTGTATAAGTGCCCAAAAGAAAATTCTCTCTATATTAGTACATTTGCTCCATATTTAACAGTAATTCCTACCAATTTTTATCAAATTTATTTATAAAATTTTGTATAAAAAATTGTTTATACTTAATTTATAAAATAACTCTTTGCAATTTGCAATAACTTTAATATTTGTTGTTTGTTATAAAGCTAAGGTAGTATCACGGTGTTTCTTCTTAATTTCTCCGGAACGAGAGGCTTTATTTTTTAGTAATACATCAATTTTTTAAAGTAATCATTTTCTTGACTGTAAAGAGCGACAGTTTCTGCGAGTTTTTCGCCTCCTTCCGCGCGGAACTTTGAAACGTAAAAATATCCTTGAAAAATTTAAAATGCAACTGCAGGTTCAAAATAATTTTTAAAAGGATCGCTTTCAAAGGTATTTTAGCGTATCGAGAATACGCGCGGAAGTGACGAATTCCGCGTGGAAGCGGTCGCCCTTATTGTATTTTTAAAGTTCTTCTACAATTTTGAACGTATAAAAGTAAAGAAAATATGGCGTCATTGAAAAATTCCGTTGAATTTTCTATTGTAACTATGTGATGTATATTTAGCCCCGGAATTTTGCAATTTGACGCCAAAAGACACTACTTTACACATATTGTGTAATTTATGTCAGATTGTATGATATATATTAATTATTAATAATAAAAATTTCTGAATTATATTTGTTTAATTCTTTATATTGTAAGAAACTATTAGAGATAACCAGTGAGAGAATACCCCCACCCATAAACATATCAAAGACCGTTTTTGAAACATCTTCATCTTCATTTATATATAAATAATAAAAGGGCAGAAAACAAAACGTAATTATTCTAATTCAAGTCATACATCGTAAAAAATCTGACATGAGTAAAGCAAGATAGAAAGAGACAACCGGGACAAAAGAGTCATTTGATTATATGAATACAAGCTTTCCTTTGACTTCAGTCAAAGCATTATTTTATTGATAGTCATCCTTCAGAGTGTTATTTATATTGTTTTTGACAAATTTTGGCCATTTAAGTGAATTTAAAACAGAAAATTGTTTTATATAATAGCTATTAATTATTGCTGATTAATTTATTACCGGTAAGTATGTATTATTTTTTTTTTTATATAAAACCTATACCTAGACGCATAAACATTTCTAACCTTCAAATCTGTCGTAGGTGCCTACCTGTCAGACACTCCGTACATAATTTTAAAACGTTTTCGTACAGTTGTAATAATCAGTTATTAAAAATTAGAATAAAGTAATGAAATTCGACTTGTGTTTGTAAATAATGCATGGTAAAGCCCTTGAGGCAAACACAACAGCTAGTGCATAATTTGTGTATGTCGAGTTGGAGAATAGAAACGGTGGTCATGTGGAATCTGTTTAATCTGTCCAAGAAATAAAAAGATCTTTTTACTTTTGGAAACAAACATTTTCAATTAGGTATCATTGTTTTTAGAAAGTAACCACTACTCTCAAAATTTCAAGGAAAACAGAAAAGAAAACCATCCAATTATTTTCTCTGTTGGAAAAAATAGACCTAGTAGAAAAGAAAAAAATCACAGATCATCCCGAAGGAACCAAAATGGAAATTCAAAATACACTCTACAATATGTATCTTGAAACTAGTTTCATTGGTCTGTATTTAACAATCTTAGTGTCTTTTTATTTTCAGAAAAGCATGTTACTCTAAAAAGTTTGAATAATAACCTCTACAACAGAGAGATTGTGCAAGGCAGCGCAGCGTTGCCACACCTCGCCCGATTGGGCGACTTCTCGCCTGATTGTAAAATCTACTTTTGCCAAGATCATACAGAGGCAATCAACACAGTTGATGTGACCGATTTTCCATATACGTAAACTATGGCCATTTTGATATAGATGGCAGCGGTAATTACATTAACGTTATCTTGGTTGCCTAGATAATTAACATCAGCAATCAGCTCTTGTGGGATGCTTTAATTATTTTCTTTTTTTACCAATGAAAGGTTTCATCAAAATCTTCGCTCAGGCAACCCTAAAAATCCTATTTACAAACTTTATTTTTATTTCTTAACCTATATTTTAACTGATAAACTCAATGTAGACTTTGAATCAGAAAAAATGTCCATGTTCCGTTAAAAAGAGTATCAGACTTTATTAAAAGATTTAAAGAAACTGCTTAAATCTAGACTGTTTTCCCCAACTCCCAAAAACTCTAAATATTGACAAAGTATACTTCGGAACAGTGGCGTAACTACGAGTATGCCTCCCCCCCCCCCCGTAGATTTTTGAATGAGCCTTATTATTTTACACCCGTCTTGATCCTTCGTATTTATTTATTTTCATTAAGGGACTTTAGGGAGCCCCTGTCTTGGCTGCGCCCCTCCGCAGCACGTGGTCTGTGGGATCGGTATTTACGTCACTGCTTACGAACTAAAGTAGAGTTAATTTCTAAGGAAAGCATAAACAACAGAGAAGCAGGTGATTTTAAATTATAGTGCTCGGAGGTTTATATTGATGAAATCTCGATTTGACTGTGAAGATCTTGCTTTAAATTTTGTGTCGGTATTTAATCCCATTCACAAGTTAAATTTAAATTTTTTTAGAAGTCTGTTTAAAATTGAATAAAAACCTACCAGCAAGAACTGTAGAATGATACCTCTAATTTAGTTAAGAGTTTAGCTATTGTAGTATAGGTGGCGACACTTCTAATGTTTATGTAGTTGCCTATATCCCATATAAATTTAAATTTAAGCAAGGTAAGTTGCAAATAATTTTTTCTTGTGATTTTTTTTAAACACCTTGATTTCTAATAATGTGAGTGATCGCATTGTGTATTTATTTCAACTCTTTGAGCATATACTGCTGGGGGCAAAATTGAGTACTCCCTACGTGTTACCTAGTAAAAATAGAAAGAGAAGGCGAATAGCAGTAAATACTGTCTCCATCATTTTTTTTTGTCTACTCCTTATTACCATATGTTCAGAGCGAGAGAGATAGTATGTATTGTTATTCGGCGTCTCTCTTCTTACCGTGTAACTTTCGCAGAGTTTTGAATGCAGTCATCAGTGGTACATGCTCAAATTTTCAGTCAAAAAAATTTCCTTCTATTAATTAAAATATCGCCCGTTTTTGATAGGACTGCTCACTCGAGAAAATATAGGTCTGTGGCAATACTGTGCAGAGGCAGAGCTAGCCTCTCTCTTTAAGGAGGGGGGCTACCACAATCAACGTGGGTGAGAGGAAGTTCCACATTCCTATATTTATTTTTTGGATTCGAAGATTCTGCAAGACCTGGTTTTCTTCGGAAGTATATCAATTTTTCGCCAGTATTTTTTGGGGGCTGTTCCAAGAACTGCCCAGGAGCTAAGAGAGTTGCAATCGCAAGAATGGAATACCATCAAAAATTTTTTATGGTTTTTGATCACGGCAACTCTTTAAATACATCGTATTATTCAAAAAAAAAAAGCGAAAATTGACTCATCTTCTACGCAGTAGAAAAATACATGTTTTGTTACTACTCTGCTTCTGTGTCTTACATCGGTAGCCACTTCCAGAGATGTGGCAATCGTATAATAGCAAGAAGCAACATATAGGTTAGGTAATAGTCAATTTGGCAATGTCAAGTTCAGTTAAGAAAGTTTTGTTAATTATTTTATTCTAAACAGTAAATAAATGTAGTGTTGTGTATGTGTGTTCTCATTATTACATCCAACCTCAAGCGAACTAAAATACTGTTGAAAATCTAATGGAGTTTCGAAAAAATCCCTGCGACATGGAGATAAACACAAATAAACACCAATTTTCGTTTACACAGACTTTATTGTTAAAAGCATTACATACAACTTCAGAAATTACATTAAAATGATTAACCAAAATAAGATTCAATAAAATTAGTACAAATTGGCACACAACCGAGATAACCAAAAATGGATCAATAAATTGAAAAAATTAACAAGTTTGAAAGATGCATTAGTTAATGGGATAAATCAGGACAGACAAATTATGAGCTTATGGCACGGACTACATACATTTCCAATTTGTACTTCAAAGTAAAATTACATAATATAAAAATTAATAATAAAACAATTACATAAACATATCATTTGCAAAATATAATTATGCCACTACACGCAAGCCAGATGCCATCCTCAAAATCATGAATCCGATTGGTCAAATTAATTTTTTTTTTCATTCAATTGTCACCTGTCTCCTGAGGATGCATCTGAATCTTACAGGGGGTGCTCTAAAAATGAGTTTTTTTAAAATCATTATATCACTATATTTAAAATGTTGTAATTTGCGAAAAAAATATTTTTTGCTCTCACCCTGCATTATACACAATTTACAATAAGTGTTTTATGCATGATATCAAGCTTTTTTTGGTGAGCATTACCCGTTCAAAGGAAACCCACAATTTTAGAACACCCTGTATATAAGAAATTTTCCAAAAAAAAAAAACGAAAATATTTTAAAAAGTGTATTTGGTTAAGCTTTATGAAATTGTAATTAATTTTTTTTGGGCAAGGCAAAGAATTAGGATATTTTAAAATATTTTGATTTTTTTTTTGGAAAAATTTCTTCTTTTGTACAAAAAAAAATATCATTAGAATAATAAAATGGCTACATTAATCGGCAGTGAGATATTATACAGGGCGACTCTTAATAACACACAGCACGATGTGAAATTTGTACGTTGAATTAAGAGTAGCCATTTCTTGCAGAATTTTGGGTCACTGAATTTCGAATCTGAAAATTTCCAAAAACTTGAAAAATTTGAAATTTTCAAAATTGAATATCTCGAAGAGAAAGAAAGATATTTGAGAAAACTCAGCGGCATTGGAAAGAGTAAGACTTGTATTTTAAGATGCTATGTATAGTTTTTTTAAGAAAAAAAGATGTCGCGATGATACATAACCTCAAATATAGGCCAGAATCGCGTTTTTTTTTGTACTTTTGATAATGATGGAGTAATTCTAAGGGCAGATTCGAAATCAGCTACTTAAAATCTACAAGATATGACTATTATTCAATGCACAAATTTCGCGCCATACTTGTGTAATTTATGGTTTTGCCATACAAAATGGCGTCTGCGCCAGACTAATGATGGCAAATCCGCGATATATTTTTTTTTGATTTTATATACAGATTCTAAGCTACAATATCTATACAAAACCACTTTACACACGCTCAGAATGAAACTCTTCCATTCATTTTCTCGAACCACCCTGTATGTTTTCGTGCGCATAATTTTACCAACACCACTCACACACGCAGAACTATCTTTATATAAAAATAAGAGTTTCCTTGCAGCAGGAAAAAGGCCTATACTTTTTTTTTTAAGAATAACATTACTTTTTAAAGTTTTACACGAAATAACACGCCCAAAGCAATTTTTGTGTCCTCAAAATCTTAACATTAATTATTAATAATATTATACATTTTTAAATTGTTCGGTAAAAAATCTACCTTTATCTCTAAAATAAACGAGTAAGTAGTAATATAACGGTGCGGAAAATTATTACACAAAGGGGAATTGTTTTTCCGGCGCATTCGCTATTCGATTTTATTAGTTTTTTTAAACAATGGCGAATGCGCTGGGATTCTTTCAGGTAGAAAATATATTCGGAGGAAATACAGTGCAATATACTCCTAAACTATCTGTTAACAAATCGGGACAACTAAACGGGGATTCGGGGAGTAGAAAAATATCAATCTCCTTGAACATTTTTAAGCTTCTCTATATATTTTTTTCTAAATAGTTTCAGGGAAATTTTACGCAGGAAATTATACTTAAGTGAACACCATTATTTTATTTATTTTTGTTTGAGAAAACAGATCAATTTGCTGTTTAAAAAATTATTAACTCTAATATACAAATAAGTGGAGGCGATTAAAAAATGCTACTTGAGTCGAGGAGGTATTGTAGATAACCTAAGATTTTGTACTGAAGAGTTATTGGAATTAAGATGAAACGAGTTTAAATGAATCGCACTCGTGACCTTCGAGGTGTACTTTGTTCTATATTTTTAGGCTCTTTGAAAACTATCCTAATAAATATATACGCTGGGAAAGGGTTCCTTTTTATTTTGAAGTCACTTTGGTAAATGCTTATAAGTCATTGTCCATGCGGTAAAAATAAACAAGCGATTTTTTTGCAATTTCGTAAATTTTACAGAATAACCAGAATATACTTTCTTTGTCGATGCTTGTAAACCCAGACGTGACGCCATTTCGAGCAAAGTGCACCGAATTAAAATGATTGGTGATAGAAAAAAAATAGTCACCTGAAACACCAAAAAGAGTATTTTCCTGTAATTAGTTTTTTGTATAAGGTTAAAATATATCAGAAAACTTTAATAACTCACTTATAAAAGTGGACACAGTTTGGAATTCTCTTGGTGATCCTTAGATCGAAGCAAATTTAAATTTAATAATCTTAAGATGCTTGTGAACCCAGACGCGATGTCGTTCCAAGCAAAGTTTACAGAATTAGCATGATTCGAAGCAGTGAATACACATGAAAGAAACAAGTCACAATAGCACAATGTATATTTTCATATTTAAGATAAGATATATCAAATAACTTTCATAATTGAATAGTGAATGTAATTTAGAATAATTTGGTGATTACTTGATCCAAGCAAATCTAAATTCGATAATATTTCGACGCTTGTGAACTCAAACGCGACGCCGTTTCGAGCAAAGTGCACCGAATTAAAGTGATCGGTGATAAGAAAAAATCATCAGTCATCTGAAACGTCAAAAAGCACATTTTCCTGTAATTAAGTTTTATATAAGGTTAAAATATATCTTGAAAGTGGAGACAGTTTGGAATTGTCTTGATGATCCTTAAGATTCAAGAACATCTAAATTTAATAATCTTAAGATACTTGTGAAAACTGTGACGCGATGTCCTTTCTGTTATTATTAGTTCAAAATATTATGAATATAGTACATGTAACGCCATCTATAATGTTATCCTTAAAGTTACGTACTGTCATGTTCTTTTTAATAAAACTTGAGTTAGTCTGTGTCAAACACTTGAATCTCGTGCAGTTGCTTTTTCTTTAATCCTTGTTTCACGTTTGCTTCATAACAGTTTCAAGCAAAGTACTGAATTAGAATGATTTATAGTGGAGAATACATATTAAAGAAACAAGTGACCTAAAATGCTAAACAGCACACATATATATATATATATATATATATATATATATATATATATATATATATATATATATATATATATATAAGGTATCTTATATATACCATGTATGTATCGACACAAGACATGCTAGCAACTGTCTAGATGTGCGAAGCCTGAGGGGTGCAGATGCGGACTTTGACCATTTTTTGGTAAGAGCCAAAATAAGACCTAGAATAGCAACACTCAACAATAAACGGAATCCCCCATCACAGACATGGAATGTAGAAAGGCTCAAAGAGGAAGGAACAAGGGAAGAGTACGTACACAAATTAAGCACAGGAATAGCATCTTTACCAAATGAGGAAAAAGTGGAGGAAATGTGGAAACATCTTAAAGAAAGCATAAATGCTATAGCTGAGGAAATTCTGGGAAGGAAACCCAAACGAAATAGAAAACAATGGTTTGATGATGAATGCATTAAAGCAGCCGATGAAAGAAACAAGGCTAAAAGGAAAATGTTACAAAATTCAAATGATAATAACATAGAAGAGTATAAGAAACCAGGAAGATTATGAACCGTAAGAAAAAAGATCTACAGACTAAACAAATAGAAGAAATAGAGCAAAATGGACAAAAAAGCAATATAAGAGCATATTATTTTTGGATGTAGTTACAAAGAAGAGAATACAGTATGTCCAAAATACATGCTGTAGGTTTATTTTTAACTTAAGAAAGTTTGATTCTGTATCAAATAATATCAGGCAAATTGGCTGGTTAAGATGTGAAAATATATACAGACTGTATTCTCTGATATTTTTTCGAAAATTATTAGATACTAAACAACCTATGTACTTGTATAAAAAATTGGAACTTAGGACTGATGTACATAATATTAATATAAGAAATCAAAGTCTGTTTACGATACCAAGACATAGAACTTCTTTGTTTCAGAAGGGTTTTTCTTATAGTTTTGTTAAGCAATATAATACAATTTCACCACAGTTTAGGCACTATAATATCAAAAGACTTAAATCAGAATACAAAAGTTTTCTACTTGGAGATTAATAATAAGTATTTGTATTGTTGTTGATTACTTCTTGTTGGCGCATTGGGAGGTGTGGTTGGTTAAGTGGAAGAATAGCCATTAGTTAAACTTCGCCAGCCGCATCCCATGTGTGCATTGTATTACTTTGTAATATGTATGCATTGTTAATAAAGACGTTTATTATTATTATTATTATAGGGGAATCTTAAATATAAAAAAAGGATACCAACCAAAAGCAAGAAATTTTATAAGAACAGACAATGGATAGCTTATAACGTAAAGTACAGAGGTCATGAACATATGGCGTGAACATTTCCATGAACTACTGAACCCGGATAACAACGACAACACTCTCACAAGCACAGTACAAACAGCTGAAATTCCAGATCCTTTACCAACCTACGAAGAAGTCCAAAAAGCCATAACTAAACTTAAAAATAACAAGGCGCCTGGAAGTGACCATATTCCCGCCGAATGCCTAAAATATGGTGGAGAAGCCCTCTATCGAATCACTCACCATCTGATAGAAGCTATACGGCTCACAGAAGAAATACCAAATGAATGGAAAGAAGGGGTCATCGTCCCCATACATAGGAAGAATGACAAGATGAAATGCGCCAACTATCGAGGCATTACTCTGCTTAATACGGCCTATAACTTTATAGGTAGTAAGTACTTACTTAAACCCTATGCAGAGGAAACTATAGGGGACTATCAGTGTGGTTTTAGGGGCGGTCGCTCCACCGTAGATCAAATATTTGCCATTAGACAGTTAATGGAAAAATGCTGGGAATTCAATCGACATCTGCGTCAACTATTTGTGGATTTTAGACAGGCGTACGACACCATCCATGGGGTTAAATTGTGGCAAGCAATGGAGGAACTTGCCTTCCCAAAGAAATTAATCAGACTAACCCAGGTGTGTGCTGGAGGCTCAAAGAGCAAAGCGAAAATGGGACAAGACCTTTCAGAGGTGTTCAATATAAATGACGGTCTCATACAGGGTGACGCAATATCCCCGTTGCTTTTTAATGTAGCTCTAGAATACGTCAACAGAAAGGCGAAAATCCAACCGCCAACAGCGATGTTTTATCTTAACGGTCCCAACTTACTTTTGGCTTTTGCAGATGATATAGACATTGTGGGAAACAGCATGCTGGATCTCAAGACGACCTTCAATAACTTCGAAAAAAGTGCCAGTAGCATCTGTATTCCACTAGAAACAACCAACACAGAGGCAGACTAGGCCAAAACCTCACAATGGGGGACTATAACTTTGAACGCGTCAAAGAGTTCAAATATCTGGGAACGATGCTTACTGAAAGCACTGACGGAACGACAGAAATTAACTGTAAAATCCAAGCAGGTAATAAGTACCTATACGCAGTACAAGACCTCCTAAAATCCAAGTTAATAACAAGACGTACCAAGATAAACATATAGAAAACAATAATAAGACCTGTAGTGATGTATGGATGCGAAGCTTGGACATTAACGGTAACAAATGAAGAACGGCTCCGAGTCTTCGAAAGAAGAGTTCTTAGAAAAATATATGGCCCAAGAGTGGATGCAACAACAGCACGATACAGAATCCGTACCAATGAAGAACTGGAGGATCTATATGGAGACACTAATATTGTACGAGAAATAAAATCTAAGCGACTGCAGTGTGCAGGACACGTAAGAAGACTACAAGATAGTCGCACAGTCAAACTCGCGTGGGAGGAAGCACCGGTAGGGAAAAGACCACTGGCACGCCCTCGCCTCCGATGGAAAGACAATATTGCCAAAGATCTAAAGGCAATGAATATTGATAATCCGCTAGATGCCATGGCAGACGGGCAGCAATGGAGGAGTATTGTGAAGTCGGCAAAGACCCACCCAGGGTTGTAAGCCATGGAGTAGTAGTAATATATATATATATATATATATATATATATATATATATATATATATATATATATATATATATATATATATATATATCAAATAACTTTCATAATTGAATAGTGAATGTAAGGATTGACTTTGTGAGTACCAGCCCCAAGCACATTTAAATTCAATAATATTTCGATGCTTGTGGACACAGACGCGATGTCGTTTCGAGCAAAACGTACTAAATTAGAATGAATGGTTAAGATTAATAGACAGGAAAAAACCATTTTGGAATTTTGCTATTTTTATTACCGATACTCCCAAAGTAAGCATCTCCAGCCCCTTTGATAATATCTTCAGATTTATCTGAAACTGAAGAGGTAATGAGAGAAGTTTACCACTCGAAACGTTGTATTCTTCTGCATTAAAGCAATTTAGGATTCTTTTTTGATAAATTCAAAACGAAATTTACGAAATTGCAAAAATACCTTGGATGCAAACAGCTTTGCAACCAATTTTCCAAAAATACAAGCTTACAAGAGACAATGTAAAACAATGAAACATTTAAAATTTTGAAGTAAACAAGTTTGCTTACTCAACCCGGTTTCCCTCCAGACGCGTACGAACGAAACTGTATTAAATCAAGCAGCAACGTCACGCGCTGACGAGGTTGTAAAAATAGCTCAAAGTATCCAGAGAAAAAACGGAAAATAGTTATAATTCTTGCATTTTGGAAATTGGCCGCGCAACTTTTAAAGATTCTCCCGACCTAACACTTCATTTATTTGACAGGTGCCACGGTGTTTGGCGTGGTGGCCCCGGGGATTCTACCTAACACCTTCGACAGATCGACGCCGGTCAACGCGTGAACGGCCGGAGGAATCTGTCCGACCAATCGGGAGATCTCGCCCGTCGTATTGTCTTGGCCTCCGATGAGGACTATTTCTTCGGTCTTGGCCAGCGGGGCAGATACTTCGGCGGCAATCTGGAAAAAAATTGTTAGTGAAAATTTGATTTGTTTCTTTTAAATCACAACGTTCATCTTCAGGTACCTATTAAAGATGACTGGACATTTTTTTATATGAACAACTGATGTAGAAGTTTTTGTTTATACTCCAGTCTTCCAATTGAATTTGTAGCGCTTTCATGTAAAAATTTATTGCAGATATCTGAAGTTTCAAGTCGTAGGGGGCACTCAGTAGATGATAAATACGTAAAAAAGTACAGCTAGATCAGCCCTGTTTGTTTATAAACAGCATCCAATATCGGAAAATTCGATTTTCTGTCCGTAGAATTTTCCGGTTACATTTTAGAGAAAACTTGTCCAAATGAAAGTTGTGGGTATTGAAAGGAACTTTAATTTCGTTATTTATACGTCACAATCGATAAATAATTTATCAAGATAATGGCGAAAAATCACCTTTTTTATTTTATAAATGTTAGTAACTTTTGCAAGAAAGGCCGAAAATGATGTATAACCCCTTGATGATAAGGCCATTCTGTGCCTTTATAACTGTGCGAAAGCCGGACCAAATCGGTTTGGTAGTTTATGAATAATCTTAATTGTTTATCCCAAACACTGAATGTTCAAACAATTGTCCTTGCCCTGAGGATGATTCTACAGATATTTGCAAAAGCGAAATGGATTCTTTGAAGTTCAAACTACAAACGAAGATGAAAAAACGATGGATTTTGAAAAAAATTGTTGTTAAAAAAACCGTTTAAAGAAGTGGTAACTTTTTTACTTATAAACAATTGGAATAACTTTGTTAATTTTAATGATACAAGTTTGTGAATAATTGGACTTGAAAGCTGGTGAAAAAATACGAATTTTAAAAGAAAATAGTGTCTCCTACGACCAATAGGAGCTAAGGTAGCATTTTTTCTTTAAAAACGTCATATCTCTTTTATTGATAAATATTAAGAGTCGAAATTTTCACAGATTTTAAACGAAGACCTATATTTTTTGTGATGCAATTGATAAATATGAAATTCATGCATCGTTAGTAAAGTTATAGCCCTTCGAAGTGAAGGTACTTTTGCAAGTGCGTTGTAGCGAGTGGTGGGGGAAGCTCGGCTTTCTCACGGTGTGCTTCTGAAATTCAAATTCAAATTGGAGCGCGCAACAAAATTGTACGATATCTCGGTTCCAGATAACGTAGAGACTTCATTTTTTTAAACCGGGGTAACTCGACGAAATATGACGAACTGACTTATTTTCATTATCATAGGAAATCAGGAAAAACCGGAAAATTAACATTTTATCGGAAAACACATTTTTTGGCAATATTAATACTATATTTGTTTCAAAAAACTTGACTAGCAGTTAATTTCACTGCAAAAATAAAACACTGTCACAATATATATATATATATATATATATATATATATATATATATTATGTCGGATATTCTCACGGGTGTGATGTGTAATCGAAGGTTTTCGGGCATCCCGTGTATATGCTGAGTCCCTCTCAGGACTGTAAGGCAGCTGACGTTTCGGTGAAATCTCATTCACCATTTTCAAAGCTCACTGTATGGCGTCTACGAGCTCGTAGACGCCATACAGTGAGCTTTGAAAATGGTGAATGAGTTCACCGAAACGTCAGCTGCCTTACTGTCCTGAGAGGGACTCAGCACATACACGGGATGCCCGAAAACCTTCGATTACATATATATATATATATATATTATATATATATATATATATATATATATATATATATATATATATATATATATAATATATATATATATATATATATATATATATATATCTTCTAGGAATAAATAATTTTGTTGCGCGCTCCAATTTGAAGTCTGAATTTCAGAAGCACACCGTGAGAAAGCCGAGCTTCCCCCGCCACTCGCTACAACGCACTTGCAAAAGTGCCTTCACTTCGAAGGGCTACAACTTTATTAAAGATGCATGAATTTCATATTTATCAATTGCATCATAAAATATGGGTCTTCGTTTAAAATCTGTAAAAATTTCGACTCTTAATATTTATCAACAAAAGAGATATAACGTTTTTTAAAAAAAATGCTATCTTAGCTCCTATTCGTCGTAGGAGACTTAATTTTCTTTTAAAATTCGTGTCTTTTCACAAGCTTTCAAGTCCACTTATTCCCAAACTTGTATCATTAAAATTAAAAAAGTTATTCCAATTGTTTATAAGTAAAAAAGGTACCCCTTTTTTAAACGGTTTTTTTAACAACAATTTTTTTCAAAATCCATCGTTCTTTCATCTTTGCTTGTAGTTTGAACTTCAAATAATCCATTCCGTTTTTGCAAATATCTGTAGAATCATCCTCAGGGCAAGGACAATTGTTTGAACATTCAGTGTCTGGGATAAACAATTAAGATTATTCATAAACTACCAAACCAATTTGGTCCAGCTTTCGCACAGTTATAAAGGCACCTAATGGCCTTATCATCAAGGAGTTATACATCACTTTCGGCCTTTCTTGCAAAAGTTATTAACATTTTTAAAATAGTGCAAAAAAGGCGGTTTTTCGCCATTATCTCGATAAATTATTTATCGATTTTGACGTATAAAAAATGAAGTTAAAGGTATTTTTAATACCCACAACTTTCATTTGGACAAGTTTTCTCTAAAATGTAACCGGACAATTTTATGAACAGAAAATCGAATTTTCCGGCATTGCATGTTGTTTATAAAAGAACAGGGCTGATCTAGCTGTACTTTTTTATGTTTTTATCATCTACTGGATGCCTCTTACGACTTGAAACTTCAGATATCTGCAATAAATTTTTTCACCTTCTTTCATAGGAAAACTGGAGTATTATGGGTATGGACCGTATTAACATAAGCAACATTTAAAATGTAAAATTTATTTTAATTATCATTACTGAAACCCTCAACCCAAGATTCTTACCGGCCTAATTCTAAATTGAAATATCATTTTTTAATAAAATCTTATCTTAAAAAATGAAATCCTTAATTATAAAAATCCCAAGATTCCTCACGACCTAGTTCTCAATCATAAAATCTTTTTTAAAGAAAATCCCATCTTAAAAAATGAAAATCCCAAGTTTTCGATAACCTAAATAATAAAAATCCGCATTGTCGAAGGCACAAAAACATTTTGGCTCTTTCTTATTGTGTTTTATAATGTCAGAAGGGAAAAGATTTGAGAAAACTACGAAAATGTGGCTAAAGCCAAACACGAGCTCTAACTCTCATAAATATCGTAAGGAAACTAAAGAGTCTTACCTTTGGTAAGGCATCCAAAACAAGACTCATAATAGCAGCCTCGTCGTACTGCTTGTAAACGGCAGCCTTCATCCTCATTCGTTCCGCATCGGCTTTACCAATGCTGGCAATCGCCGAGGCTTCGGCTGAACCGATCATTTTGATTTTTTCGCTCTCTGCTTGAGCTTTCTGTTTAGTCTGAATACTGGAAACAAGAAAGTATATTTTACAATAATGTTATATGAAGTAATTCCCCGATCCCAAAATACTCTATAAGTGTTTTTCTTACCCTTTTCCTTCAGCCAACATCTGTATCTTGAAACTCTCGGCTTCCGCCGGTAACCGAACCACCGCGTTCAACTCGCTCTCTTTCCTGATGACTTCCTGCGTTTCTATTTCGATCTGTTTTTTCCTCTCCACCACGTCGATTTGGATTTCTTCGTTTCGGATTCTTTGTTGGATTTTAGCCGCTTGGAGTTTGTAGGCCAGTTGGGCTTGTGCTTTCTACGGTAAAATATACATATAGAATAATTGACTAATTTAGGACAGAGAGTGGGGGAAGCATTAAAAATGAATAAATACTTACGGCTGTCTGAACCTCTTGGTCGAAGTTAGCCTTCTGAAGTTTGAACATTCTGGCGTTGTCTTCGATTTTGGTGTCTGTCGAATACTTGACGTCCATCGCCGTTTTCTGACATTCGGCTTCCTACAATAGGAAAAAAATGCATTGAATTATATATTCGTGGATAACAGGATCCAATATTAATAACTACTCAAAATATCTTATTTTCCCACTACTCGGGATGCTCGCTGTGAGCAATTTTATATAGAAATAAAGCGGCCTCTATGAGTCTTTGGACTTTCATCATCCCAAATAATTAATTTGCAATCTTTCTGGACTTCGGCGAAGTTTGAAAAAAAAATTCAAAAATTAACTCCAACGCCATCTATCATTAATTATTTATAATAATATCCAGCGCTTATTATTGTACAATAGATAAACTAAAAATATGAAGTTTTAAAAAATAAATCCTTAATAATTAAAATATCATTATCGAAATCCTTAATGTAAAAATCCCAAGATTCTTAACGCCCTAATCCTAAATTATCTAATATATATATATATATATATATATATATATATATATATATATATATATATATATATATATATATATATATATATATATATAAAATCTCATCTTAAAAAATGGAAAACCCAGGTTTTCGATAATCTAAATAATTAAAATCCGCATTGTCGATGGTGAAAAACATTTTAGTCCATTCTTATCGAAATATCGCAAAATTCCATAGTATGTCAGAAATATGTGATATCTTTAGTCGTTTAGATTGTGAGTTGATAATATTGATATTCGGGTATATTTATGCTATTAATTCACTTGGATTTTCAATAACAATATCTAACACTGGGAATTGTCAATTTTCCTACTGAGGATATTTGGAATTTTAAATAGAAGTAAAGTAGCCTCTATGAGTCTCTGGATTTTCATCGTCTCAATTAACTAATTTGTAATCTTTCTGTTCCATCGGAGTTTGAAAAAATATCAAAGATTGACAGCACAATATTAACTTCAGCGCCATCTATCATTAATTATTTATAATAATATTCAGCGCTTACTATTGTACAAGAGATAAACTTCTAAAAATATGAAGTTTTAATAAATAAATTCTTAATAATTAAAATATCATTACCGACATCCTTAATAATAAAATCTCATCTGAAAAAATGGAAATCTCAGGTTTTCGATAACCTAAATAATTAAAATCCGCATTGTTGAAGGTAAAAAAACATTTTGGTCCATTCTTATTGAAATATCGCAAAATTCTAGTATGTCAGAAATATGTGATAACTTTAGTCGTTAAAATTGTTAGTTGATAATATTGAAAATCGGGCATAACAGTATCTAACACTGGGAATTGTCAATTTTCCTACTGAGGATGTCCGCTGTCAACAATTTTACATAGAAGTAAAGTCGCCTCTGTGAGTCATTGGGCTTTCATCATCCCAAACAATTAATTTGCAATCTTCCTGGACTTTGGCGGAGTTTGAAACAATATCAGAAATTAACAGTGTGAATTAACTTCAGCGCCATCTATCCTTATTTATTTATAATAATTTTTAGCACCATACATTGTACAATAGGCAAACTTCTAAATATATGAGGTTTTAAAGAATGAAATCTTTAATAAGTAAAATATCAGTATCGAAATCCTTAATGATACAAATCCCAAGATTCTTAACGACCTAATCCTAAATTGAAAAATCTTTTTTTAATAAAATTTTATCTTAAAATATGGAAATCCCAAGTTTTCGATAACTTAAATATTAAAAATCCGCATTGTCGAAGGTAAAAAAACATTTTAGCCCTTATTGAAATATCACAAACTTCTTTCCCATACCATGCTAGGCAGTGGCGTAACTAAGAGTATGTGCGCCCCCCGCAGATTTTTGAATGCGCCCTACTATTTTGTACCCGTTTTGATCCTTTGTATTTACTCATTTTCATCAAGTGACTTGAGGGCGCCCCTGGATTGGTGGGGCCCCTCGCACCGCTGGGTTTGTGGGGTCGTTATTTACGCCACTGATGTCAGGAATACGTGGGCAAAATTTCATTTCGATATCTTTAGTTATTTAGATTGTGAGTTGATCGTTCAATCAGAATTTCTTTTAAATATACAAAAATTGGATGTACGTGGTGAATCTAATTTTTGAATCTCGACTGCATCAATATGATTAGTTACTAGGCAGAAATATGGCCGTCAACAAGCAAAATTCTCGGATCTGGAAAGCAAAAATCCACATGTCTTGTAGGGAACATCCGGTGCATCCTCAAAAAGACGCTCTAGGGTTCCATGTGGGCAGAAAGATCACCGGATCATAATTTTGAAAATTAAGAAGATGCCTTCGTGAGTGTCAATGACGTTCACTGCCGTGGCATGTTGACAACATTTTTTGGCAAGAATTGAACGTGGAATCCAGTGGCATCTCCACCAAAACGTATTCAGAAATACGATTAAAAGAGTACATAGCTGCCAGGGGAGCCCTGGTGGTCACTTTATTTCATATTATCAAGAGAAATTTCTAGAAAGAAACTTTCAAAATTTTATTATTATTATTCGATTTAAATCAAAATAGCGATCAGGGCAATTTTAAGCTTTTCTACAAATAATATTTCAAATATAAAAATCAACATCATGCTGATATTTTAACCTTTTAAAAAATATGGCTGTTTTAAATTAACTTTAACCGCAACTTTGATAAATTACACCGACATTATCTAGAAAAAAGTACCTTTATCAAGTTTACGTAGGTATAAAATTACTTTTACGGTGATTACCGTCACAAGGTGCACAGTAATTTACGTAAATTAGTCGGGTTTCACGACGTAAGTTTTTTTTATTTGTTATAAAGATTATAGGATTATATTTTTATAGCGGGGAAAAAATACTGAATAATTCAAGCAATAAAAGTTAGAATTCTCAAATTGTGAACTTTTTTGACAGCTTTGCGGTGTTATTGGATGTAAAGGTCGGTCTGAAATATCCCATAGCTGAAGTACTGTTACTTACTCTTATTCCGGCATCTCTATTAGCTTCAGCTACGCCGGCGTCAGCATCTCTCTTGACCATGGCTGTCTGCGCCTTGCCCAGCGACGTCAGGTACTGAACGTCGTCATAAACGTCCTTGATGGTGAAAGACAAAATTTCGATTCCCATGCGTCCCACATCCGGCGCCGCCACTTCCCGTACCAAAGCTGCGAATTGGTCCCGATCCCTGTAAACTTCTTCTACTGTAAGAGTTCCTGGAAAGAAAAAGGACATCAAATATTATAAGAACGAAATTTATAATCGTGAGTTCAAGATAGTTTCAGAAAAATAACGTTCCGAATTTGCAGTGATCGACACAATCCACGGATCTAAATTCCATTGAAATTCTGTGGGAACAAGTTATGTACAGGGTGAGTCAACGATTGGATGAAGTAGGTTTGTGCCTTTTCGGTGAAATTAACAAAGAAACTATATTTATTGTTTGATACAGTTTATTTTTACGCAGATTTTAAAAATATTTAGGACTCTATACGAATCGTATTTTCGATTTAGCTTATAATTTTAATCTTTTTTATTAAGGGTTTACTATAACAAAACTTTATAGTTTCTGAGATAATTAAGTTTAAAGAAAAAAAGGCACATTTTCAAGCATCAATTCAATCCTAAATAACGTTTTCAATTTTGTGACAAATATATTCAAATTTGGAATTTAGCAAGGCCAAGGACAAGTTAACATAATTTTTACCTAATATTTGCAATAAAAGCTACAGGGTATTGAACACATCGGCTCAAATTTGAACAAGTTTAAATGAATAAATATCTTTTTTTTAATGGTACACCCTGTATATTTTCATGTTAATTAATAGAGTAATACAAACCATAAAGTTTTGTTCAATATATCCTATACCTATTTATAATAGTTATGAGATATTCAGTTTTTCTTATTTTCCATACTTTTTAACAGAAATAGTCTCATTATCATAGTAGCCATGTAAAATAATAACAGAAACTACAAAAACAAACAGAATGTGGTTAAATATGATGAAATACATTATTCGTTATATTACAACGGCAATAGTTTAATTAACATAATGTGAAAAAATTAACACAACAATAACGACAAGGCAAATACATATTTACTTTTATACTAAATTGAAACAAAAAAATTACCTATTAAAAACTGAGATTAACTATTTCTTTTTAATAAGTGTTCGAGTAAACGACCCTCATGTGCAATGCACAAATTTAGTCTTTTTTGCAGATTTTCTCGGACCCTGGACAAAATTAGTGGCGTTATTGTTCTACAGGTATCCCTAATTCTGTTTCGCATATCTTCCACTGTTGTTGGTGGATTAACATACACCTTATTTTTAATATAACCCCATAGGAAGAAATCTAATGGAGTGATGTCGCAAGACCTTGGTGGCCACTCAATGAAACCCCCACGTTCAATCCATTTTTGCGGATATCGTTGGTCCAAAAACGCACGAACTTCACGATGGTAATGCGGAGGCGCACCATCGTGCTGGAACCACATACTGTCGAGCTCATCCCTATCGAGACCTTGAAGCAGTTGGGGTAGTTCTTCTTGTAGAAAGTTCAGGTAACTATGGCCATTTAGTGGTTCATTAAAAAAGTGGGGTCCAATAATTCGATTATGATGAATACCACACCAAACATTTAATGACCAGTGGTTTTGATGTTGCACCTCTCTAATCCAAAATGGGTTTTCTGTGGCGTAATAATGCATGTTGCGTCTATTTACGGCACCGTTACTTCTAAAAGTAGCTTCATCACTAAACATTACCTTGCATAATAAATTTGGATTTAATTGAATCTCCGCATTTATTGTACGATAAAAGTTTACACGACTTTCAAAATCCTGTCCATGCAATTCTTGGTGTAATTCCATGTGATATGGATGATACCTATATTTCTTGGTAGTACGATTAGCGGTGGATTGTGATGTTTCACATAATGCTGCTAACTGACGGCTACCAATATAAGGATTTTCCTGAACATTTAACAATACTTGTAGTTCTTTTTCTTCATTAGTTATTGGTTTGTTGACCACTTTACGTTTTGAATAATCAACAGTACCAGAAGAATCAAATCTTTGCATTAAGTTTTGAAAAGTATGGGTATTAGGCTAGCGTCGATCAGGATACTTCATTTTGTAAATTCTTTGAGCAAGAAGGCAATTTTTTTGAGCCTCTCCTATTGTATAAATCATATCTATTAACTCATTCTTTGGAAAATTCATTTTACAATATAAGATGAATGCAAAAAAATCAAACTACACTACATAAAAACCAAAAGAAGCGATTGCGGTTATAAATTTGACACACAGAAAAATGTTCTTTTACATTGTTTTTGCCATGGCTACTATGATAATGAAGACTATTTCTGTAAAAAAGTATGGAAAATAAGAAAAACTGAAATATCTCAAAAACTATTATAAATAGGTATAGGATATATTGAACAAAACTTTTAGGGTTTTTATTACTCTATTAAATAACATGAAAATATATAGGGTGTACCATTTAAAAAAAAAGATATTTATTCATTTAAACTTGTTCAAATTTGAGTTGATGTGTTCAACACCCTGTAGCTTTTATTGCAAATATTAGGTAAAAATTATGTTAACTTGTCCTTGGCCTTGCTAAATTCCAAATTTGAATATATTTGTCACAAAATTGAAAACGTTATTTAGGATTGAATTGATGCTTGAAAATGTGACTTTTTTTCTTTAAACTTAATTATCTTGGAAACTATAAAGTTTTGTTATAGTAAACCCTTAATAAAAAAGATTTAAAATTATAAGCTAAATCGAAAATACGATTCGTATATAGGGTGTTCTATTTAAAAAAATACAACTTTATGCTGTCCTAGTTTTTTGGCTCACCCTGTAGAGTCCTAAATATTTTTAAAATCTGCGTAAAAAGAAACTGTATCAAACAATAAATATAGTTTTTTTGTTAATTTCACCGAAAAGGCACAAACTTACTTCATCCAATCGTTGACTTACCCTGTACACGTACTATACGAGGGGGGTCAAAAAGTAAATTTCCCTAGCTTGTTATTTCTCTTGTCTCTTTATAGTCTGCCTGTAAGTGCGGAATCAGTTTTACCGATCGAAAATATTTTTCTCATCATGGAGATTATCTCAAATGGGACTCCAGACCTTGTACCAAGTGGCTACCACCTTTTCTCACTTTTGAATGAAAGCCTAGATGACAAGCATTCCTGTAGCAATGAGCATTTCAAGACGGAGGTAAATTTATGGTTTCTGAAAGAGGACACACAAACAAGGTTTGCAAAAATTATATAGCTAATATCAAAAATGTATTGTCGTCGAAGGCGACTACGTAGAAAAATAGTTTAAGTGTCAAAGAATCGAATAAATATAATTATATAACCTATAAAAATTTGTTTTTCCTTTTTTCCCTAGTTAGGGAAACTTATTTTTTGACCCCACCCTCGTAAAATCTACGACAAGGCTGGTAATATGTCTTTTTTAATAATCCTGTCAGTTTTATTCAAGATCTCATTTGAAGGATAAATGATGTAATAAACAGGAAATAATGGGAGAATCCGCAATTTTTATCTTTATATGTTATGCCAATGTTACGTGAAGTCATGAATACAAAATATAAAAGAAAATTAGATAATTCTCAACCTTTTTGGGATAGCAAAAACGATGGTAAAATTACATTTATATTTTTAACCGGTTTGAAAAAAGGAAGATTCTCAATTTGATAGGTATACATAGCAGTGGCGGGTAGTCAATTAAAAAAGTAGGGGTTGCAATTCCGATGGCACATTAAAAACATAGATATGTCAGTTCCATACGGAGTTTTTGTTCGATAAAAAAGGTGTAAATTTTTGTTCTGGTAAACCTGGACTACATTCGACATACTGTTCCGGAAAAAAAAACTGACTGCCACCAAATGACCTGTAAAGCTAAATCGTTCTTTTGCTTCACAAGTAATTATATCACAAACTTCTTTTGCAACTCGAGGAAACTTCGAAAAATTATCGTCGTTTTGACGTAGATAGCGATGGCTCAAAGTCATTTGAAGTAATATTATTTCTAATTTCTGTTAATTTTGATTCAAATGATAATATATTTTTATTTGCGATAACAGCGTCAATTTGTCTTTGTTTGAAACGTACCAAAAACAATTCAATTTGAGGCATTACTTTGTAAAATAAGTTTAACCATGGAAGAAAACTCTTGCTTTTGACAATTTTGACATACCCTGATGGCTGGTTCGTGGTACTAATGTTTCCACTGTCATCTAAGATTTTGTCCATTGTCTCTAGAACGATGTATTGGTATTCGAATACGGTACAAACAATTCTAGAATTAAAATTGCATCTTATTGAGGCCGAACGAGGTAAGTGGTTGTTAACAATTTGATCTAGTATTGCGGTTCTTTGAGGACTATTTGAAAAAAAAAAAAAAGAAATCCCTTGTAATTTGGAAAAAACATATATGGACATTTATTGGCAGATGCAGAGTTTAATATTATCAAACTTAATTGATGTGCATAACAATGCACGTAAGCACCATGTTCATAGGTTTTTTTATAATTGCTTGCACCCCATTCGACGAGCCGCTCATGTTTTTTAGAAAATAAAAAAGCGCCCTCTTGGTTTTACTTACACTTACAGGCAGGGGCGATTCCAGCCTCTCCCTTTTTTTTTTTTTTTTTTTGGGGGGGGGGGGGGTGATATCACAAAAGTACAATATGGCAAGCGAAAGCAAGTTATCGACGGGGAGGAGGGGGTACCAGCAACATTTCCATTTCTAGTGTAAAAGGCAGGATCGGGTCTATTTTGGCAGAATCGGATTTATTTTCCTGAACTCAAAGCTCTTGCGGGTAGGGTTATCGCAAGAAAAACAAGTTGTCAACGAGGGGGGGGGATGCCAGCAGCATACACATTCCTAATATAAAAGGCAGAATCGGTTCTATTTTCCTGAACTCAATGCTCTTGGGAAGAGGAGAGGCGATCGCAAGCATACACATTCCTATACTCTATTCAAGAACTAGAGAGAGTAATAAAACTGTTACCGAAACCTCCAACGTACCTGCCTCCAGTGCAGCAGGTAACTGAGGACTGCTGTAAATCTAATTATATTTAAGTATTATAAGCTTTTATAAATTTACTGCAACAATAAAATTTCTGATAATTGATTAGTGATTTATCTTGTTTGCGCTTGTTTTTATATATTATTTGAGATTAGTGAGAGACCCAAAAGATATGGCTTCCACCTCTATATTTATTCCAAAATCGCTAAATCAGGGAATTTTTTCCTCAACGAAAAACTTATTACGATGAATGTTTATGATGCTTTAAGATATCAATATCTAGATAATAATGTTAAAAGCTCTGTTGAGACGTGTTCCAACATGACAGGAGTTGGAAAATCTACTATGTACCGAATACTGAAGGGGATAAAAATGACTGGAATGGTTAATACTCCCAAGCCACATTCGATCACAGGCAGACGAAAAACCCCGTTGAAAGAAGAGATGTAAACTGCAATAAAAGGAGTTGTACATACATTTTATTATGAGAAGCAGATTCCAACCGTCAACAAAATTCTAACTAAAATCAATGAAGATCGTGATTTACCTGAAATTAAAGAACCGAGCTCTGAAAATTGCTCAGAGAACTTAATTTTAGCTGGAAAAATCAGAAAGGAAATCTGTTCTGATGGATCGTCCGGAAAATATCCGTTGGAGAAGGAAATATATCTCTCAAGTAAAAGGTAGAGTTGCTAGAAATAACACAACTTACAAAATTAGTAATTTAACTGAATTTTTGAAAGATTTTTTTGAACAAAGTTACTGCAAAAGATTGGGACAAATCCATATAATAAAAGAATAAAAGAAAATGTGGAAACTCGATCTCATGATCGGTGAGATAGATAATTAATTTGAGCGAAGATACTTTGATTACGAATTAGAAACGTAACATTTACCAGTGTAAACACAATTTATTATTTACATTTTTGTTCTTGTTGTATTTTATTGTTTAATGTTGTTTATATTTTTTTATATATTTTTATTTTAGTGTGTCCCGCACTCTTTAATTTTATATATGTTTAATTCCAATTAGCCGTAATTTTTTTATTATTGTATATGTATCTTTTTCTTAAGCGTGTAGAATTATTGGATTTTCATATAATAAAGTAAATTAAATTAAGATGCCATTGCAATAGAAATAAAAATAAGTAGGTATAATTTTAACTGCAACATATAAAAATTAATTATATTTGAATCTCTTTTTAGTGTTTAAAATTGTAATTCTGCAGATGGTTTAAGAAATAAATAAACTGAACGTCAAATGTTCTTAAAATGATTTTAATTAATAATAAAATGACCGATAGCCCCAAAAAAATTTTAATATTATATGGACGAATTTATTTTTTTATATATGTTTAACTTCTTGTATTTTTGACACCGGACTAAAGAACACAGATAGTTTGCGAAGAAAAAAAAAACGTAACAAAATATCTTGATCAAAGTAAAAACATACTCACTTTTACAAAAATTAAATTACTGATACAGTAGACATCAAGCACAGAAATACCGGCACAGTAGACACCGCGGTCGTATTCTAAACTGAACTAAAAGAATGGTTTAACTGCTGCTTGGAGAGAGAATTTTTTTCTAGAAGGATTAGCTTGGAGTGCATTAAAATTACACACCAGCAAAGCGATAACATTTTCCGGCGTAATAATGTAATATAGACAAATTATTCTTGATAGAGGCGAAGTAAATTAAATTATTTCAATAATTGACTGCTGTTCGCGTATAGTCTAGGTAAAAAGTGATTCAAATTTAATCATTAAATTATCGGTAGAAATTAAAAAATATATGCACTTATATTTATTAGTAAGTTTTATTTTAATTTACAATTTTTTTGGGGGATTGCACAAACCTGCAAACCTAAGAAAAACCCGCCACTGATACACAGTGTATTCAGGGATTCAGTCCCAAAAAGAAAATACTTCTGATATTTCTGCTGGACTTCAAAAGACTAAAAATGAAATAAAATTGTATAGAATTCATTCATATAAATATCTGCTTGAACTGTTGAAACGATAAATTATATTCATGAAAGTTTCTGGCACCAAAGAATTACTATTTAATTGAAAAGGTCCATTCTTTGGTGACAAGGGATATTTTCTATTCCAGCAGAATTCCTGACAGGTTTTGATAAAGAGAAACGGCCCTTATCTAAAATAATTGAGGCATGTGAAAGGGTCTCTTTTGAAACGGGCGAACGCAAATAGCTACAACGAAGTCATTAATGAATTCCTGATTATTCTCTAAATTAAAAATTACTGTATATGTATTCATTTCAAGTGACGTACAGGTTTTTTTAACAAACGCGTAAGCAGTGACGTAAACGTTATAGAACAAATGATTAAAGAAAACTGAAAACCTGTTTCTTTAATTCCAATGAAAATAATCAAGGTTAAATTTACGTAATTTCTCCTATGTATTCAAAATATTAACTAATTATCTAAATAGAAAAACATTTCTCAAAACATGTTTATTTACATGGGTTAACAAAAATCATATTGGGTTTTAAAAAATTGGTATTTTTTCTTATTAAATTGGCTAGCTGTAATTTCTTTTTCCGAATTCACCATAGACATAAGAGAAATTAATATTATTTAGTGTAGATACACTGTGGCTCCTATAGAAAAAAGTTGGCACACGTTTAAAAAGAGATAAAGAGTTTTTGAAGAGTAGTACCTCTCTTTTTAATTTCAGTCAGGTGACAGGCATATCCAATGAAGTTTACAGCATCGTGCTTAGCTCTGCCTTTAGAAAGAGAGGTATTACTTCTTGAAAATGATCTATCTCTTTTTAAGCGTGAGCCAACTTTCTTCTATAGGATCCACAATCTAAATCAGGTAATATTAATTTGTCTTACGTCTATGGAATTAACTAACATGGTTTAACCTTAAAACCATTCTAAATTGTCAGCAGAAGGTTTGATCTGACAAGGGCAACAATAAGTCAAGGTTTAAACCTTAGAAATACAAGCATAAAATTTTCTTTTATTACTGAAGAGTTAGAAATGGACAATTTCGTTTATTTTCGGGGTACAACTATTTTTCTGACATATTTCAATGCTTTATCAATGTTCCTATATTTATTTGTGGACATATGTAATATAAATTATGACAATATCATAATCAAAACAAAACTGATCGACTAGAAGATTTATTTTTCACAGTAACTAGATCGGGTTTAAGTTTTAAACCTTCTTAGTGAATCTGGCTGTTTATGTTTAATTATCATACAGGACAACTAAAAAATTGTCGTAAATTTGAACAAAGGTCAATGATTCTTGTTGTTTTTAGGAATTTTGTGTCACTGACACTTTAATGAATGCCATTATTGAAATAATATGTTGATCTTAATGTCGTAGTCATTATGATAGCGACCAAGATTGAAATTTGACTTTTGAGTGAAATATGAGAAACTGTTAATGGCACCGCTTCCAGAAAAACGTATTTATAGTAAAATAGCTAGGGGGTATAACAACTATAATCAGTTAGGAAAAGAGATTTTTGTATGTAATTCGTCCGATGCTTAATAGCTTTATTCGAAATTTGACTTTGGCATCAGTTTCTTCTTCGATCGAGATAAAAATTAACTAAAAAAAATAGTAGTCACCTGATTAGCATTATCTGTCAAGTTTTAATTTTTTTTCCAAAAAAAAATTCAAAAGTGGGGTTCTATCTCAAAATATCGGAGAAAGTTATTAGGAAAAGTTTTTCTAAATGTAATTTTTAGCCCATATGCAAAATTTCAGCTGTATAAGATATTTTATATTTTTTTGCCTTTTTTTTTGTAAATTGCACCACTGTTGCAAAATAGGTTCAAAGCAACCGACATAAAACTTCTTAGTTTTGACAATGCTTCATCCCAGACATATTTTGTTTAAAGTAACGCCATATTAAATGGGTGTTTTTCTACAAAATCCAAATAGGACTATTAAAATGTGGTCACATGTGATATAAAGTTTATTTGTTTTTGACCCTGTATAAGGTAACTTCATAAAATAACTATTAGAGCGTAGTTTATGTCTGAAAGTAATACACATTATAATTAAGACAAACAAGTACAGTGTCATCAGTAAAGTCTATATTAGGTGGAAAATAAATTTTTATTTAACCTTACGTAAAGTTTATCTAGTTTCAACGATTTAATTTAAAAAAGTTTTTTGTTGTATCGTATCAAAAAGTGTTAACAATATGTAATTTATGTTGTGTTCCTCGGTAAAAACTTTGAATATATAAGTTATAAAAAAAATCATTCTGAAGAAGGTCAAGTGTGACCGAAACGTCAATAGATATGCATAACAAATAAAACATATGCAGTTTTATTAATAAAACGGATTTTACACCCAAGAAAACCAAAAACTTGCACACTTACAGCACTTACACGGGATACCCGAAAACCTTCAATTACATACACACATATATATATATATATATATATATATATATATATATATATATATATATATATATATATATATATATATATAGTGTATTCAGAATTGCAATGCAGGTAAAATTCTAGGTATGATTTACATTTACTGTGTATAATATAATTGAATCCGAACCAAAATAGCCAGTTAAATTGTGTCTTTAGTACACATGGTAATTTCGTATTTCATTTGTTACCGTAAATCTAATAATTATTTAGAAATGTGGTGACCTTGTAGCTCTAGTGAGATTTGTGAAAGTGAAACAAATCGAAAAGTGCAGCTATCAACAGAAGAAATTATTAAGAACGTGTTTCTAACCTTAATGGAGCGCGGTAATTTGTGCCTTAAGAAAGCTGTAGAGGAAACAGCATTACTTACAAGGAAAACTTTTCCATGGTGTGGAAAATTACGCAAAAGCCCATTTTAGAACGCAAAAAAAAAATTGATTCTGGTGTTTTGAGAAAGTTAAACCATGGTGACGAAGACATTATACGACGAAAAATTTATAAAATGTATGAAGTCCAATATGTTCCAACTTTAGACAATTTAATAAAAATACTTGAAAGAGATAAAACCGAAATTAAGTGCTCAAGAACGACTCTCTGGAAGTACATCCAAGGAATGGGATTTAAATTCAAAAAGATTTATAAAAGCCAAGTTCTAATGGAATTGAGGCGTCTTCAAGAATGGCGGGGGAAGTATTTTAGAGAAATCAGTGACTACAGAACACAAAAAAAAAACAATAAATTTAGATGAAACATGGATTGATACCAACCAGTGGATGAGACGATTCTAGCGGTAAGTGAATAGCAATTTTACATGCTGGATCTGGAAACGGGTTTGTGCCGAATTCTTTGTCTCTTTCATCCAAAAACATTAGAGATTCTTGTGTTGACTACCATGACGACACAACAGCGAAGTTATTTGAAGATTGGTTTAGAACTAAATTATTCCTAATTTTCCGCCAAATAGTGTTATTGTTATGGACAACGCGAGTTACCAAAACAAAGCACCGTGTTCAAACGATCCAAAAGCCAAAATTCAAGACTATATGTAGGATAATGATATATATTTTCATGAAAACTATACAAAAAAAGAGTTATTGGAAATGCTTAAAAGTTTGTTTATTAAAAAACAATATTATTGCGACGAACTTGCGAAAAGTATGAGTCACACAGTATTGCGGTTACCACCTTACCACTGTATATTCAACCCCATTGAGCAAATATGGCACCAACTTAAAGCAGGAATTCGTCGTAATAATATTTCACCTACACTTAATTCTAATGTATTAGCTTTAATTGATAGCGAAGCGAAAAAAAAAATTTCAAATTAACTGGGAAAATTGTGTAAAACATGTAAAGGAAATAGAAAAAACCTATGTCTATCTGAAAAATGCAACAGAAAAATTAGTTATTAATCTAGATGACAGTAGCGACAGTGAAATAGATTTAGTTTAGTAATATAGAACTTAGTGTTAACTAAGTATTTATACATATGCAAATATTATAATGTGTTATATTATTATCGTGTTTTATTTAATTTAATACAAAAATCAACTTTTGTCCGTTACCTTATTTTCTACGAACATAACAGAATTATAAATAAACATTATTCCGGACCTGAACAGATTTCGGTATAACCTTACAACTGTGGTTGAAAGGTTTTATTGCAGTTTCATTGTTATAAGTGATTGGGCTTTTAAGTCGGTTTCTAATAATTCCGAATACACTATATATATATATATATATATATATATATATATATATATATATATATATATATATATATATATATCACTACATAGTATAAAACAAAGTTGCTTTCTCTGTCCCTATGTCCCTTTGTATGCTTAAATCTTTAAAACTACGCACCGGATTTTGATGCGGTTTTTTTCAATAGATAGAGTGATTCAAGAGGAAGGTTTATATGTATAATAACATCCATTAAATAGTGGAGAAATACTGTTATTTTTGAGGTTTCTAATGTGATGTCGTTAATTATCATATTTTTTTCCGCTTACATTGCAAACGCAGGCTGAACCCTACGAGATTTATCAAAATAATGTACTAATTATTTGTACACATTGAAAAGGTCTACAGAAAACTCCGCGATGGTATATGTCTATCTCTCATGGATATCCCACAATAACATTTTTTTGTCATTTACTTTTTACGACAAATAATGGCAAATTTTGAAGCGATTTTAACCAATACAGCATTAATCCTTATCCAATTAAATAGCTTAAATACATTGTTGATTTAATATAGATCTATATGGTCCTTTACAGCACAAGATTTAAATGAATATTTTCGAAGATATTACAGATTTAAAATTGCGGGAAGTAGCGCTTGCGGCGGTACTGGCCGACCGGGGCGGCGGCTGCGTGCCTATAAATAGCGCGTCGGAGGCCGATGTAATAATTGTTGTAATTGTAAAAATAAAATAAATAGTCACAGTTTTTCTGTAGTGTATTTAGTATCAGCATTGCACCCGTGCGAAGCCGGGGCGGGTCGCTAGTATATATATATATATATATATATATATATATATATATATATATATATGTGTATATATATATATATATATATATATATATGTGTATATATATATATATATATATATATATATATATATATATATATAGCAGAATATTTATTAGCAAAATCATCTGTTCAAGAATTTTCTCAATGTAGCAGCGCTGTAAAATTTGGTCGATGATATTAAACAGAATTATGTCATTTCACAATTAACCTTCTAACGTTGAATCGTTGCGGAAAACTATTCATAAGACAAAAACTGGACTATGATGTATTTATATATTTCCGGTTCCGATTATGCTTCTATTTATAGATCAGGCAAGTGTGAATGAAACCTTTCGGCCATGGTCAATATCCTCACGTTTTCAAATGCCTTCAGGAAACACACCAATAAACACACACAACCTTTTAATTATACCTGCCTTCATTAAAATGCGCGATATTATCGATAGAATTACAATGGGACATACATAAACATGCTGCATACTTTTCACTATCAATCTACCTATTTGAATAATTTTCTGTCCTAATTATTTCGGATTTGAATTCCATAGACCTTTACAGAAGGCACACTAATGAATTTGATTGTGCATATTTATACCTACGGTGTTAGTCAACAAGGTTAAAAAAATGTTTTAAAATTAAAGGAAAAATGTTAACAACCTTGGTAATGTACTCACTAACCTAGATATTTATGTAGGTATTTATAAGTCTTGAGCATAATATGCACTAAAAATGTATATGTAATAAAATTTTTATAAAAAAATTGAATCGAATTCTAAAAGTGCGCTAAAAAGTGAAAAATAACTATAAATTTTTATATGAAATTGAAATTTTTGAAGTCGGCGCCAAACTAATACCTGACAAAATGTGATTTGCCTAAACAGATTAAAAATACTTTATTTGTAATTGCATTCTTACCATAATTTTTATATATTAGCAGATATTCCAAAATGTCACTCTCACCTGTTATTACAATGTTTGATTATACCAATCTTTTTAGTCATTACCATTCTATTAAAAGTGAAGGTGCACCATAATGTTTAGTTTCAAGAATAAAAGATATTACTTTTACATCACATTCACACCAGGTGATGGGAAAATATTGCATTAGCGAAAAAATTTCACAAAAATATTTTTGTTTAATAACACTTCATACAAATGCTGAGAACCAAAGTTTAGAATAATAAGGTAGCATCTGTTTCTATCTGTCTGTGTTTATTTTTTAATTTTCAATTGTTGGTTGCGCTACGGGAGCCTTAATTTCAAGTGTTGTGGCTCAGTCTTAGAAGATCTAGAAGGAACTGTACTACAGAACATTGGCCTCGACATACTCTTCTTCTTTAAGTATGTAGATGACTGCATAAACGCAATCCCAAAAAGTAAATGGGAATATATTTTAACTAAATTCAACAGCTACCGTCCTAAACTACAATTTACAATAGAAAAAGAAACTGAAAATGAAATAGACTTCTTAGATCTCATCCACCATATTAACAACAAACTAAAAACAAAATGGTTTACCAAACCAACTTGGTCGTCCAGATATCTATATTTTAATTCACAACACCCCTTATCTTAAAAAAAAATCAGTAAATATAGGCTTTGCAAATCGCAGTATAAGATCATCCGACACAGAATAATGAACAGATGCAACTAATAAAGTAAAACATACACTAAAATGTAACAATTACCCCGATAAACTAATTAATACCATTTTAAAAAAAATAAACCTTTTTACAATAACAATTAAAAACAAACAACACAACAAAAAACTTAAAATATAATTCAATGCTATATATCCCTAAATCATCAGGACACTTACAAAATGTGTTTAAAAACCACAATATGACCCCTAGCCACAAAGGATATAACCTCCTAAAAGCCAACTATAGTGGAATAAAATCAAAGACAAGAAAACCCATGTCAAATATCAAATTCCATGTGAAGAATATAATGGAGTATGTATAGGACAAACCAGCCAATACCTCAAAAACAGACTAAATGGTCATAAATAAGGTCAAAATTCCCAACCGCTTTAACGAAACACAGTATTGAAACAAAACATATCTTTAATTATAACAACACAATTCTGAAATCTGAAACAGATACAAAAAAACTAAAATTTCTAGAAATGATAGAAATATAAAAATACGATTAATTCTAAAACGGATACAAAAAAACTCAACAAGATATCATGGCATCCTCAAATAACAATATAATTTCTTACCAAACAACATAAACTATACCATAAATAAAAAATATCTATAAAAAATAATAAAATCAGATCAACTAAAATATACAACTATACTTAAACTCTCTTATATTTCCACTATACCCATAAATCCACCCTCGAAATTAAAATCATCTGACACCGAGTTTCCGAGATCTGCCTAACAGCACACAAAAGACAAAAAAAGTCAAAATGTAACATATATTTTTAGTGTGAAAACGAACTGGATAAAGGCAGGTCAAAAATAGACAGCAAAAAACAAACGTTAATATTTAAAGTGAATTTTTTCTGATAGGTACTATCTTAAAAAAAACATTTTGTAAGGTAAGTGTAGACATAAAAACTGTTAAATTTAGTAAAAAAGATTATATTCCTATAAAGTTTCAGAACATTTCTGTTGAAAGTTTATGAATCAAAACGTTAAAATAATGTATACCAAATAAAATAAAAAATAGTAAAAAATACAAAAACACATGTGTATGTAATTTATCAAAAAAAGGACTTAACTTCCAAAAATCAAAAAGAAAACTTGTATTTTTGTAAGAATATAAAAAAAGAGTCTGAGAAAACACATCAAATATATATATATATATATATATATATATATATATATATATATATATATATATATACAAAGCTGAGTTAATAAAAATTAATAATGTATCCTTATACTCCCAGTTAATAATATGTTCAAAAAATTAATAATAGTTTGCTTTCTCACTTTTTTTTCTCGTTTTATTTATCTTATTGCCTTTGTCTTTTTGACGATATTTTCCTGTATCGATACCATTTCTTATGATACTAATCGATATCAAATATTAATACTTTTAATAAAAATATAGCACATCCCTAGCACGAAGCTTTGCAATTGATATTCATCGGAGTGTACCTAGACGCTTGTGAAAACGATCCTTTGAAGTCACGTGATCATTTTAGTGTTGCGATGTTGTACACAAAATATCTCTCAACTTCTAGAGGGATATTTTGTGATGTTGTAAACCAACCTTAAAAAAAAAAGAAAAGCTATTTGAGGTTAGATTCATCCAGTTATTTACTTTATTTACATCTATTGAACAAAATGGATTATAAATGGACTTAGGGTGAACTGGTACTTTAATTAAAACTTCAGAAAAGCTATTTATAAATTTGTTATCGAACGAGAAAATAGGGATAGTGCAGGTAATTCCTTTTTCATTGAAACTCGCTTTAAGGTAAACATATATGTCGCATTAAAAGCTTGTCATGATGACATATTGAACACAACTTCATATTTGACCATGTTACAGAATTTTTAACAAGCACATTCAAGTAAAGAATAATTTTATTAATCCAATAATACTTACATAAAAGTTTTGATATTTCTCAACTGTGTAGCATAAAATTCCGAATTAAAATCGAAAAATTATTCAACCATATCGGCTTTTACTAAACGATTCTCCCTTATTGCCAATAAAGTAGTTTAAATAATAACTTTGAATTCGTAACTTAAACTACTAAAGTTCGCGATAATCGTGAGTGTGAAGGGTAAATCTGAATTAACAGTTCTACATTTACTACATCGTGACGTCACCAGAATTGTAACCAATCACAGAGTGTTTTATTACGTGATCAAATCATAGAAAATATGGAATTTTTTATTTAAGTATTATATACAAATAATTATTTTAAAAAAAAGTAGAAGTTTCATCGTATAGATATGGGTTGTCCGAAAAAAAGTTGATTTCTGTAAAGACTGTTATGTAACTGAATGTGGATTGTGACGTAAGTTTCAGAGGTAAAGGTTTTAATTTATTTTTTCTTTTTCATTGCTTTATAGGGGGATTCTATTTTACCGAGGTTAAAAACATGGCAATTTATAGAAAAAAACACACGCCTCACTACTTCGTAATTTATACTTCAACCATTTGGCAATACTTCACAACCTGTTAATCACAAGAATCCAAAAACAAAATATTATTAATTATGTATGGTATTATTATTTCAAAACAGTAAAAAAGTTACTTAAGTAATAATTGTCACGTTGACAAAGATTTCGGTTTCATAAAATAAAAGTCAGTGTTTGAACGCAATAATAATCTGTCATTAGAATCGCTATAAAAAATCCATTTGTTGCCATTCTCATCCGGGAAATTTGATTCATGCACAAATTATACTGTTGAGGCAAAGTGATGTTACCCACAAAATATATAAATAAAGGGTGTTTCACGGTAAACTGCCGCGATGGGGAACGAAAAAAAAAACATCCTTTATTGTAATCCTGTTACAACAATGGAGGATTGTATGGCAAGAATAAGGGACGCATTCGAAAGTTTATCTCCAGATTCAATTAGAGTGGCTGCCTACGACGAACTAACGCGGAGATGCGAAAAATCTTTGTAACTTCAAGGCGGATATTTTGAACATTTATTGAAATAAGTTGTTTCACTGTGTTCAATGTTAAATTGCCAATATTTCAAAAACTGCAAATTTTTGAAATAGACAATAGTTACCCTTATAAAAATAGGGGGTTTATGTTTAAAAAAATTGACTTTTAACAATTTTTTCAAGTTAATAGCTGATGTTAGTTTTTGATCACCCTATATATATTTATTATAGAACCTCTTTTAGAAAGGAATCCACTCCAATTAAATAATAAAGTATTCCATATAGGAGAAATTTATAGTTATGTTTAGACCTGCAAATGCCATTTATTATTATATATGAAATATGTCTATAATTTTGCGTAGAATCTAAAAAAGGAAGAACACATAGGGTGTTCCATTTAAAATAAGCAAGAAGGCATCAACTTCCGGTATAACCGGAAATGCTACCATCTTGAAAATATTTTAGTCGAATACTTTAGTAAACTGCCAAATTGAAAAAAAAAGTCTATATTCCGACAAACTAATTGCGACAGCATGTCGTGGGACACACTGTATATATTCTTAGGTTTAAGATTTCCGTCCATGGTCAGCAAGCAGCAGTTCTCTGTATACATATATCTATTTCAAATAAAGCTCTGCCATTATTAAGTAACAATAGGTAGTTTTATAGTTAATTGATATTTAATTTCTTTTTTTGGAATTTTCGCCGTGTTATTTGTATTAAATTATTTTGTCAATTAGTTCTAAGTAATATTTAATGACAGTCATAGAAATTCCACAAGTTAAAGCGTGGGTCATTATTTAATATATACAAGGCGGTTCAAAAACTGGATTACATTTATTCAAAATTTAGGACAGGGTAACAAAATTGACGTATATATTTTTGAAAAAAAAAAAATACTTCTAGGGTGGATCGAATTTATCCAAATAAGAAGATATATTGTACTAATAGACAAGGGCTTATTTGTAAAATATCGGGATTTCGTGGATGTGAAATGGAACATGGAGATTGTTACATGAGAGCCTTCAGAATAACTTGAATAACGATAAATTTGATATGCGTCATTTCAAAAAGTTGGGCAACATTGTTTTTATTAATAAAAATATAAAATTAACGAAAAAAAAAACGTTTTTTTTTCAACTTCTCTCGTGTAACTTTGAAGGTATTGAGTTTAGAGGAAAGTTGGAAAGGAAATAAAGTTTTGTAATTAAATTTGCCATAAGATAGAGTTGGTCGGAAATCCCAAAATATATTTCCCTTATTGCAAAATAGCAATAATTAAAAAAAGGTAAAAAATAGCAGTTTTTTAATTAATTTTTTTCGACCATTTAAATTTCTCTGAGGACCTTCATATTAGAGCAAAGAAAACCTTATGCCACGATAAAATAACATGCAAAAATTTGTTAGGATCGAATTGACAGTTTTTGCACAATAATTTTGCAATCCGATTTCGTTTACAAATATTGATCATTTTTCAAGTCTGTCTGAGTCCAAATTTCAGGTTAAGATATTTAAATTTATTTTTGACATATAGTCGGGAACTCAAGTTTTCCAACGCTTTTTTCAGGATCAAAATCGGATGCTTTGGACGCCCTCAGTAATTGTTTAAAGACATTGTTGATATTTTTGCTTATAAATAAATAGATTATCTCGACGGATTTTCATTGGATTTTTTTTTGCGATACATGGTTTGAAAGTACTTGGAAAGACGCTTCTTTTCGTGAAAAAAAATTAAAATCCGTCAATTGGTTTCCAAGATACAAACTGTTAAAGTTGAGGGTCTGTTACGGTGAATCTATAAACAATACAGACCTGATTCTTGAACCAAAAATTTTGTCTTGCCGAGTTCTTTTTTAATACAAGTATTTAAATGTTTATGTTATCGGAAACTTTAATAAAAAATGAAAAGGATATCGCCCACGTGCGTGAAAATGAAAAAAAGCATTTTAAAATTGAATTCGAAGATTCAAAATACATATCTAAAAAAAAATTTCATTTTCTCGGTTTCTAATCGAGCTATTTTGAGCATTTTTTTTTAAACCGATGTACCGCGAATAATGTAGCTCAAGTGTCATAATGCCATGTGCCCATCATGCATTCATTTTGTTAAAAACAAATGACATTATTTATGCATCATACTTACAGCATTCTGCACCCTATAGTATTGGACTTTCCAAGCGAATCTTTGTTTATTAATATAATTAAGCATACTATAACGATATATATTCACTTTAATTATAAAAATTGTTTAAACAATCATTGTTTAACAAATTGAAAAAAATTTTGGTTTTAAATTATTTTATTCGTAAAATACAGATAAAAATAAGATAGTTATTCTTTATAAATTAAAAAAGTTCAATAAAGCACTCTTAACACTAAATATTATATTACAAACTTTACAGTACGTTTTTTTTTACATTGATTTTTTTTTTCATTTGAATCGGGCTCTCTTAGGATGTGTAATGTCTAGATCATCATTTTCGTTGAAATATTCGTCATCTAATCATATATCGATACCGAAATAGTCATTTTCTATTTCTCTGTCAACTTCTTTAAAATCAATTACATTTTCAGAAATTTTTTCTACGTCTCTCTTTTTTAATTTTTCACACGCGTGGGCGATATTCTTTTAATTTTTTATTAAAGTTTCCGATAACATAAACATTTAAATATTTGTATCAAAAAAGAACTCGACAAGACAAAGTTTTTGATTCAAGAATCAGGTCTGTATTGTTTATAGATTCACCGTAACAGACTGTCAAATTTGACAGTTTGTATTTCGGAAACCAACTGATGGATTTGAAATTATTTTTCACGAAAAGAAGCGTCGTTCCAAGTACTTTCAAGCCATGTATTGCAAAAATAATCTAATGAAAATCCGCCGAGATCATCTATTTGTTTATAAGCTAAAATATCAACAATGTCTTTAAACAATTCCTGAGGGCGTCTAAATCATCCGATTTTTATTCTGAAAAAAGCGTTATAAAACTAGAGTTTCCTACAATATGGCGAAAATAAATTTAAATACTTCAACGTGATATTTTGGATGGTCAATTTTTGTAAACGAAATAGGATTGCAAAATTAATGTGCAAAAACTATCTATCGATTCGATCCTAACGAATTTTAGCGTGTTATTTTATCATGGCATAAAGTTTTCTTTGCTCTAATGTGAAGGTCCTCAGAGGAATTTAAATGGTCAAAAAAAATTGATTAAAAAAACTGCTTTTTTTACCTTTTTTTTAATTATTGCTATTTTGCAATAAGGGAAATATGTTTTGAGGTTTCCAACCAACCCACTTTCCTCTAAAATGAATACCTTCAAAGTTACGCGAGAAAAAAGTTGATAAAAAATGTTTTTTTTTGTTAATTTTATATTTTTATTAATAAAAACAATGTTGCCCAACTTTTTGACATGACGCATATCAAAATTATCGTTATTCAGGTTATTCTGAGGGCTCTCATACAGAAATGTATCCATGTTTCATTTCACATCCACCTAAAAACAGATAAACCCTGGTCTATAAAAATAGTCCTAAAAATGCATTTAAAATTTACATACATACATCTTGTATAGACATTTTTGATATTTGTTTCTGAATAATCATTTGATGAACCGCCGCAATTTCAAGTAGACAAATAAATTATTGTTTAAATAATAAACTTTAATTCTGGGACATCTATAATTACATCTATCGGAAATGATTATATTTCAAATTCTAAAAACACTTTGAAAACCAAAATACCGATGATTTAAACTCATAATAATCAAGGTTGTTTTTTTAAACATTTAAAAAACTATTATGTCAAGATTCGAACCCACTTATACCGGCTAAATTTTGAAAATAATCCAATTATAAAATAAAATTCCGGTAATATTTATGAGTCAACCTTATTAAGTAATAACGAACCCCATGGCCAAGGAAATACCGGATGACGTGGACACGAAGTTATCAAAAATTTATTGAGCCAACCCACTTTCCTAAAATAGAAAATGTGTTACTCTAAATGCGATAAGTAAAGAAGTCCTACTTTAATACGATAACACGTTTCGATTGATTTTTACTTTCGTACTTGAAAGGTCAGGTTAGGTAAGAACGTTTTAATGCTAACTAGCATTGCGGGGTTTAGACTGTTACGTTCTGGAATGGATATGCAGCTTTTTTATTGGAAGAATTAACAATTATGTTTCTAGAAAGATTATTGTCACGTAAGGGTGGTGACAGACAAGATATTGATAACTATCGTCCTATATCTGGTCTTGAATCCATAATTGTTTATCAATTATTATTAAATTTCCATAGAATTTTATCAGAACATCAACATGGCTTTCTGCCAGGACGCTAGTGCCAAACTAATCTGCCTCTATATTCTAACTATCTAACTACCACTGTGGACTCGGGTGTTCAGGTCGACTCAGTTTACTTTGATTTTAAAAAAGCATTCGACCGAGTAGGTCACTTTATATTGTTCAACAAACTATACTCACTCGGTGATACAGATCCTCTACTATCGTGGAATTCTAGTTATCTCACCAATCGAACACAAGCAAATAAATACAATAATACTTTATCTAAACTGATAAATGTAACATCCGGTGTACCCAAAAGGGTCGCACTTGGGATCTATCTTCTTTCTCATCTTTATAAATGATCTTAGCAGTGTATTTGAAAACTGCCAATTTCTTTTCTACGCTGACGTTTTGAAGGTATTTAAGAGAGTAAACAATACTGATGATTGCCTGCTTCTACAATCTGAAATTAACAAATTAATGGAAGGGTGTGAGGCAAACCAGATGCAACTCAACAACTCAAAATGTAATATCATTTCATTTTCTAAGAAGAAATCTCCAATTTTACATACTTACATTATCTCTAATGTTCTCCTGACCAGAGTTTCCTTAATCGATGACTTAGGCGTTATTTATGATTTAATGACCATATTAATTATATTTTAGCAAAGACCTACAAAATGGCAGGATTTATAATGAGACGCTGCAGGGATTTTTCAAGCATCGAATATATTATTCACTTGTGCGTAGCAACCTAGAATATTGCTGCGTTGTTTGAAGCCCTTGTGCGAAGTATAAATGTTGCGTATTTTGTTTAAAAATATTTAGGCTAAAGCTAGATTATTAGAAATAAAATATATTTATTTTGGTGATTATTTTGAGGTGTAATTATTTCTTTTTTGAGAAAACAAGAAATGCCTAATAACTTTGCATATAAAATATCAATTTATTTTAGAGTTAAAAGGATTAAAAAGTGGTTTCGATTTGGTATTATTAATTCTGGGAATTAATAACTACAACAAGTGTCAAGTTTTAAGTAGTTTTGAAGACTAACGATATTTCAAATTGTACTCCGTGGTTGTGTAGAGCCACGTAATTGTAGTATTGTAGTCACAACAATTATTACTTTCAAATTTGTGTTTACTTTGTGTAATGTTAAGATTTACAATCGGTAATGAGAAATGCAAGTTAACTTAAAAATCGTTGTATTTATATTGTTTTGGCGGGTGGTCTTAGATAAACTCCTATATTTCAAAAAATTTTATCACTACATAGTATAAAACAAAGTCGCTTTCTCTGTCCCTATGTCCCTTTGTATGCTTAAATCTTTAAAACTACGCACCGGATTTTGATGCGGTTTTTTTCAATAGATAGAGTGATTCAAGAGGAAGGTTTATATGTATAATAACATCCATTAAATAGTGGAGAAATACTGTTATTTTTGAGGTTTCTAATGTGATGTCGTTAATTATCATATTTTTTTCCGCTTACATTGCAAACGCAGGCTGAACCCTACGAGATTTATCAAAATAATGTACTAATTATTTGTACACATTGAAAAGGTCTACAGAAAACTCCGCGATGGTATATGTCTATCTCTCATGGATATCCCACAATAACATTTTTTTGTCATTTACTTTTTACGACAAATAATGGCAAATTTTGAAGCGATTTTAACCAATACAGCATTAATCCTTATCCAATTAAATAGCTTAAATACATTGTTGATTTAATATAGATCTATATAGTCCTTTACAGCACAAGATTTAAATGAATATTTTCGAAGATATTACAGATTTAAAATTGCGGGAAGTAGCGCTTGCGGCGGTACTGGCCGACCGGGGCGGCGGCAGCGTGCCTATAAATAGCGCGTCGGAGGCCGATGTAATAATTGTTGTAAAAATAAAATAAATAGTCATAGTTTTTCTGTAGTGTATTTAGTATCAGCATTGCACCCGTGCGAAGCCGGGGCGGGTCGCTAGTTTTAAATAAATAACTAATTATCCTAACTGTTAAAATGTGTAAAGAGATGGAAGAAAATTGTTCTGACTAGTAGTTTACATGTATAGGATTGTTACCAAGTTGGATTATTGAATTTTTGTTTTATTTTAGAAATATATGATGAGAGGTGTAAACGTATACCTGTTTAACTATGAATTTATGCAAATTGAATAATAATATCGATTTAAAAATATTTTATTTTCAGCTTTTGATATGTGAAGAATTATGTTAAAACATTTTTTTTCAGGCATTTTTAAGGATCATTCTATTATCATAAAAGGTGACAGCATTTGTATTCAGCAAAGTTTTGTTTTAACTTGATTGTTAATTTTTTTTATATGGTTAGCAGTTTTTAGGAAAAATTTTAGGAGGACAATGAGATTTATTGACGCGGATTTTCAGCTTGTTTCCTGATTCAGAGACTGGCGATCAGTTTTTTTAAGTTTTATATATATTTTCTCAGGAATGACAAGAGAGCTTACAGGTCGTAGTGTTTGTTTTTCTTCTTTACAGGAGCAGTGTTTGTTTTTCGCATATTAAGCGGATTGAACGCATACAGTTAAAGTTTGTGAATTTTATTCTCTAGGAGCTCGGCGTCGACAAAAATCGTCTTTCCCATTCTCAGAGATTGCAACTAATAGGTATGGAAAGCCGAGAATTGAGTAGAACTTGTTTAATTATTTTTTTTTCTGGATTTAATATAATTGACTGTTCTAGCCTTCTTGAACTGATTAACTTCCGCATTCCTTCTCGATTAAGAGAAGCCAGACTGATGTTGGTAAAGATAATACAATGAATCGTATTATGCAACATTTCAACACATATATTCTAGCTAATTTCGATCTTGAATGCTCCCTGCCTATACTCAAAAAGAAACTAAAATTACTCTTATATAATAATTGAATATTCGTGTGTTGCAACTTCGGTGCTTATCATTTGTTATATAGAGTATATTACTACACAATTTTTTTTTGGTTTCTTTTGTGTATAGTCCTTTTTTCTTGTTTCTGAGTGTCTATTCTTTGTTAAAGGTTTGTGACACCGTTAAGCATTACATCAGTTATTTTATTTTATTTGTGTAATATACAATAACGAATGTACTATTTGGATTTACTCTGTAATATACTGTTTGAGATAAATAAATAAATTATATTAGTACCATTATTTATGGTTTTGTTTTCTAACGATACACAAAATTTTCGTATCAGTAAAATCCTTCAAAATGATGTCGATAATCTGTCATATTGACTACTATCAATATAAGTAAATATTCTGAAATAGCAGTGTCTTCAGGGGTCCCTCAGGGATCCCACATCAGTCCATTATTGTTCAACTTATCCACCTGCTTTAAGTCAAGCAAGTTCCTACCCTTTGGGGATGACATGAAGGTGTATAATGCATCAACAGTTACAGTGACTGCTTGGAGCTTCAGGGGGACCTTGATAGATTTGTTTCCTGGTGAGGAGTGAATAGTATGAGTTTGAATATTTCTAAATGTAAATTCATTAAGTTTTCCAGATTGCTTTATCCATTGGACTTTCGCTATCACTTGGATGGTGTGCGGGACCTAGGAGTCCTTTTTGATTCCACCCTTTCATTCATTCTTTGCATCGTTCACATTGTTAGTAAGTCCCTCAGGATGTTAGGTTTTATTAAATGGCATGCTAAGGAGCTGTGAAGTCCCTTAAAATACTCAATTGTTCGTTGGTTCGAACACACCTTGAGTACGCTTCTTATGTTTGGAACCTCCACTATGAATCACGTGTGTACTGGCTCGAACAGGTATAGTGAAGGTCTCTCAGATATTTATGCTCCGAATTGAATTTGCTCCCCCTTGCTAATAGAAGAAAGGCTAAAGACTTACAACTTCTCTTAAAAATTATAAACAGTACCACCGATTGCCCGCGTCTGCTAGCGAGTATTGGTCTGTGGGTCCCTCCAGGAGTACTCGTACTTCCCATATATTTCACCGGCCTTTTCACAGAACAAATTATTCAAGCCATTCGAAGCCAAACGAAGGCTGTTACTGACTGACAGGTGTACCCTTTTTTTCTCTTTTGTAAACACCCTTTTGTTATACTATTATTGATATCACACTGACATGTTTTATTCTAGCTGTGTAATTAATTATTATTAGTTTTTACTTTTTTGGGTTTCGGTCATATTATTACTTTATAAAAGAATTAACACATGTTTTTTCTGACGTTTCGGTTTATTTTATTGATTAAACCATCTTCAGAGAATTACTGTAAGTATGAAAAGGAATATGTAAATTTATGCTATATAAACTGAAAATTTTACTTTCTTACCTAATGTTAACAGGTGGTTCACTTGAAAAACTTACATTTAACTATTTTACTACTTTAATACAATATAATTAAACACTTCTTATTTAATATAAATATAAATATAAAAAACTATTATTTTTTGATGCATTTTTTTTCACATCTGGTTTGTTGTGCTTTTGACGGAGTACTACTAAAGGGTTTGAAAGTTTCTGGACCATCTGCAATTTTATTGCCCTATTAGATTCGTATATACATTAATGTATATACGAATCTAATAGGGCAATAAAATTGCAGATGGTCCAGAAACTTTCAAACCCTTTAGTAGTACTCCGTCAAAAGCACAACAAACCAGATGTGAAAAAAAATGCATCAAAAAATAATAGTTTTTTATATTTATATTTATATTAAATAAGAAGTGTTTAATTATATTGTATTAAAGTAGTAAAATAGTTAAATGTAAGTTTTTCAAGTGAACCACCTGTTAACATTAGGTAAGAAAGTAAAATTTTCAGTTTATATAGCATAAATTTACATATTCCTTTTCATACTTACAGTAATTCTCTGAAGATGGTTTAATCAATAAAATAAACCGAAACGTCAGAAAAAACATGTGTTAATTCTTTTATAAAGTAATAATATGACCGAAACCCAAAAAAGTAAAAACTAATTAAAACTACACGGTCAACAAATAGAAACAAAATTAATTATTATAAAATGGACAGTGTTGTCCATCGATAAATAAATAAATAAATCATTTTGTAGGGCTCGTTAGGTTGTTTAAATTATGAAAAAATTCTTTTGTTTCATTATTAGAAAACTTTTCTCATGCCCCTCGTAAATTATTAAGGTACTCGATCAAAATGATATAAGTATGTCACGGTCTTGTTAATTGTGTCTGTATACCGATTTTCTCTTAATGAGAGATATTAATTAAAAAGTTTGCTTCATTGTTTTCTTGTTGCATTCCATTGCCAGCTCCAAAATTGCAGATAAAAGAGACATTCCAACATAAATATTTTTGCAAAAAGAGCTACGATCACATTACTTCCTGGATGAACATTGTAGGAAGGAAACGAAAGGTAGTGCTTCCGTAAGAAAAGCAATAAATACCAAATTTGCCTGTCAAGGCCACAGGCGTGTGCAAAAAAGTAGATCCAATGGAAAAAATTAATTAAAACAAATGCAGTTCTATGCAAAATTAAGCTTTGACAGTTGTGAGGTCATGGATTTTATTTCAACATTATAATAATTGTCTTTCCCACATTTATTATTCATCTCTTTATACGGTGTTGATTCAAAAATAAACAATATATTCCGAGAATAATGTTTTGAATAATTTTAGCGACCCTCATACGCTGTTCAAACGTAATGTCGGCTGGCGTTGGCAATGGTGCAAGACCATAAACATATTTCCTAATAACATTTTTGCAGTTTTAACTTTACAGATCTCTTAAATTGATAGTCAAAATTTCGAGTAATTGACCAGAGAATTATAGTCCAAAGAGCACGTTTTAAAAGTTAAATAAATATACGAATAAAATAACTATCAAAACTTGTTAAATCCCTGTGTACGAGCATTTTATGTAAAGATACTTACAAGTCACTGGCTATAGCGTGATGGTAATAAACAACCGTTATTTCATTTTTTATGTGCGCTTTTACAAAGTAAAGGATCTATACTAAACAGTTTTTAGATAAGGCTTTTTTAAATTGTATATAGTAAGTGTAAACATGCACCAATTCAACATTTTTGTTTTTCCAAGAATTGAGGTATTTTTGTATATTAAAAATTTGAACAGCATCATTTGTAAAAACCTATAACAACTTTGAATAGTTACACCATCCTATCTGGTATCAAGTGAAGAAAATACAGAATTTATTTTTGCAACACCTTGTATAATTAATTTAGCATTATGTTGGATATTTTTTAGATTCACTACTGTAGATGATATCCAGAAGCTATTTCTTTTTTAAATGGAAACCCAAACATAAAAATACCATTTAATTTTAAGTGACATGTTCTTTATTATATTCTTCGACATGTCTGTAAAATAATAATATAATTTTCAAAGTAGGAAATAAAATTGCTATCTATATAAATTTTCTATTAAAAATAAGGTTAATAATAAGTTTTACCTTTTGACAACAGCATACGTAGTTCCAAGAGTCAATCCCAAACTAACAAGGCTCATCCACAAAAGCTCCATGATTGTCAATCTCTTACAATCTTTAAAGTGTATAGTTTATTTCAAAAAACGCGGGAAATTAATCAAAAACAAAATTTCCCTGCTATTTTTTCAAAATTCCCTTAAATCAAATAATTTTAAATACGATATATACTCAAGAATCAAATAAATTGTTCTAACGTAACGTAACAAACGCCCGTTAAAAGAAAGTTCCAAATTTCAAGCCGCTTTAAACACAACTACTCCGCTTTCCACTCAACACAATCTGTAACACCGATATAAAGCAAAGAAAAACTTCTGTTCGAACTGAAACAGCGCCGCCGTTTTAAAACGCCGCCGAAACAAATTTTAACGGAAAAAAACGCGTGTAAATTACACAACTTTTCACAACTCGAGCACCTAAACAGCCGGTAAAAGCTCCTAAACTTGAACTCGTATCGGCCCGGGTCAAAACAGACTCTGATGGGAATTCACTCGGAATCGCTTGTTTTATTTTGTTTTGGAATTGGTAACTGTGAAGTGACGTTCGGTCGGAGCAAACAAGCGTGCGTAAAAATGGGTTTTTTGTTTTGTAAATTTGGGTTTTTATCATTTCTTATCGACTATATGCAATAATACAATTGCAAAAGATATAGCGAAATCACTATTTAACTTCCGACTGATTTTCTGCGAGAGATACAGGTCTTGTTATGAACAGGGTTGAACTTAAAAGTTATGGCGTTCTGAGAGAGGGTTTTGTGTACAGTAATTTAAAAAGTTTGTGACAGAAAAATGAACAGACATGGCTTCATCAAAGTTTTTTTATAACGTATCACGAATATCGAAGGAAAAGATTGTTTTTTTTTAAAAGCATATTCATGTTTTTCGGCCTATTTTAAGCGAAAAGTGTCTCTAACATTTTTATATTCCTCAATATCTTTTTAGATTTTTATTTTTTAAACTACTTAACGGATTTTTATGTGTATATTTTTTGTAGTACTTATTGGTCATGTGATACTTGAACAAATTTGAAAATTACATCAATCGCATTCATTAATCACACCTTATATTAAATTAATATTTATTTAAAGTTGTTTGAAACTAAATAAAATGCTTGAACTCTAGAGTCATATGCATAAAGTTTATTACTACGTAATTTTACCAGCTCAAAAATCAACTCAGGATCACAGTACAACAAAAGGATGAGCAAATATATATATATATATATATATATATATATATATATATATATATATATATATATATACATATATATATATATATATATATATATATATATATATATATATATATATATATATATATATATATATATATATATATATATATATATATATGTATATTGACAGAGATCCTAGAAAAAATTACTAAGACAATAAAGAAGATTCAAGAAGCGAATGTCTCTTTAAAAATGACCACTAAGGAGATCCGCACTAGAATTAAAACACTAGAACAAACCATAGACAAAGCATAGACTCACGACTAGAATATGAATTTAGAAGACGAGTCTCAAAACCATAATCCTAAACTAAATCCTAAAGCAAAGAAGGAAAAGGAAAAGAAATAGGAACCAGGAGAAAGCACTGCCACCTGCATTAAAACCCAGAATGCCACCCAGTATCCTCAGGGAAAAATCAAAACATGGTGAAGTACTTCAAAATTGTAAAAGTAACCAAATAGAATTGGATTATGCCACGACCATACCAGAAGGCATAAAACTCTACATTAAAGGCACCGAGCTCGTAAAAAGAGTACTGGAAACAACCAGATAACTATTTCACATTTATCTCCCAGAAGATGAGAAACCCATACGCATCTTACTGAGAGGAATAATAGAGTCCCTCCCAGAAACTGAGATCGTGAGCAATCTACATACGAAAGGCTTTTTTTTCTTAAAAATCATTCGTTGACATTATAAAGATAAGAAACCGGTGAACATTGTCCTTGAAGTACTACCCAAGAATGAAAGTCACATTCACAACATAACGAAAAATCATGGGCAACAGAATCAAAGTGAAAACTGAATACAACAGGACCAAGAGATTTCAGTGCTACAACTGTCAGCTATTAGGGAATGCGTCAGTTGTAGCGAGGATCATCCCGGGTCTGAATGACAGAAACCTAAAGAAGAACCACAACTTACAAATGAGGCCCCTGGACACACCACATCACACAACAGATAGTGCACTAAATCGGGATATCTGCAACCAACACACTGACCGAACTCGTGATCCAAAGGCTCATGAGTCAAATGATGGTCCAAATCTAAAGCTATCTGCAAGCCATGTTGAAAGATACCTTGGCCTAAGGAGGAACCTAGGAGAAGACAGATACAGGGATTAGGCACACTCATAAACAACCAAAGCACTCAAGTCCTCCACTCGTTAAATTTATGCGTTTTTTATAGCTATTGAGTTTGAATGTATTTTGGATAAATTGTCTTCCATTCATATTGTGCTGCAAATACGACCTGACATTAATTGTCAAATACATTAACTTTAATTTTTTAACTGCGGAAATTATGCGCGAGAAGAGAAACAATATTAGACCAAGGCTTATCTGTAAAATATTGGGGAACCTTCAGAATAACCTGAATAATGATTTTAAAATGAGAGCTCCCCACCCCTCATTTTTTCACTTTTCACGCGCGTGGGCGATATTCTTTTCATTTTTTATTAAAGTTTCCGATAACATAAACATTTAAATATTTGTATCAAAAAAGAACTCGGCAGGACAAAATTTTTGGTTAAAGAATCAGGTCTGTATTGTTTATAGATTCACCGTAACAGACCGTCAACTTTAACAGTTTGTATCTCGGAAACCAATTGACGGATTTGAAATTTTTTTTCACGAAAAGAAGCGTCTCTTCAAGTACTTTTAAACCATGTATCGCAAAAAAAATCTAATGAAAATCCGCCGAGATAATCTATTTGTTTATCAAAAAAATATCAACAATGTCTTTAAACAATTCCTGAGGGCGTCCAAATCATCCGATTTTGATTTTGAAAAAAGTGATGGAAAACTTGAATTCCTTACTATATGTCGAAAATAAATTTAAATACCTTAACGTGATATTTTGGACTCGGATTGCAAAATTATTGTGCAAAAACTATCGATTCGATTCTAACGAATTTTAGCGTATTATTTTATCATGGCATAAAGTTTTCTTTGCTCTAATATGAAGGTCCTCAGAGAAATTTAAATGGTCGAAAAAAACTGATTAAAAAACTGCTTTTTTACCTTTTTTTTTTAATTATTGCTATTTTGCAATAAGGGAAATATATTATGAGATTTCCGACTAACCCTATCTTATAGCAAATTTAATTACGATACTCTTTTTCCTTTTCAACTTTTCTCTAACATGAATACCTTCAAAGTTACACGAAAGAAAAGTTGAAAAAAAAACTTTTTTTTTTCGTTAATTTTATATTTTTATTAATAAAAACAATGTTGCTCAATTTTTTGAAGTGAAGCATATCAAAATTATTGCTATTCAGGTTATTTTTAAGGTTCTCATGCAAAAATCTCCATGCTCCATTTCACATCCAGCTAAAAACAGATAAGCCCTGGTATATATATGCAATAACGCGAAATGGATGGGTATTAAAGGAAAGATTAATAATTATCAAAAGAATTTAGCAATGTTGTGCAATACTTTCGATGATCCAAATTTACATTTTTTGAGAAACAGCTGTCAAAAAATGTTTTTTCCTGCCGGATGCAGCATATCCGATTTTGATTTTTTTGTTGCTAAATTCTATTTAAGAATTAATAAGCGAAAATAAGTCCATCCCTGGTCAGTACTGACCATCTACCTGACAAAAAGAAAACTAAATGATGTTTCTCTCTCTCTAATAATTCCCCTTTTACCTTTATAGGTACAAAACCATAAGCAAGCCTTCTTCGAAATCATTTTTATTTCCTTTCTAAATATACCGTATCATTTGGCGTTTTATTATTTTGTTATTAAGAAATATAAATGCCAAGTCGTTTATTAAACAAAATAATTGTGTTACTAATCAGAATAAGTTGAACTGTTTAACATGTTTTTATGTTTATTTTCTAGAATTGACGCTGGTGTTGAAATACACTACACAGTACCCGGGTGGTCGATCAGGTCAATAAGTTTATAGGTTAGAGTCAACTTTTTTAAAATTTGCGTGGGTGGGACTTAAAATGATAGTATTTCGCTTGGCTAGACACAAGATAGTGTAAAACGAGAACGCTCGTGCCGAGTTGGGAGTTTTACGAATAATTTCCAATGTAATTTATTACTCCAAACCCAGGTTATCATGCCAACGTTGTTTGGATCTTCAAATGTCCCTCTTCTCTTCCACAGCAGCTATCTTGTTATGTTGCCGCTCCAGCTCCACTCCCTGGAACATATTTTTTTCATGACATCTTCGACTTTAGTCGTTCCCTCTATTCATGTATTAAACTGCGTATAAATATGGCGAAACATCCGTGACGAACCTTCTTTGAATTTTGCAGACTTCGATTGATGTCGAGCCCACCAAGCGAACTTCTCACGAAACCCTTGTGCCTTCAGCGACCGGCACAAAAGGAGATAATAAAAGCATCTGAAATACCACAAATTTCTTGTGTCATCGGTCTCGTTGCAAAGTAAATTTTTTCTAAAGAGCGTGCTATAAATCCATCTAACTAGATAAAAAGTCTTTTAATTTCGCAACAAAAATTGATAGAAAATGGATCACTGAAAGCTTCGATTGCGTTACTCGCGATCATAGAAATATGATGACGCTTTTATTATCTCCTTTGAGGCCGGCCGCCGAAGTCGACCAGATTTAAAGAAGGCTCTTCAAGGGGCGACTCGATATATTTACACGCATCTTAAATTTTCCGGTCGCTGAGTGTTATTGCTAATAGTTTTCTTTTGGCTATTCTTTGCTATACATTGAACTTATATAATGTTGTCTTATTTGTCACCCAAGTTTTTGTGAGATGTAACAGATAGGACACAATCACAGGGTAGTTTTTGAAATGTTGGATTCATCGATTTATCTCTGTCTTCTGGTTTTGTTTGGTAATAATTACTGATTAACCAAAGTAGACCTATAACTCTTTTTTCTTTGCTCTTCTGTATTTATACATTTGGAAAATGGGATATGTGTTGTTTCACGTAACTTTACTTGTAGAATTGCATTTCTTGGGGCTCTAACAATGCTTCAATTTTCACCGTATCGAATGCCTTTCTGAAATCTGTGAATACCATTCACAAAGATATATTTAATTCATTGAATGTGCAGAGTGTTCGATGGATCTTCTTTATTCTTTGGTCAGGTATAGTTCGAATATTTGTTCTAGTTTATTTGTTATTATTCTCAAAAATAGCTTATAAACCTCAAAGCGTAGAGTGAAAGTACTGTAATTTTTTAGATCTACTGAGTCTTGTTCCTTATATATTAGAACTATAATAGCATTTTTCCAGTTTTTGACATTGCTTTTTTTCATTGGGCATTTTTCTGATTATTTTTTAGTCTCAAGCATTTTTTAGGAATTGACATGTTTTATTGCTTTTAGGTTTCTTTCGACGACTTTTCTCCTAATCACTGTTCTTTTCTGTCTGATTGAGTATTACCACTTTCGTTTTCAAGCTTAATAATTTCCTGTCTCATTTTGTTATTTCTTCTCAATGTACTATTTTTTGATCGTTATATATTTAGTTTCAAAATGTTTTATACCCTGTTTGCCATTATTCTTTCTGTTTTGTTTATTTCTGCGTAAATCACCGTATTTTTTTATCTATTTCTCTAAGATTTCTTCTCTTTTCTAGTATGTTCACACACCTTCTTCATATTTCTTGTCCTTACCTTCCAATGCTTTGTCTGCACTCTTTAGAATGATTTGCATCCTTCTTTGATTCATTTTGTTTACCGTTTGACTTGCTTGTATGTCTTCAATGTGTTCACATATCTATTAGTTGCTTTAAGCTTACTTTATTTTTAAATAATTAATTTTACTTGCTATGTTTTTTATCGAACATAAAATATTTATTATTTAATATCACTTTTATGTGTGTAGCCTTAAACTTCCTTATTTGTGCTAAAATCCTGGTTCATGCGAGGCAAAAAATTTTTACCAAGTTGCGTTCACTAAAACAATTTATCAAATAACGTTATGACGTTGGAATATGTGGAAAATTCATTAATTCCAACAAACCGTAATACGTAAGATAAAAAGCAGCTGATTTTAACATACATTTATCTTCATAATTGAACTAAATTTAATAAAATTTCATCATGAGAAGGTCACAAAAAATAATGTAATTATTTCGGTAATCAAATGAAATAGCCGTTGGCCTGGAGAGACTGTGATGTCAGAGAGATTCGTTAAAAATTGCGACTGACGTTCGGAAATTTTTACGATATACTTAATTATGCAAGTTGTAATAAATACTTAGAATTATTTTGTCTTTAAAAGTTCATTAAAATACTACGTCCAAAAATATAATTTATATTGTAATTATCGTATCTTTAAAAGATAGCTGCAGTTATATGTTATTTATGAAGTGAAACTACATTAATTTTAAAAAAGAAATTAAAAATCGTACAGTAAAAAAGTTTAAATACAGTTGCGTCATAATTATGAATATTATTTCCCCCTCTATAAGTATAAAATTGTCTTAATAAATGTTTTGTATAGATAGACTAGCTCTTAAATAGAGACTGCATTAATTCTTTCTTTATCCACTTTGGAGTTGACATTTTTTTCATAAACATCGTGATTTAGTACACAATATTATTTTCTTTCTTTTAAATCAAAGCTACGTGATTATGAAGGAAATGTCAACATGTTGACTGTATATAAATTTCTAACGTATCAGTACTCCAAAATTAAAGCAATTTTTAAATGATGAAACTCTATTACTTTGCAATAGATGATATGAATATTTCGAGACCTGATATTAGACAATATACATGGTTCATTCATGATATAAAATTTTTGAAAAATGCCTTAATAATTTTTAATAGTAACTTCATAAACTCTACGTCTAAAGAGGGGATGTCGATTTCTTGCTGGTCAACTTCAAGGATAGCTAGATCCTTGTGGATGTTATCTCTCCATCTAAGCCTAGGTCTTCCCAGTAGTATTTTTCCTTGTGGTGCTTCCTTCGATACCCGTTTTATTAGTAGATCGTTTTGACTCCTTTGTATATGACCTGCCCATCGTAGTCTTCTGGACTTTATTTCTTGAATGATATCAGGGCTTTGATATATTTGCGCAAGCTTTATGTTGCTTCTCATTCTGTGACGGCCTGTTTCAAGGTCTCGGTATGGGCCATATATTAAGCGCAGGATTTTTCTCTCAAACCTTCTTAGCAGCTCCGTATCGTGGACTGTCAGGGTCCATGTTTCACTGGCGTAGATTGCTACTGGTCTTATTATTGTTCGATAAATTTCGGGTTTTGCCTTTTTAGTGATAAATTTTGACTTCAGCAAGGTTTGTATCACAAATGTACATTTATTTGCTTGTGTGATGCGCTGTTTAACCTCTTCCTGCATATTATTGTTTCCCGTTATTACTGCGCCCAGGTACTTGAAAACTCGCACATGCTCAAAATTATAGTCATCCGTAGTGACGTTCTGCCTGATTCTGTCTCGGGCGGGGTTGCGGGAGACATGCATGTATTTGGTCTTTCCTTTATTTATTCGGAGCCCTATTCTCTGGGCTTCTTTCTTTCTTTATGAAGTTTTCCTTCACACTGACTGTGGTTTCTTCTATCGCGCCCATATCATCCGCATAGACCAAAATAAGTTTAGGGCCACTTGGCCCAAAAACCTCCGCGTCAACTGATACTGTTCTTACGGCTTTCTCCAGTGCAAAGTTAAACAGTACTGGCGACAAAGCATCGCCCTGTTTTAATCCTCTATTGATAGGAAATGTTTGGCTCCACTCTCCTTCAATTTTGACACAGCTTTTTGCCCCCTTCAGGCACGCTCTATACAGTCTAATCAGCTTGTGCGGGATTCCAAATTCTTCCATAGCTTCCCACAACCTTATCCTAATAACATTGTCATATGCTTGCTCGAAATCTATGAACAGGGTATGTAAGTTTTTGTTAAACTCCCAACATTTCTCCAGCATCTGTCGGATAGAGAAAAGCTGGTCAACTGTTGATCTTCCGCTTCGAAAGCCACATTGGTAGTCTCCGATAATCTCCTCGGTATACGGAGAGAGACGTTGAAGGAGAATGCTGGAGAATAATTTATAGGCGTGGCTTAGTAGAGCAATACCTCGGTAATTTTTACATTATTATTATATACTAATATATATATATATATATATATATATATATATATATATATATATATATATATATATATACAGGAGCGGATCCAGCCTCTCTCTCTTTGGGGGGCAGTGATATCATGTGTTCTTTGTAGTTATCTTATTTTAGAGCTGTTGGGATGTTGTTGAGTTCTTTTTGACTAAACATATATATATATATATATATATATATATATATATATATATATATATATATATATATATATATATATATATGGAGAGACATATTTTACATTATAATTATTTGGTAAAAAGAAAAAAAATATCCAAATCATAGATAAAGCATTCTCATTCATTAATAAGAACTAACAATCCGCTTACTATCCAAAATAATAAAATTGCAACATATTTTGTTCAAATGTTTCATTTCCAATATTTACGCTTTTCCAAATGAGTTAAAAAATTTTCTCTTAATGAATTGCTTTGAATAGAAAAATTACAATATTAAGGAAACTTAAAAGTGAGAAATTTAAGTTAAATATATTATTTTACAGAAACAGTTAATTTTCCCGGCCTTTTCTTATTCAATATTCCCAATAAACCTGTCACCCAAAACAAAGAAGAGCGATTTATTGTTTTGAATATACTGTAGAAAAGATAGTTATTGTCTAAACCTATTCTTTATAACAAAAGAATTGACATTTAGACATGACACATTCACATCAATATAAAAAACTAGCAGGGAATTCAATGCTGCCTTACAAATATTGGCACGCAATGGCGACTAGCGAGCGGGGGGGGGAGGTTCAAAATTATTTACACACGCAATTCCGTTTTATATAAATACATTAAAAAAACCAGAAATGACGTCATGTGACTTTGCACTTTTCCCTTATATAAAGACGCGACTTCAAAGTATTTTAAACAAAGTTGAATTAATCAATATATTTAAAAAGATATGTGCAAAAGTTTCAGGGGAGATATCGACTTCGACAAGATATTTTAGTATCTAGAATCTCTTAGAACATTTCTTGACAAAATAGTGAAATAAAAAATAATTTTGTTCAATGTAAATTATAATTTTCCAGCAAGCACCTTGCATTGCAAACTTCGGCCTAAAATGTTTAGGATCAGCTGATGACCCATTTGCATATCCCGATATCACATATTAGAATCAGTTGGAGCGGCTTTGGCCCATGAAGGTTTATTTTACGTTCGGATACTCCTCTTACCATTAAGGTAAATTACATATTATTAAATATGTATGCGATACACTCACGAAAACGCTATTACCGAAAGGTGAAGCACAAGGTACTTCTGGTTTTAAATTATTAGAATATATTATTACGCATGTAAGGGTAATAGTGTATCGCCATTTCCTGGTTCTCAAGTATGTTCTTTAATTTTGCAAAGTGCGTCCGAGAAATCCGTGTCTTATACAGGGCAGTCCAAAAGTATAGGGAACATACAAGGGCAGGTCAAAGCAGGGGTTATTTAGACAATGTATCCCTCCAAAATATATATATATATATATATATATATATATATATATATATATATATATATATATACAAATTTTATCGAAGGTGTAGTCTTGACCGACAGTTGAATAGAATTAAACTTTGAATAACTTGGGGTACAGGTCTCGGATTGAATTAAAACTCTATTTTCACTAACGCCGAGCCTTCAAAAAAATTTATTTTCCTTTTTCAAAGTTAAAATATAGAGCAAGACGTTGATGCTTCAACATGTGTTAATATTTAACATTAATTTAGTGCAAAGTGAGCTCCATTTGGCTAATTTCACGAACAAACTTGAGAATTGTCACCAACATCCTGCATTTTCAAAATCTAACTATGATTTTGACAGCAAAGAGAAACACAAAAAACAAAAAATCAAAAAGCTTATAAGTAAGTTGTTGTTAAAATCACAAATTTTACATTTTCACATGTTTCACATTGTTTACGCTGGCTAACCAAAGAGTACTGATAAGAGAATTCCAGTTCAAAATGGAGTCAAACTTCTACAGTGTTACATGACAGATTAACTAGACATAAGAGCGATTGTAGGTTGGGAAAGAGCAATTGTACATTATCGAAGCATGTTAATAGTACAAATCGCAACGTAGACTTTCAAAATGTAAAGGTTCTAGCTAGTGAACCTAATATTAACAAAAGAAATTTTCTTGAAATGGTTGAAATGCACCTGGATAAAGATTGTATAAACAAAATGAAAGATATTGAGGATCTCAGTGTGATTTATGCATACATATTGTCAAAAAGCACATGATATAATAGACGCAATGAATAATCTGAATAATATTTCAAAGATGTCATAATCCAAACATAATTTTAAAAAATTTTATTTTTAAATTCATTAATTAATGTAATATAAGATTCAATTATTAAACAGAATACAATTTAATTAATTACAAAAATATTTGAATAGAACCATAAAAGAAGTACTTAATCAGTACCAATTTTAAAATAATAGATTTACCGCCTTCAAAAGTCACTTGACTCCATTTTGAATAATACAAAAAAGCAAAATTTGACACTGGAATTCTCTTATAAGTGCTCTTTGGTTAGCCAGCGTAAACAATGTGAAACATGTGAAAATGTAAAATTTGCAATTTTAACAACAACCTAGTAATACGTTTTTTGATATTTTGTTTTTTGTGTTTCTCTTTGCTGTCAAAATCATAGTTAGATTTTGAAAATGCATGATCTTGGTTATAATTCTCAAGTTTGTTCGTGAAATGAGCCAAATGGAGCTCACTTTGCGCGTAAGTTAATGTCAAATATTAATACATGTTTAAGCATCAACATCTTGCTCTATATTTTAGCCTTGAAAAAGGAAAATAAACTTTTCTGAAAGCTCGGCGTTAGTGAAAATAGAGTTTCAATTTAATCCTAGACCGCTACCCCAAGATATTCAAGGTTTAATATATATATATATATATATATATATATATATATATATATATATATATATATATATATATATATATATATGTGTGTGTGTGTGTGTGTGTGTGTGTGTGTGTAGAGAGAGAGAGTTATTTCAGTTCCTTGAAAAGTTCTTGTGGCCCCCTGAAAATTTTTCTGAATCCGCCATCACTATCACTACATAGTATAAAACAAAGTCGCTTTCTCTGTCCCTATGTCCCTTTGTATGCTTAAATCTTTAAAACTACGCACCGGATTTTGATGCGGTTTTTTTCAATAGATAGAGTGATTCAAGAGGAAGGTTTATATGTATAATAACATCCATTAAATAGTGGAGAAATACTGTTATTTTTGAGGTTTCTAATGTGACGTCGTTAATTATCATATTTTTTTCCGCTTACATTGCAAACGCAGGCTGAACCCTACGAGATTTATCAAAATAATGTACTAATTATTTGTACACATTGAAAAGGTCTACAGAAAACTCCGCGATGGTATATGTCTATCTCTCATGGATATCCCACAATAACATTTTTTTGTCATTTACTTTTTACGACAAATAATGGCAAATTTTGAAGCGATTTTAACCAATACAGCATTAATCCTTATCCAATTAAATAGCTTAAATACATTGTTCATTTAATATAGATCTATATGGTCCTTTACAGCACAAGATTTAAATGAATATTTTCGAAGATATTACAGATTTAAAATTGCGGGAAGTAGCGCTTGCGGCGGTACTGGCTGACCGGGGCGGCGGTAGCGTGCCTATAAATAGCGCGTCGGAGGCCGATGTAATAATTGTTGTAAAAATAAAATAAATAGTCACAGTTTTTCTGTAGTGTATTTAATATCAGCATTGCACCCGAGCGAAGCCGGGGCGGGTCGCTAATTAATGTAATATAAGATTCAATTATTAAACAGAATACAAATTAATTAATTACAAAAATATTTGAATAGAACCATAAAAGAAGTACTTAATCAGTACCAATTTTAAGATAATAGATTTACCGCCTTCAAAAGTCCATTTTGAACAATGCAAAAAAAAACTTGATACTGGAATTCTGTTATCAGTGCTCTTTGGTTAGCCAGCGTAAACAATGTGAAACATGTGAAAATGTAAAATTTGCGATTTTAACAACAACCTAGTAATAAGTTTTTTGATTTTTGTGTTTCTCTTTGCTGTCAAAATCATAGTTAGATTTTGAAAATGCATGATCTTGGTTATAATTCTCAAGTTTGTTCGTGAAATGAGCCAAATGGAGCTCACTTTGCGCGTAAGTTAATGTCAAATATTAATACATGTTTAAGCATCAACATCTTGCTCTATATTTTAGCCCTGAAAAAGGAAAATAAACTTTTCCGAAAGCTCGGCGTTAGTGAAAATAGAGTTTCAATTTAATCCTAGACCGCTACCCCAAGATATTCAAGGTTTAAATATATATATATATATATATATATATATATATATATATATATATATATATATATATATATATATATATATATGTGTGTGTGTGTGTGTGTGTGTGTAGAGAGAGAGAGTTATTTCAGTTCCTTGAAAAGTTCTTGTGGCCCCCTGAAAATTTTTCTGAATCCGCCATCACTATCACTACATAGTATAAAACAAAGTCGCTTTCTCTGTCCCTATGTCCCTTTGTATGCTTAAATCTTTAAAACTACGCACCGGATTTTGATGCGGTTTTTTTCAATAGATAGAGTGATTCAAGAGGAAGGTTTATATGTATAATAACATCCATTAAATAGTGGAGAAATACTGTTATTTTTGAGGTTTCTAATGTGACGTCGTTAATTATCATATTTTTTTCCGCTTACATTGCAAACGCAGGCTGAACCCTACGAGATTTATCAAAATAATGTACTAATTATTTGTACACATTGAAAAGGTCTACAGAAAACTCCGCGATGGTATATGTCTATCTCTCATGGATATCCCACAATAACATTTTTTTGTCATTTACTTTTTACGACAAATAATGGCAAATTTTGAAGCGATTTTAACCAATACAGCATTAATCCTTATCCAATTAAATAGCTTAAATACATTGTTCATTTAATATAGATCTATATGGTCCTTTACAGCACAAGATTTAAATGAATATTTTCGAAGATATTACAGATTTAAAATTGCGGGAAGTAGCGCTTGCGGCGGTACTGGCCGACCGGGGCGGCGGTACTGGCCGACCGGGGCGGCGGCAGCGTGCCTATAAATAGCGCGTCGGAGGCCTATGTAATAATTGTTGTAAAAATAAAATAAATAGTCACAGTTTTTCTGTAGTGTATTTAGTATCAGCATTGCACCCGTGCGAAGCCGGGGCGGGTCGCTAGTTTAATATATATGATAATTTTTTATCTATAATAGTTGTAAAAAAAAAGTATTTGCTTCTTAATGTTTCAGTAATTTAATAAAGCCAAACTCTACCGATGTTTCGCCTTATGAGGACTTTTTCAAGAGTACATTTAATACCAAAGTTCAAGATGTTTTTAATATTTATATATACCCAATATTTTCCTGGCTATTTTAAAGAACCTAATTTTATTATTGTAAATCTATGTTTTTTTTTTATAACGGATGAGTCTGAATTATTAAAAGAAGGGCTAAAATATTTAACTGTCAACACAGAAATAGCGTAAATCTCAATAGACATAGTAATCTTATATGATAAAACTGATTTTTCTCAATTATTCAATAACATTAATACTTCAGGACGGACATCCAAAACCTGCAAAGAAAAATAAGGACACTCCTAACAAAAGCACAAAAACATCACCTTCGGAGTGCTATTGAACGTACAATGCTTCCAAGACAACAAGGAGGAAGAGGATTGGTGGATATTGGTAAGCAGCTCAACCAACAAATAATAAACTTACGTTCATATTTCCACAGGTTAGCGGACTCTTCCACACTACATCGAGCAATATGCGAGGCAGACGATTCAACACCGCTACAGTTGAGGGAACAAGATATTACTTCTCACTACCAAACAGACCAAGAGAAGTTACAAACCTGGCTACGGAAGCCACTTCATGGACGGCATCCAAATGAGGTCAATCAGGACAATGTCGACAACTCAGCGTCGAACTACTGGTTGATTTCAGGACAGATGTTTCCGGAAACGGAGGTCTTCTTGTTAGCTATCCAGGATCAGGTTATTCCGACGAAGAACTATCGGAAGTTCATCATTAGAGATCCCTCAATAGAAAATGACCAATGCAGATATGGCTGTCGAACATCGGAGACAATTCAGCACATAACAGGAGGATGCCAAGCGTTTGCCGCAACCGAGTATAAGGAAAGACACGACTCAGCCGTTAAGATACTCCACCAAGAGTTAGCAGAAAAGATAAACCTATTACAGGTAGGAAAAGTGCCTTATTACCAATACAATCCCGAGCCTATTCTTGAGAACAACCAGTTCAAGTTATATTGGGACCGAACGGTTCTGACGGATCAGACAGTAGCTCATAATAGACCGGTCATTATACTAATAGATAGAATTTCTAGGCGAACTACACTAATCGACGTTGCTGTATCTAACAACAACAACCTAAGACCGAAATACAACGAGAAGATCGCCAAATACAGAGATCTGGGGGTGCAAATCCGAAGACAATGGGCAATGAACAGCGTCCAAACGATTCCCATAATACTGTCAACAACTGGAGTGATACCAAAGAACCTCCCGCAGAACATCAAGGGACTGGGTCTTAGTGAGCATCCGTATAAACCGATGCAGAAAGCAACTCTCCTAGCAACCGCGCGAACCGTCCGAAAGTTCATGGGAAATACAGCAGACCACATCACCTAGGACCCGATAACATGGAAAGGGTTCCCACAGAGCTTCATACTTTTGGTATCTTTGTGTACCTGGTATGAGTCAATATTCCCTGGAGGAGGTGCGAAGCCGTTTGGCTTGTAAATCCAACATTAATACTTCAAATAATAATAAAGATGAAATTACCACTATCAAAATTTTGAAACAAAAACTACCTCAGAAAGATTTAATTTTTTGCAAAGCAAAGTCAATACATTACTAAAACATAATGCCATTTTTAGATGAATCATGGCCCTACCAACGAATATCAATCAGAGATTATTAAAACGTTAAAAAATATTACCCAAAACTAAATATATAAATATAAATTTATGAACCTTTCCGCACCTTTGTTATATGATTTACTAAAAATGTACAAAGAAAACAATCCCAGACTAGCTGTCTCTTATGTCAATGTTCCTTGTTTGGATTAGCAAAGAAACTGACTAGTTTGTTACTACCACGTCTAATAAATTTTCAATAAAAAAAACATCTTATTACCGGTCAACGCAAAATTTGTTTCCTTTAATATCGATTCTGATAAAAAAAAACCCACAGCAGTTGTGAATAATTTAATCAGTAAATTTACAAATAACAAAAAAACTAATCTCCATAACAGACTACTTTTAATTTAATAATTAAATTTATCAGCAAAAAATGGACTTATGATGGACTCCCCAATTTTACTTTTATTATGAGAAATTTTCATGACTAATTTCGAAGAATCTATCTTTAATTGAAACAACCCAATCACCAAAAGTATTTTGACGATGTTTTTTGCATTTGAAATGGTACAGAGAGGAATATGGAGCAGTTTTTATGCGTCCTAAACCCATCACTACATAGTATAAAACAAAGTCGCTTTCTCTGTCCCTATGTCCCTTTGTATGCTTAAATCTTTAAAACTACGCACCGGATTTTGATGCGGTTTTTTTCAATAGATAGAGTGATTCAAGAGGAAGGTTTATATGTATAATAACATCCATTAAATAGTGGAGAAATACTGTTATTTTTGAGGTTTCTAATGTGATGTCGTTAATTATCATATTTTTTTCCGCTTACATTGCAAACGCAGGCTGAACCCTACGAGATTTATCAAAATAATGTACTAATTATTTGTACACATTGAAAAGGTCTACAGAAAACTCCGCGATGGTTTATGTCTATCTCTCATGGATATCCCACAATAACATTTTTTTGTCATTTACTTTTTACGACAAATAATGGCAAATTTTGAAGCGATTTTAACCAATACAGCATTAATCCTTATCCAATTAAATAGCTTAAATACATTGTTAATTTAATATAGATCTATATGGTCCTTTACAGCACAAGATTTAAATGAATATTTTCGAAGATATTACAGATTTAAAATTGCGGGAAGTAGCGCTTGCGGCGTTACTGGCCGACCGGGGCGGCGGCAGCGTGCCTATAAATAGCGCGTCGGAGGCCGATGTAATAATTGTTGTAAAAATAAAATAAATAGTCACAGTTTTTCTGTAGTGTATTTAGTATCAGCATTGCACCCGTGCGAAGCCGGGGCGGGTCGCTAGTTTAATAATAAAATCCAATTTACAATGGAAAAAGGTAAAAATAATGAAATTAACTTATTAAATATTAATATTAGAAAAATAAATAATCGCTTAGAATTAGAAATTTACAGAATACCCAGAACTACGGACACAATTACATATCATATATTAAACTAGTCTTGGTAGATAAAATTATCATATTTTCATACATATACTTACCACATTTCCATTAAGTACAGAAAACTTTGCTAAATAACTCTGTGTTAAGAAACAAATTGCAAAAAACATCGGTTACAAAGAAAACCTAATAGACCGTCTGCTAAAGAAAAAATTAAAAAAAAAAACCATCAACAAAATAATTCTATAGCGTTAATAACCCGAAAAAGTCGAGTAATAAAATTAGTTTTTTGAGATTTAAATAACATTATATCATTCCATTTTGAAAATAAGAGCAAAATATTAAATTTATCAGAAAAAAATAAAATAAAAAAATCTTGATCACTTGACTATTTGTAGTGTTAAATCAGGATCTGGAAAGCATCGACATTTTTTCTCGCTTATACCTTTTCACTCGTTTCTGTGGGAAAGATAGTTTTTCAATGTTTTGCACCGGCAGCATCTGTCATTTTTGTTTTTTTTTCGTGTCTAGATAGTGCGGAGTAATTTTGAGCCTCGATTATTCGACGTATCAAGTAAACAGGCCCAAACAAGTATAATATTCAAATACGCAACACTACATTTTATGGAACCAGTTGTATATTTTTAATTTGCTCTTGTTGGTATACAAAGCGTCAAGGTCAAAGGTTTTAAGGTAGAAAATAATAATGCCATTAGAATTACAAAATAACCATATAATTCTATTAATGTTGTAAAATAAAACATTTTGAATACATTAATATGTAAATTGTCACTATGGCACATTTTAAAGCGTGATCGTTAGTAACTAATTAGTAAACAGTAAACTTTTTTTTGGGGAAGAACAACATATTTGTTATTGCGTTGTTAAGGAACATTGGCCTTTTGAAATACCGGAATAATAGTAGTAATAGATATCGAATGCTAAATTACAAAAGTTAAAAAAAAATACAATTTATTGATAAATTTATCTTTTTATTGTTTTAGAACAATCTATAACTTTTCCATTGACTTTGCATTAGTAAGTGGTGATATACGTTTGTGCAATGTCTGATAGATAAAAACTAAGCTTTTGCATATAGTCAATAATTGATAAAATTTATACGAAAACATGTTTTTTTACAAAGCAAAAACAAACTGTTATATACATACAACTGTTTGATAATCGTTACTGGAATATGATTCTTACACAAGAAATTATATTAGATTTCCATATCAGAAAGGCACAAAAGAAATCCGTATAATGAGGCTTTGATATTAAAGCTATTATTTTAATTAACACTGGGTAATACACAAATCAAATAAAGAATAAATCTTCAACATCACACATGGAAAAAACGTTTCTAGAGAGAAATATCTACCAAATATTCGGTTACGCAGTATAAGAAAAAGCTGACAGGTAAACGCATTCTTGAAGGTAAAAAACAAACTATAATTTCAAGACAGTTTTTTTTTTATCCAGATCCATACATATTTAAAATAATTTAATTTTTTAATAATTTGGAACATTCTTTACGAGTTGTTCAAAAATGGTTTCAAAAAAATGACTTCCAGGTTTTGTAATGATCGACAAAATTTCCAAATTTTAACTACACTGAAAATCTGTGGGAAGAAGTAGAACGTCCTTTTTATGTACAAATGTTTCACAATAAAAAAATTTAGATGAAACACAAAATTTCAAAGGGTAGGAGCTTTCAGAAAATAAATAAAAAAAAAAATCATTCTAGTTTTGTTAAATGAAAAACAAACTTTAATCTATAGTAAAACACACACAGAAAAATAAGGATAATTTACTGATCGAAGATCGAAATCGATTCAAATAATTCCCCATTATCAAACTTGTTCCATTAATATTTTATAACTCTAATGTCACATGTACTTGGAAAACCCATTTACATAGCTTAAAAGAGTAAAAAGAATCTAAATCTATAGTCCGGGAAGTCAGTGGGTTTTCGTAGATGCTGAAGAGACATGGCGTTATCAATGTTTTTATATGTATTTTGAAACCCCGTTTACGAATGTCTAGTGTGGATTCCCGAAATATTTTTATTGCTTGTTAACACTATAACCAAATCACTCACATCAATATCGATTCACATCACCACCTCGGCCAATTATTTGCCGTAGTGAAATCACTTGCATTTCGATCTCAGTCCCTTACAGATCAAGAAAATTATCACAAAGAAATGAACATACTGCAAGACGCTTTAACAAAAAAGAACATATAGATAAAGCTCTAAAAAATAAACTACTGACCCCAAAAAATCGCGAAATCTAAGAAAAGAGTGACCAAAGCTTTTGTTCCTTATGTCAGAGGCATCACAGACAAAATCGCAAAGATTCTCAAGAAACGTAACATTGGAATTATTTTCACCAAAGACCGTAAAGTAAAGAATCTCCTGCTAACATCTAAAGAAACAAATCCCTTTAGAAAACCAGAGAGTATACGAAATTCCATACGAAAAATGCAGCTCATTTTACGTAAGCCAAACTAACCATAAAATAAGAGATGAACATATAAACGCTGTCAAGCAAAAAACAATTTCCTCTGCATTGGCTCAACACTTATTAAACACAAAAAATAACATCCACTTTTCAGGCACAACATTGCTGTCGAGATGTGAAAACCTGTCCACAAGCCATCGAAATTGCAAAGCCCGACAACTTAAACAGCAGAAACGACAGTCAGCGGTTGCCTGATACCTGGAAAAACCTGCTAACGAAACATTGGTCCCTAGTAAATAATAAAGAAACGGAGCATAACTCAGCGACGCGAATCCAAATACTGGCAGCAGGGCCAATGACATGCAGCAAAATTCGCAACCAGATTGGCCAGCACCATCTAGACAACGAACACCCCCCACGTATATACAAAACTAGGTGCACCCGAGTCGCAAGTCTCAGTTCATCCAGAGACCTCATACATTGTGTTTATAGTATTATATTGTCATTTAAGCGAAAGTCTGTATTTATTACTTATTGACTTGTCCCTGTATGTGCCTTAATATGAAACAGAATTTTTTTTATTGGCAAAAACAAAAAAATTATTTAATTTGTTTACAATTCCATGTAATACTTCTCATAGAGGAAGAGTTCCTCTTTCATGAGATGTGCTCAGAATCGATGTACCTTCATCGATGGAGCTAAAATATTATTGCAAAATTCGCTCGCCTGCGATAAACAATTTAAATTTTGCACAAATTATTTGATGAATCGATCTGAAATTTTTACCACATATTAAGCACTAAAAGACCCAACTTTTTACGTAACAACAAAGTCGTAAATTGCATTTAGCAATAGTTATTGTTAATTGAATATTATAACAATTTTGACCTTGTTTTGCATTTTTCTCAGCAACAAATAAAAATATCGAAATCGGTAAAAAAACAATTTGTAGGTTTTTCAATTCTCTAGAAGATGGCTATTCCATTTTGTCCAAAAATTTCTTTAGTTTTTGCTGGCAAGCAAAAAAGTGCAAAAAAATGCATTTTTTGGCATTTAATTGTTTACAAAAAGTTTATGACACAAAATCTCGTGCAGAGAACATATATGTTTTATTTCTATAGGCCTCTATTACCCGGAATTCCGGGTCTCTGCCTGGATGAATGAGTATTCCCAACTAGGTTTTTTTTTCGCTCATTTGACTGGAGTACATGTCATCACCAGTGGAATTGTCATCATTGGGAACATTCCTACATCTTCAGTCACCTTCTTCGGGTAAATATGGCAGGGAAAACCACACAAAACCTGCATTGTCTATATCGGGTTATAAATTTCTTTCTAAAAATGGAAGTGTTTCGTCCCGGTACCAACTATAGGACTCATCAGTAGGGATTAAGTTGGTACCTTCCCCAGACACCTTTGTCGTCGTATTTATTATTATTCGGTACTGCTATTTGAAGTCATTTCTTGTCGGAGGATGGTGGTAAGATGTTGATAATACGACAATTAATACAAGGATCAGCGAAAGTTATATTTGATTATGAATACTGGGTGTCCTTTATAGACGGAAGCGCATACGCTATAATTGATGAAACATTATTTGTTTATAGTGTTAACAAGAAATGAAAACTTTACCTTTTTGGCATTACGATTAATCCCAGCTTGTACTGCTTGACCTGGACTGTCAGCTGCAGTGTGCAGAATTTGAAAATATTCATTTAATCAAACGCAGAAGGGATAATTTTTGCCGAGGAAGCAGAAAACATTTTTTGTTTTACAAAAAAACAATTTTTTTATTTTTAACAATTTTTTTGTATATAACAAATTACCTGACACAATGCAAAGTACCAGATAGGTGGAGAACCAGCACAATAATGCTTATGTTTAAGAAAGGTGACAAACAAGAACCAGGGAACTACAGGGGTATTAATCTACTGGACACAACTCTGAAACTCGTTACGAAAGTAATCAAAAATAAAATTAATTCGGTTATAACACTGGAAGACGAACAGCAGGGATTTAGATCAGGAAGGTCTTGCGTAGATGCAGTATTTATTCTACGACAGATAGTCGGAAAAATCTCTAGAATACAATAAAGCAACATTTTTATGCTTTATAGATCTAACAAAAGCATTCGATCGCATAAAGCTAAATGACGTAATCCATCTGTTATATAAGAGAAATATTCCTATCAATATAATTCAGACCATCGAAAACATATACGCAAACAATAAAGTTCAGATTCGCACTAACGGTAAATTATCAACACCCATACCAGTCAACAGCGGTATTAGACAGGGAGACTCGCTTAGTCCTTTGTTGTTTAACATGATAATGGGCGTAATAATAAAGGAGGTACGACTTGGTAGAGGATATAAAATGGATGATACAGAAATAAAAATTCTATGTCACGCTGATGACGCTGTGATATGTGCCGAAAATGAAGACGACCTCCAGAGATTGTTAAATACCTTTAATCTTGCGGGAAGAAAATATAATATGATTATCTCAGCCGAAAAAACTAAATGCATGACAACCTCAAAAGAACCCCTCCGATGCAAACTAGAACTAGACGGTCGAATAATACAACAAGAAATGAGCTTCAAATATCTTGGAATCGACATAACTAGTTATGGCAACATCGAAGATGAAGTAAGAGGGCAGGTGGCCAAAGCAAACAAAGTGGCGGGTTGCCTCAACGACGTGATCTGGCGAAACAAACACTTACAACAAGAAACAAAGGTTCGGATCTACAAAACCACAATTAGACCTATTATGACATACACCTCAGAAACACGGCCAGAGATGACAAAAATGAAACAACTATTGGAGACTACAGAAATGATAATACTTCGACGAATAACAGGAAAAACGCTACTAGACAGAGAAAGAAGCGGTAACATCAGGCCATCATGCAATACAGACTGCATTAATGAGTGGGTCCTACAACGTAAGACACAATGGAACAAACACATAAGCCGAATGACAGAGGATAGACTGGTAAGGATCGCACGAGATAAATGGCCTAGTGGTACACGCAGTAGAGGTCGACCACGGAAAAGGTGGAGCGATAATTTAAGTCCAGAATGAGGAAAATCGAAGAAGGAACAGGTCAGGGACCTATTATAGAAGGTAGAAGAAGAAGAAGAAATTAGCTGATCATTTTTTGGGAATTCACTCTCGATATTCATTATCAGGGGGTCAAAATACGTATAAAAACTTCAGTGGAGCTTCGACGGCTACGAAAACCCATTGAGCTCCCCGACTATTAGTAAAAAGTCTGGCTTATCCAAAATTCCACATCTGAAGAAACTACAGTACAACAAAGCATGTTACGTTTTAAATACTAATCATTAAATAGTTTTTTTAAGTGGTTATTGGGGACCCCCGTTTATTAATAAATAACGCAAAGGCAGACACCTGAAACGATTAAATTACTCTTATTTATTTACTTTGTAATCTTACTAAGGCTAAATTTAACTTGAAGCGAGACTAATCCGTTTCAAATTATTATATTATATAAATGTGTTAAGATTAGGCACGTAAAATTGAACTTAAACCCCGCTAATACCGGGAACTAATGCAATTTATATCATTTAAAGATATGCAAATAAATAAAATTCGGATATCTTTAACACCTTTATACAGTTAGAAAGATAATCTCAATCTATATGTGCGATAAAAGATTCAAGTACCTTATTATGTCCCACACGTAATTTAGTTTAATTTTTGCCTGAAATGAAGCCTTGACAACTATTATAGAGCAATTGAAATCAAGAAAAATTAAATAGTGTTGTGGCTATTTAAGAATAATTATTCGTTACGTAAACTAGTGCGGGAAATAGAGGCGCCGGGTTTAAGAAAATCATTAACAGAACAAATTGTCAATTAAGATTTTTAAAATGTATTTGGTTTGGTTTCCGTTGCTGAGTGCTACGCTGATGTTGGGTCTGACAGCGTTTTCAAGGTAATTTAATTAACTGTAAATAATCCAATCATAAGATTTATACATAAAAGAATAATCCCGTCAAAAATAAAGACAAGTCTCATGAGTGTTTGCCGTGAAAATTCGTGAGATGTGGAGTAAAGTCTGTAGCGTCCTTATATAGTGTTTCGGTGCATTTTGAGAAAAATCTTAACTATTTTTTTACGAATATAATGGTGTTTTGGTTAATAATCTCAATTTTTTTCGCCAAATTTGAGCATTACTTCTAGAACAAAATGAATAACTTCAAATCATCAAAGTTATCATCAGCTCTGATTTTTTCCCATCTTTCTGCCAAAGAATGGATGTCGTGGAAAAGAAAGGGTTGGTTTTTTGAGGCCAACCATTTATCAAGCCAAATTTTCACTTTTTCTTGTACTCCATGATAATAAGATCAAAAAAGAGCTGTTTTGTTAACAAAAATGTAACACTGATTAAGTAACTCTGAAAGATTTGTGCAAAAAAAATGGCGGACCAAAAATGGTCACGATTTTCGGTTTTTTGAGTTTATATTGAAAAGTAAAAGTTGTATCGAAAAATGTTTCAAACAAAACTTGTAGAGAATTAAAGAATCTATCAAATCATATGATATAAGTTATAAGTGGCGCCACTGGTTATCGCGATATATTTTTTTTTCGACAAAATTTACGGTTATTATTTTGTTAAAAAAAAGACATTTATCAACAAATTACCCATTTTAAATTTAACATAAATATAGGTGTTATAGTTCTAAAAAAGTATGTCACACCTGTAATCTGTGAGTTTTTTATTTTCCGAGAAATTCGATGTCAAAATTGAAAATTCAACCTCAATTTTCTGCTTTCCTAATTAAAATACAAAGCTCAATTTTAATGGAAATTGTTTGTATTGTTTTATATTTAGAAGATCTATTAAAAAAAAATTTTTTTTCGATTGTGGGCCGAGAAATTTTGCAAAAACCAATTTTTGCCCCGAAAAAATTGCGATAACTTTTCACCGGATGGAGATAAATTTTTTTTAATGCATGCATTAGATTTAGATGTATCATTTCCGATCTCAAACAAAAATTAATTTTGGATGAAAAAAACGTTTTTTTTTCAAAAATTCATAATGGTGTCGCAAATGAATTTTAAGGGCCCAAATTTGCAGAAGATACTTTCTAATATTTGTACTTTACCTGTGAATTTTTTGGATCCAAGAAATACTCTTCCATACGATCTGTGAACCGTCGAAAATTGGGCTGAATCTAATCGAAAATAGCTGCTGCAGGCCTCTGTCGGCGGGTTGTCATAGTTCAGACGCATTATTTATTGGCGCTTCAAGAAAACTTATGCATCACAAGTAATATTTATAATATTGATGCTTCTTCTTCTTCTTCTACCTTCTATAATAGGTCCCTGACCTGTTCCTTCTTCGATTTTCCTCATTCTGGACTTAAATTATCGCTCCACCTTTTCCGTGGTCGACCTCTACTGCGTGTACCACTAGGCGATTTATCTCGTGCGATCCTTACCAGTCTATCCTCTGTCATTCGGCTTATGTGTTTGTTCCATTGTGTCTTACGTTGTAGGACCCACTCATTAATGCAGTCTGTGTTGCATGATTGCCTGATGTTATCGCTTCTTTCTCTGTCTAGTAGCGTTTTTTCCTGTTATTTGTCGAAGTATTCTCATTTCTGTAGTCTCCAATAGTTGTTTCGTTTTTGTCGTCTCTGGCCGTGTTTCTGAGATGTATGTCATAATAGGTCTAATTGCGGTTTTTTAGATCCGAACCTTTGTTTCTTGTTGTAAGTGTTTGTTTCGCCAGATCACGTCGTTGAGACAACCCGCCACTTTATTTGCTTTGGCCACCTGCCCTCTTACTTCATCTTCGATGTTGCCATAACTAGTTATGTCGATTCCTAGATATTTGAAACTCATTTTTTGTTGTATTATTTGACCGTCTAGTTCTTGTTTGCATCGGAGGGGTTCTTTTGAGGTTGTCATACATTTAATTTTTTCGGCTGAGATAATCATGTTATATTTTCTTCCCGTAAGATTAAAGGTATTTAACAATCTCTGGAGGTCGTCTTCATTTTCGGCACATATCACAGCGTCATCAGCGTAACAGAGAATTTTTATTTCTGTATCACCCATTTTATATCCTCTACCAAGTCGCACCTCCTTTATTATTTCGTCCATTATCATGTTAAACAATAAAGGACTAAGCGAGTCTCCCTGTCTAATACCGCTGTTGACTGGTATGGGTGTTGATAATTTACCGTTAGTGCGAATCTGAACTTTATTGTTTGCGTATATGTTTTCGATGGTCTGAATTATATTGATAGGAATATTTCTCTTATATAACAGGTGGATTACGTAATCTCGCTTTATGCGATCGAATGCTTTTGTTAGATCTATAAAGCATAAAAATGTTGGTTTATTGTATTCTATAGATTTTTCGACTATGTGTCGTAGAATAAATACTGCATCCACGCAAGACCTTCCTGATCTAAATCCCTGCTGTTCGTCTTCCAGTATTGTAACCGAATTAATTTTATTTTTGATTACTTTCGTAACGAGTTTCAGAGTTGTGTCCAGTAGATTAATACCCCTGTAGTTCCCTGGTTCTTGTTTGTCACCTTTCTTAAACATAAGCATCATTGTGCTGGTTCTCCACCTATTTGGTACTTTGCATTGTGTCAGGATTTTTCGAATGAAGCTTGTGAGTTCCTGTGTTAGTCGCTGTCCTCCGTATTTCAACAATTCGTTATGAATTCCGTCTTGTCCGGGAGACTTTCTATTTTTTTAGGATTTTATAGCTTTCTCTACTTCTTGAATGGTGACTTCCACATTATTCCTTATTGCTGGTATATTGATGCTGTTTTATTAATTTATATGATAGTAATATTTTGTTTAGTTATATTAATTATTAATTTGTTTATTAACAAAATTTTTACAAAAAATTATAGAGAAAATCATACAAATATTCAATTATACATTACATATTCTACTGTTTCTTTCCTTTATATTATTATTATCTAACAGTTTATTAACAAAATTTTTACAAAAAATTATAGAGGAAATCATACAAATATTCAATTACATATTACATATTTTACTGTTTTTTACCTTTATATTATTATTATCTAACAGTTTATTAACAAAATTTTGATGAATTGTACGGATTTTGTGAGTATTGTATTTTAATTAGGAAAGCGGAAAATTGAGGTTGACTGTCAATTTTGACATCAAATTTCTCGGAAAATAAAAAACTCACAGATTCCGGGTTTGACATACTTTTTTAGAATGATAACACCTATATTTATGTTAAATTTTAAATGGGTAATTTGTTGATAAATGTCTTTTTTTTAACAAAACAAAAACCGTAAATTTTGTCGAAAAAAAAATAAATCGCGATAACTAGTGGCGCCATCTATAATTTATATTATATGAATCGATAGGTTTTTTAATTCGCTACAACTTTTGTTTAAAACATTTTTCGATACAAGTTTTACTTTTTGAGATAAATCAAAAAACCGAAAATCGTGACAATTTTTGGATCGCCATTTTTTTTTGCACATGTTTTTCAGAGTTACCATCGGGATATGTTTTATAAGATGCACAATGAACACATCAATGTTACATTTTTGTTAACAAAACAGCTTTTTTTGATCTAATTTTCATGGAGTATTATGAATGTAAGTGTTTTTCTGAAAGTCCGTGCTGTATTAAAATGCTAGTCTGAAGGGGCTAAGTCCAGTGAATATAACGTTTTCTATATAGTTTTTACATTTTGTGGATAGCACTGGTATATACCAACAAATATATTCGTAACGCCATCTCTTATTAAAATCGACATTATTAATGAAAACACCTATTAACACCATAATAAACTACTGCGAAAAGTGCTTTCAAACAGTAGACGATTATATCGAAAAATAACAATAAAAGTCTTTAATTTGCTAACTGAAACTTTTAGACCTCCCACATAGATATCGTCTCGAACAAATTTTAGGATGTAATTGTTAATATTGTTAATTGCTCCGCATACCATGAACTGTAGTCAGATAATTAACTCAATGAAATAAATACTTTTCAATTAAATTTCGACGCTTACATTTACATTTCTTACAAATTATGGCATCTATAAATTATTATTGCCGAATTTAATCATGAAATTTTAATCTAAAAGACCTCTAAAAAAGCTTTGTACTGTACAGGGTGAGTCAACGATTGGATGAAGTAAGTTTGTGCCTTTTCGATGAAATTTACAAAGAAACTATATTTATTGTTTGATACAGCTTATTTTTACGCAGATTTTAAAAATATTTAGGACTGAGCCAAAAAACTAGGACAGCATAAAGTTGTATTTTTTTAAATAGAACACCTTATATATGAATCGTATTTTCGATTTAGCTTATAATTTTAAATCTTTTTTATTAAGGGTTTACTATAACAAAACTTTATAGTTTCTGAGATAATTAAGTTTAAAGAAAAAAAGTCACATTTTCAAGCATCAATTCAATCCTAAATAACGTTTTCAATTTTGTGACAAATATATTCAAATTTGGAATTTAGCAAGGCCAAGGATAAGTTAACATAATTTTTACCTAATATTTGCAATAAAAGCTACAGGGTGTTGAACACATCGGCTCAAATTTGAACAAGTTTCAATGAATAAATATCTTTTTTTTTTTAAATGGTACAACCTGTATATTTTCATGTTATTTAATAGAGTAATAAAAACCCTAAAAGTTTTGTTCAATATATCCTATACCTATTTATAATAGTTTTTGAGATATTTCAGTTTTTCTTATTTTCCATACTTTTTTACAGAAATAGTCTTCATTATCATAGCAGCCATGTAAAATAATAAAAAGAAACTACAGAAACAAACAGAATGTGGTTAAATATGATGAAATACATTATTCATTATATTACAACGGCAATAGTTTAATTAAACATAATGTGAAAAAATTAACACAATAATAACGACAAGGCAAATACATATTTACTTTTATACTAAATTGAAACAAAAAAATTACCTATTAAATACTGAGATTAATTATTTCTTTTTAATAAGTGTTCGAATAAACGACCCTCTTGTGCAATGCACAAATTTAGTCTTTTTTGCAGATTTTCTCGGACCCTGGACAAAATTAGTGGCGTTATTGTTCTACAGGTATCCCTAATCCTGTTTCGCATATCTTTCATTATTGTTGGTGTATTAACATACACCTTATTTTTAATATAACCCCATAGGAAGAAATCTAATGGGGTGATGTCGCAAGACCTTGGTGGCCACTCAATGAAACCCCCACGTCCAATCCATTTTTGCGGATATCGTTGGTCCAAAAACGCACGAACTTCACGATGGTAATGCGGAGGCGCACCATCGTGCTGGAACCACATACTATCGAGCTCATCCCTATCGAGACCTTGAAGCAGTTGGGGTAGTTCTTCTTGTAGAAAGTTCAGGTAACTATGGCCATTTAGTGGTTCATTAAAAAAGTGGGGTCCAATAATTCGATTATGATGAATACCACACCAAACATTTAATGACCAGTGGTTTTGATGTTACACCTCTCTAATCCAAAATGGGTTTTCTGTGGCATAATAATGCATGTTGCGTCTATTTACGGCACCGTTACTTCTAAAAGTAGCTTCATCACTAAACATTACCTTGCATAATAAATTTGGATTTAATTGAATCTCCGCATTTATTGTACGACAAAAGTTTACACGACATTCAAAATCCTGTCCATGCAATTCTTGGTGTAATTCCATGTGATATGGATGATACCTATATTTCTTGGTAGTACGATTAGCGGGGGATTGTGATGTTTCACATAATGCTGCTAACTGAAGGCTACCAATATAAGGATTTTCCTGAACATTTAACAATACTTGTAGTTCTTTTCCTTCATTAGTTACTGGTTTGTTGACCACTTTACGTTTTGGATAATCAACAGTTTCAGAAGAATCAAACCTTTGCATTAAGTTTTGAAAAGTATGGGTATTAGGCTGGCGTCGATCAGGATACTTCATTTTGTAAATTCTTTGAGCAAGAAGGCAATTTTTTTGAGCCTCTCCTATTGTATAAATCATATCTATTAACTCATTCTTTGGAAAATTCATTTTACAATATAAGATGAATGCAAAAAAAACCAAACTACACTACATAAAAACCAAAAGAAGCGATTGCGGTTATAAATTTGACACACAGAAAAATGTTCTTTTACATTGTTTTTGCCATGGCTACTATGAAAATGAAGACTATTTCTGTAAAAAAGTATGGAAAATAAGAAAAACTGAAATATCTCAAAAACTATTATAAATAGGTATAGGATATATTGAACAAAACTTCTAGGGTTTTTATTACTCTATTAAATAACATGAAAATATACAGGGTGTACCATTTAAAAAAAAGATATTTATTCATTTAAACTTGTTCAAATTTGAGCCGATGTGTTCAACACCCTGTAGCTTTTATTGCAAATATTAGGTAAAAATTATGTTAACTTGTCCTTGGCCTTGCTAAATTCCAAATTTGAATATATTTGTCACAAAATTGAAAACGTTATTTAGGATTGAATTGATGCTTGAAAACGTGACTTTTTTTCTTTAAACTTAATTATCTCAAAAACTATAAAGTTTTGTTATAGTAAACCCTTAATAAAAAAAGATTTAAAATTATAAGTTAAATCGAAAATTCGATTAGTATATAGGGTGTTCTATTTAAAAAATACAACTTTATGCTGTCCTAGTTTTTTGGCTCACCCTGTAGAGTCCTAAATATTTTTAAATTCTGCGTAAAAATAAACTGTATCAAACAATAAATCTAGTTTCTTTGTTAATTTCACCGAAAAGGCACAAACCTACTTCATCCAATCGTTGACTCACCCTGTACGTATGAACATTTAACAAACGTTTCGTCTTTGTTTATTGATATTCATCAAGACTGACATGAGACTTAGGCCCATTTTTCAAGTTAATGTTAAAATAATCGCTAGTTTAATTTATTATATAAAACAAATAATACAAAGTAATTATAATATGTTTTAACTTTATTTGACAAAAATTTAAAAAATAAATACTTATTGTAGACCCAGTTGTCGCCATATTTATTGAACCCCGCCCCACAAGTCGTGTTTTGCGGTGACCATTATAACATTTTACTGGTTAATCTCAAGTCAATCAATTATTTAGTTTAATAGTTAATCTAATGCCTGATCGAATAAAACTTATATTTTTTTATAAACAATAAACTAATCCTTTTTTCTTTGAAAATCCGCGAGTGAATTATCAGAGGCCGCCATTTTGTATACTTTCAAAAAGGAAAGCTTCCTTCAGGCATTAGATTAACTATTAAACTAATATTTTTTGTTTGATTGATTTTAGATGAAGCAGTAAAATATTATGATGGTCACCGCCAAGCACGACTTGTGGAACAGAGTCCAACAAATATAGCGATAACTTGGTCTGCAATAAATATTTCTTTTTAAAATGTTTGTCAAGTAAAGTTTAAACGTAATATAATAATTTTGTATTATTTGTTTTATAAAATAAATTACACTACTGTCAAAAAATATATATTTAAAATATTCATTTTTTCACGCTGCTGACTACCCCTGAAATACTATTGACTATAACTTTTTGTAAGAAATAAATTAGTAACAGCATTTTGACAACTGAATACGTGAAAGTGCTACTGCTTCAGGGGTGCGCTTTTGAGAATGGGGTGAAAATGGCACTGTTTCAGTTTTTTCAAAATAACTCAAACACTATTTATTTTCGGTATATACAGGGTGAGTCAACGATTGGATGAAGTAGATTTGTGCCTTTTCGGTGAAATTAACAAAGAAACTATATTTATTGTTTGATACAGTTTATTTTTACGCAGATTTTAAAAATATTTACGACTCTACAGGGTGAGCTAAAAAACTAGGACAGCATAAAGTTGTATTTTTTTAAATAGAACACCCTATATACGAATCGTATTTTTGATTTAGCTTATAATTTTAAATCTTTTTTATTAAGGGTTTACTATAACAAAACTTTATAGTTTCTGAGATAATTAAGTTTAAAGAAAAAAAGTCACATTTTCAAGCATCAATTCAATCCTAAATAACGTTTTCAATTTTGTGACAAATATATTCAAATTTGGAATTTAGCAAGGCCAAGGACAAGTTAACATAATTTTTACCTAATATTTGCAATAAAAGCTACAGGGTGTTGAACACATCGGCTCAAATTTGAACAAGTTTAAAGGAATAAATATCTTTTTTTTTAAATGGTATACCCTGTATATTTTCATGTTATTTAATAGAGTAATAAAAACCCTAAAAGTTTTGTTCAATATATCCTATACCTATTTATAATAGTTTTTGAGATATTTCAGTTTTTCTTATTTTCCATACTTTTTTACAGAAATAGTCTTCATTATCATAGTAGCCATGGTAAAAACAATGTAAAAGAACATTTTTCTGTGTGTCAAATTTATAACTGCAATCGCTTCTTTTGGTTTTTATGTAGTGTAGTTTGGTTTTTTTTGCATTAATCTTATATTGTAAAATGAATTTTCCAAAGAATGAGTTAATAGATATGATTTATACAATAGGAGAGGCTCAAAAAAATTGCCTTCTTGCTCAAAGAATTTACAAAATGAAGTATCCTGATCGACGCCAGCCTAATACCCATACTTTTCAAAACTTAATGCAAAGATTTCATTCTTCTGGTACTGTTGATTATCCAAAACGTAAAGTGGTCAACAAACCAGTAACTGATGAAGAAAAAGAACTACAAGTATTGTTAAATGTTCAGGAAAATCCTTATATTGGTAGCCGTCAGTTAGCAGCATTATGTGAAACATCACAATCCACCGCAAATCGTACTACCAAAAAATATAGGTATCATCCATATCACATGGAATTACACCAAGAATTGCATGGACAGGATTTTGAAAGTCGTGTAAACTTTTGTCGTAGAATAAATGCGGAGATTCAATTAAATCCAAATTTATTATGCAAGGTAATGTTTAGTAATGAAGCTACTTTTAGAAGTAACGGTGCCGTAAATAGACGCAACATGCATTATTATGCCACAGAAAACCCATTTTGGATTAGAGAGGTGCAACATCAAAACCACTGGTCATTAAATGTTTGGTGTGGTATTAATCATAATCGAATTATTGGACCCCACTTTTTTAATGAACCACTAAATGGCCATAGTTACCTGAACTTTCTACAAGAAGAACTACCCCAACTGCTTCAAGGTCTCGATAAGGATGAGCTCGACAGTATGTGGTTCCAGCACGATGGTGCGTCTCCGCATTACCATCGTGAAGTTCGTGCGTTTTTGGACCAACGATATCCGCAAAAATGGATTGGACGTGGGGGTTTCATTGAGTGGCCACCAAGGTCTTGCGACATCACCCCATTAGATTTCTTCCTATGGGGTTATATTAAAAATAAGGTGTATGTTAATCCACCAACAACAGTGGAAGATATGCGAAACAGGATTAGGGATACTTGTAGAACAATACCGCCACTAATTTTGTCCAGGGTCCGAGAAAATCTGCAAAAAAGACTAAATTTGTGCATTGCACAAGAGGGTCGTTTATTCGAACACTTATTAAAAAGAAATAATTAATCTCAGTATTTAATAGGTAATTTTTTTGTTTCAATTTAGTATAAAAGTAAATATGTATTTGCCTTGTCGTTATTGTTGTGTTAATTATGTTTAATTAAACTATTGCCGTTGTAATATAACGAATAATGTATTTCATCATATTTAACCACATTCTGTTTGTTTCTGTAGTTTCTTTTTATTATTTTACATGGCTACTATGATAATGAAGACTATTTCTGTAAAAAAGTATGGAAAATAAGAAAAACTGAAATATCTCAAAAACTATTATAAATAGGTATAGGATATATTGAACAAAACTTTTAGGGTTTTTATTACTCTATTAAATAACATGAAAATATGGTGGGTGTACCATTTAAAAAAAAAAAGATATTTATTCATTTAAACTTGTTCAAATTTGAGCCGATGTGTTCAACACCCTGTAGTTTTTATTGCAAATATTAGGGAAAAATTATGTTAACTTGTCCTTGGCCTTGCTAAATTCCAAATTTGAATATATTTGTCACAAAATTGAAAACGTTATTTAGGATTGAATTGATGCTTGAAAATGTGACTTTTTTTCTTTAAACTTAATTATCTCAGAAACTATAAAGTTTTGTTATAGTAAACCCTTAATAGAAAAGATTTAAAATTATAAGCTAAATCGAAAATACGATTCGTATATAGGGTGTTCTATTTAAAAAAATACAACTTTATGCTGTCCTAGTTTTTTGGCTCACCCTGTAGAGTCCTAAATATTTTTAAAATCTGCGTAAAAATAAACTGTATCAAACAATAAATATAGTTTCTTTGTAAATTTCACCGAAAAGGCACAAACTTACTTCATCCAACCGTTGACTCACCCTGTACATATATTACGATTTTTTGTAAAGAATTGAATTTCCTATCGAAACATATTATTCGAAAAAAAAAGAATATTTTTTCTGCAAAATAAATGCAAAAAACAAAGGGAAAAAATAAAAAAATTAACAATTTTTGTTTCTTTTTTTAAACTTTTCTTCATAATTTTTTTCGGAGTGAATATAGATATAGACAATGCTTCAGAGAAAAGAAAGCTGATGTTTTACTGGTTAAAATGAGTTTTTGAAAAAAAAATTTGGATAAAATTTGGCTGAGATATAGACATTTCAAATTTACCACTTTTTTGCAATTTTTAACGATTTTTCTTAGCAATAGAAAATAACGTTCATAAAAGAATCTTCCTAGAAATGGTTTACATTAACAACGAACCACTGTCCACGAACAAAAGAGGAAACATAGAAAATCCCAGCATAATATATAACTACTTGCTACAAAAGCAATGGAAATCGATCCCCCAATGTCCATTCTTTTGGGTCGAATACCGTTTAGTCACTGTTCTGAATGTTATTATCACACTTACCCAACCGGGTTCAGAGTTGTATTAAATTAGAAATGCGAAGAAAATTATGTAAAAGAAAAATCGATAAAAACTTCAAAAAAATGGTAAATTTAACATGGCTGTATCTCATCCAAATTTGATCGAAAAAAATTGCTCAAAAACTCATTTTTAGGGGTGAAATGTCAGCTTTATTTTCTCTAAAGCAATGTCTCTACCTATATCTACTCAGAAAAAAGTTATGGACAAAAGTTTGAAAAAAAATATTGCGAATATTCGATTTTTTACCTTTGTTTTCTGCATTTACTTTGCAGAAAAAATAAATTTTTTGACCTTCAAAGAATAAGTTTCAATAGAAAAATTTTTTTTTAGAGAAAACCGTAATATATGTATATACTAAAAATGCATAGTTTTTGAGTTATTTCTGAAAAACTGAAAAAGTGTCATTTTCACCCTGTTCTCAAAACACACCAGTGGCGTAAATAACACCCCCGCAGCCCCCACGGTGCGGGGGGGGGGCGTAAATACGAAGGAGCAAGAGTTACGCCACTGAAACGCACCCCTGAATTTAGTATGATTTTATCATATTTGAGTGCGAGAGGAACGCATTCAATTATCAAAAGGCTGTTACTAATTTTTTCCTTATTACCTAGTTTTTTCTTTATAGTAAATTTTATACTTAAAAAAATATTCTTTTTTATATTGTTCCTGTAGGAGGAGAGCCCACATAGAGATACATGAAGCGGAGATACTGGAAAAACTAATGCGAGAAGAATTTAGGAAAAACTCGAACCCTGACAGTTAAAAGACTTAAAGATTAAACAGTGATATGCGGATAAGTTGTATATATGTATAAAAATTAGTGGAATCGTTATGCACAACAATAAATAAGAAAATATAAGGGATGATTAGTTGTTTTCGCCACGGCCCACTTGTACGTTTTTCGAGATCGTGAATCTACTTTTGTTTGATAGTGTATATATATATATATATATATATATATATATATATATATATATATATATATATATAAGGAAATCTTCACCAAGATATAATTTGTGTTAATCTATAAATTTAAAAAAAATCTGAATGGGCCAATCATAATCTAAAAATGTTTTTAATCATTGTTTACTATTCTGATTATGATTGACCTTGAGACAGCAAAATCTCAAGCCTGTTTTTGTTATTTATTTCTATTCGTATTAAAACATACATTTATTTATTTTATCAATTAATAGTTATTTTTTATTTCGTTCCTTTCATTTCCTTTCCTAAAATTTGTTATGGCGATTTGATTTATTATGTCCCTATCTTCGCTGCATAAGAAAAAGATGATTAACGTTAATCTACAACCGTCCTGGACCAATGAAAATGTTCTAACATAAAGGGCCTAGTTATAAGCTTTGTCCTGGAACTTGACAAGTAAAACTGGACTGCTCGTATTTTGTCAATTCTATCTTTAGACAATAACTCTCTCTTTTTGCAGTATATCTATAACAATAAATCGCTCTAACTTGTTTTACGTGACCGGTTAATTGAGAAAAGACTGGAAAAATTTGGTATTTCTGCAAAACAACATATTTAATTTGCTGCTTTTCTTAACTTTTTTGGAGCGTAAATATGTTGTTGCATATTTTTAGATAGCAAGTAAGAAATATCAGTTCCTACGAATGAATGACAATGCTTTTTCTATGATTATGATAGTTTATATACTTTATTTTTTACAATAAAACTGTCATTTAGCCAAACAGCTATAATGTGAAATACGCCCTAAAAATGAATCGAAACTAATTTTATTTGTAAATATTTAATTTGAAAAAGATCGTGGAAATTAGTTGGTATTTTTGTAAATAACATTAGTACAATCTGCATCTTCTCTTTGAAGCGTTTTATGTTAATAATAAAAGTATTAAGGCATTTATTTTAAAAAAATTTATATCAAGAATTAACAACTATGTATATTGTTTAATGTAAGGTCTCGAAATGCCCATATAATTTATTGCAAAATAATAGTTTCATCATTTAAAAATTACTTTAATTATATCTTTGGTAAAATTGTTTTCTCCTCGATACTTTTGGGATACTGATACGTTTGGTATTTATATACAGTTAAGAACACAGTACCATAGCATCTCCACTAAGGATAGATTGCAAAAAAGTGAAGCAAATATGCCAAGCATTAAAAAACCGAAAATCCCCAGGTCCCGGAAATATCCCGCCTGAGCTACTTAAATACGGCACAGAGAAGTTATACAGACCACTGACAAACCTCTCCCAAAAATGTATAAACGGAGAAAAGATACCCGAAGAGTATATACACAAAAAAGGAAGTAAAGACGTCTGTGATAACTATCGAGGAACTGCGGTTCTCTGCACAATCTCGAGAGTGTATGGGAAGCTAGTCAAAAAGAGGATTGAGAGCGAATACTCAGATATGGAGGCCAAAGAACAGGCTGGATTTAGAGCAGGTAAATCTACTATTGACCATCTCTTTACAATAACCCAGCTCATTGAGAAAAATCAGCACGGAACCAAGAAATACACCTGCTCTACGTGGATCTCAAAAAAGCCTATGACAGCGTACCACAACAAAAACTTTGGGAAGCCCTAGAAAAAACAAATATAAATATAATACTTATCAAGGCTGTTCAAGAGCTCTATTCAAATAATACAAGCAAAATAAAGAAAGGGCATAATATTTCAAAAGGATTCACGGTTAGCAAAGGGCTTAAGCAGGGATGTTGTTTGTCTCCAACCTTGTTTAAAATCTTCTTGGAACAAGCGTTAAAAACATGGAAAAGAATATGCGAAAATATGAGCATTCCACTTAAACGATTCTATACTATACACATTGTGTTTCGCAGACGACCAAATAGTTCTGGCACAAGACTACGAAGAACTAGAATATATGGCTCGTAACCTAATAGAAGAATATCAAAAGTGGGGGCTAGAAGTTAACATCAAAAAAACGGAATACATGTGTATTGGGAGACAGCAACAAAAATTGATTCTGGAACAACAGCAGCAGGAAATAAATCACTGTGAGAAATACAAGTATCCCGGAATGCATATAATCAACGACGGCAAACTTGACGAAGAAATCAAGCATAGAAACAACCAGGGACGACAAGCTATTAGACAGTTGAAGAGCATATTGTGGGATAAAACAATATCCAAAGAAAACAAACACAAAATCTTTAATAGTATTATTAAAAGCATTGTCACCTATCGAAGTGAAGTATGGCCATTGAAAGAAAGAACTCTAAGAACACTGGAAGCTACAGAAATGGATTATTGGAGAAGAGCGGCTGGAAAATCCAGAATGGACAGAGTCAGAAATGAAAGAATCCAAGAAATTATAGGCGTTAAGCACAAGATAACAGAAGATATTAAAATCAACCAACTTAGATGGTACGGACATGTTTAACGAATGAACGATACTAGACTTCCTAAAAAAGTTTTAAATTGGGCACCACAGGGAAGACGAAAGAGAGGTAGACCCAGACTAAGTTGGAGAGAAGGAGTGGATAAAGATATAAGAACAAGAGGAATGGATGAAAAGACGGCGTAGAACGTTATAAACTGATGTTATATATATATATAGTTATATATATATATATATATATATATAGTTATATATATATATATATATATATATATATATATATATATATATATATATATATATATAGTTATATATATATAGTTATATATATATATATATATATATATATATATATATATATATATATATATATATATATATATATGTTTACATTTCCTTCATAATAACGTAGGTTTAATTTAAAAGAAGTAAAATAATACCATGTACTAAAATTTATATTATAAAAAAAATCAACTCCAAAGGGGATAAAGAAAGTGTTTATGCAGTCAGTCTATATTTAACCCCTAATTTATATAAACAAAACGACATTTATTAAGAACTTTAAATATAAAAAATTGTAAATTTAAGAATGGAATTTTTACATTAATATAATCATTTTTAATCGAAATTTACGAAGGTCAAACAAAAAGTTTGCGGAATGACGGAGTTGGAGGAGGCATGCGTCACTCCTTTTTATCTACTTTAATTGAGTAACTCGTTAGTACTATATATGCGTTTTTTTGTTAAAATTGGGTCATTACTCGTACAGATATCGTCAATTAAACAAGTCAATCTGGAAGCAAAGTGTAACTATGGAAAAATCGAGTTTCCTGCAGTTATTTTATGAAAGAGCAAAGAAAATTATTTTGGAAGAGATGTCTTCTGCTTACGGCGACTCTTGGTCTGGAAAAACCATAGTTTACAAGTGGCACAATCTATTTGAACATGGGAGAGATTCTTTTGAAGATGATCCCAAGCCGGAGCAGCCCATTGAGGTGACCACTGCCGAAAACATCGAGAAAATAGAAAAGCTAGTACTGGAAGATGCCCATTTGAAGAAAAAGCAACTCGCAGAAATGGCTGAAGAATCATCTACAACCATTTTGAATATCTTGCATGACCATCTTGGCATGTCAAAGATGAGCGCAAGATGGGTGCCCAGAATGCTCATGCCGCACCAAAAGAAGCGCCGAGTAGGGTGTTCTCGTGCGTTTTTGGACCTGTGTCGCGAGAACAGGGATGAAATTTTGGGCCGGACTGTTACTGGGAATGAAATATGGGCAGTCGGTCGGAAAACTCATGGCAACTATTTTCTGCGATTCAGAAGGAATACTGCTGATTAACTACAAAGACAAAGGCGATTCTATAACAGAAGAATACTATGCAGGCCTATTAGAACATTGAAGAGATGCTGTAAGGGAGAAAAGGAGAGAAAAACTGACCAAAGGTGTGTGGCTTCTGCACGACTACGCACCCGTCCACAAGGCTTCAGTTGCAATGGCTGCAATGCAAAAAGTTGGCTTTCAAATCTTAGATTACTCTCCCTAGAGTTCAGTTTTGGCTCCCAATGATTATTATTTATTTCCAAAAATGAAAAAAGTGCTTCAAGGAAAAAACTTTTCCAGCGACGATGAGTTTGAAGGAAGCAATTTCTATTTATTTTACCGAAAAACAGGAATCATTTTCTTTTGATTGCATAAACAAACTTATTGATAGATCTGAAAAATGTTTTAGGGTTAAGGGGGAATAAATTAAAAAGGAAAAATAATTTTGAGTTCAGTTTTACCCTACATTTTTGAAATAGCAATCAATCATAGCTTCCCAGTACTTTGACAAGAGATTTTAACGCTACTAATTTTCTTACTACTTGAGCTAAAATCAAAAATTTTTATTTTACAATTAATTAATTAAAAATAAATTTATTTTTAATTAATAACCTTATTCAAATAAAAGGTATATAAACAATATAAAAATAAATTGGGTAACTTAATTGATGCCATAAAGAAAGTTATTATCAAACAGTAATTCAAGAAAACCAAAACAAACGCTTCTAGTGTATGGAAGGTTGTTAATACAATAACATATACAAAAAATAACATAAAAACTAACATTTCGAAAATCAAGGTCCACGATGGCAATGTCATGTCTAAAAAAATTGGAATTGCAAATTTGTTTGTTGATCAGTTTACAAATGTAGGCAAAAAATTGGCTAATAAAATTGAAGCAAACAACAATCTTAGACCAATTAAGAAAACAAACCTACTAAATTCTATTGTGCTGTTTTATTTATAGCAAAAGCAAATACGTAAGAACAAAATTTATGGAATTTTTGCTTAATAATATCGGAACATTTTATATTTTATGTAAACATTTCTATTTTAATATGGTATTTTGGTATTCAAATGCATAATCATTTTAAATTATAACAATATACCTGATTTAATTCTCAACTTTAGATATCAATGGGACATTAACTCGATGGTAAAATAATATTATTAATGCACATTTAAATCAGGAGCTTTTTGTAAAGTCGATGTGTTGTTAGGTCAAGGTTTATTTGCTTCAAGGTGCTTACATTAAATAGTACTTCATAGCTTTTCTAAGGCAATTTAATTGTAGGAAGAACACCATAAATAACTTTTTGCTCATCTTGAATAAAACTATTTCCAGAAAAATGCTACGAATAAACTTACTCTTCCAATACAAAATAATTATGATCATGATTAATTTGTTTGAAGGTCATAGACAATGATGTTTCTTGCGAAGTAGTAGATATCTGTTGGACTTCCATTTCCTTTATTTTAGTTGAATATCACGACGTTTCGGATAGTAGTTATCTCTAGCCGTTTTCAAGTGAAACTAAATAAATCCCTTAGCTACATGACTATTTATACTAGAAGTAGATGCAGTAGAGTATGACTGAGATGGATGCAGTCATGCCTGCTATGGCAAAATCATATTTTTTTATGCTGCATTTAGTTTTAGTTTACAATTACTAAGAAGTGGTTTCCACACTTCTCTTATATCTAAAGATGGTTTACTATAACAACTCGGGTTCTGATGTATAACCGCGGCTTCTTTGAATTTCCGCTTTCTCCAATGTTGTTCTCGGTGTAGTATTTTCGCTTCAGACCATTTTATGTGGTGTCTATAAGTCCAGGCATGGTTGGCGACACCAGATTTTTCTGTTTCTCCTCGAGATGTGCATTTTTGGTGTTCTTTGATCCTTACGTCAAGAGGTCTCTTTGTTTCGCCAATGTAGAAATTGCCACATTCACATGGTATCTGATATACACAGTTCTTCATGTCTCTTTGAGTTGTTGGTTTGACCCTAGTGAGCCGACTTCTCAGAGTTATTAGAATTTAAAACAACGTTGATTTTATATCGTTTTCCTATCCTTCTAACTTTTTCTGAAATGCCTTTAACATAGGGGATGTTCAGTACTGGTTTTCGTTCTTTATTCGTTGTCGATATTGTCCTATTTCTGCGTTGTTCTATGAATTTATCCACTAGATATAATGGGTATCCGTTGGCTGTCAGATCATTTTTATTGTAATCTATCTCTTTCATCAAGCTCTCGTTGGAGTTGCAGAAAGTTAAAGGTCTATCTACGAGATTTCCTATAATTCCTTGTTTGGTGTTGTTGGAGTAATTAGATGAATAATTAAGGTATTGTCCTGTATGCGTGGCTTTTCTGTAAACTGAAGTTTGAATTTGTCTGCCATTTCTTTCAACCAAGACATCTAAGAATGGTAATTTCTTCACTTCGATGTTCGCTGATTCTGCGGCGCTAATTATATCGAGAATGGGAATCTCTTTTGGAGCAACCGTGAATTTCAAACCTTTGGCAAGTAGTGAGTTTTCCCCTGATATATTAACAATTGTCCTCTGGCTTTGAGATGGCTGTTGTTGTTCTTGTCTGCTCAGGTATTTGGAAAATTTCTTTTGATGTATGATTTCTTGTTTCGTTCTCACTTTGTTACAAGTAGCGTCAATTTTTCTTAGGATGGGGGCGTAGTCTTCTTCTAATGTATATTCTTTAATTTCTTCGAACCGTTGGCGAATATCCTCTAGTAGTATTGCCTTCTTGAAACGATGATAGTTTATCTGTGAACGTATTAATGCCTTACTAGCATTTTCCAATATCCTATTTGCCGTTGACTAGAGATAACTACTAGCCGAAACGTCGTGATATTCAACAAAAATAAAGACAATGGAAGTCCAACATATATCTACTACTTCGCAAGAAACATCGTTATCTATGACCTTCAAACAAACATGATTAATTTGCTTCAATCGTTGAACTTGAAGTTTCTTATCTCTTGAAAAACTAAAATATTGCTAACATATAATAATTTTCATATATCATATTCATAAGATTAAATCTAAGGTAAAATTTGAATTTGAAACTCAGAGAGGTTAAAAAGGTTAACGCAGTCGATAGATCAAAATAAAAATTGACCAAAAACAAGAGTGGAAATGTTGATAGCAGGGTCAAACGTTACGTGGGATGACGAAAATATGTATATACCAAATAAAGCAAAATTAAAAATATCTTGAATTAAAAACTTAAGACAAAGTTTGAGATCACTTTTTTATAACTTATTTTTATTATATATTATTAAAATAATAATTTAAACAACGAAAATCTCGAGAGACAAGCAAAAATTGAAAAAAACAAACCTTGTAAGGCAGGGGATTAATTGTATTAAAAGAAGACTTACCTAGGATAGCTCTCAAATGACCCTCCAAAGTCTGCAAAATAGTACTCTTGATCTCCTTCACCGTCTTTCCTAAAAATTGTTCGCTGGCTGTATGCAACAGTTCGTCGGCTTTCATGATTTTACACTGGGCTACCCCTGTGACGCTTAAGGGTACCCCCTGAGCGGTTTCTACGCTTTCACATTGAGGATTCAGAGTCATCACCTCCAAGGAAAGTCTTTGGACGTCTGTGACCAACCACCATGCCCAAGACCAACCACCGACCGTTGTAACGCGTTTCGTGGAACCACAACATCCTCCTGTAAAGAAAAATAGTGTTATAAAGGGTGTTTTTTTATAGAGGTATAAAACTTTTTTAACTGGCGGCCATTTTGTCAGCTGTCAAGTGATTTATGTTTAGTTTGGTTTGGCATTTCAACATGAATAGACTGACGCCTGAACAACGCTTCCAAATTGTGCAAATTTATTTTGAAAATCATGGTTCTGTTCGAAATACGTATCGCTCACTACGTCCATTTTACGGTCAATATAATCGTCCATCAGAGCAATTAATTCGATTAACTATGGAACGTTTTCGCACCACGTTTACTCTAAATGATAATACGCATCCACAGAGACGTCGTACAGTGCGTACAGAAGAAGTCATTGCTGCTGTAGAGCGTAGCGTAGAGGAAGACCCGAATCAGTCTATCCGCCATCGTGCACAGGAATTGGATATGTGTCCATTCACTTTATGGAAGATTTTGCGGAATGATCTTTGTTTGCATGCTTACAAAATCCAACTCGTGCAAGAATTGAAGCCACACGATCACCTAGCAAAGCGTAGATTCGGTGAATAGGCCCAAAACAAGATTGCCGTTGATCCCGATTTTCATAAACGAATTTTGTTTAGCGATGAAGCTCACTTTTGTTTGAATGGATACGCCAATAAACAAAACTGCCGTATTTGGAGTGATGATAATCCTCAAGTGTATGTTGAGACACCGTTACATCCAGAAAAAGTGACTGTTTGGTGTGCTTTATGGGCTGGTGGAATCATTGGTCCGTACTTCTTTAAAAACGATGCTGGTCAGAACGTTACAGTCAATGGTAAAAACGTTTGGTAACCGCCTAGTTTCACGTTTCGGACCGGTGAATTGGCCTCCAAGATCGTGCGACTTAACGCCGCTAGACTATTTTCTGTGGGGATATGTGAAGTCGCTAGTCTACGCCGATAAGCCCGAAACGATTGATCACTTGGAGGACAACATTCGTCGCGTTATTGCCGATATACGGCCACAAATGTTGGAAAAAGTCATCGAAAATTGGACCTCCAGATTAGACTACGTCCGAGCCAGTCGTGGCGGTCATATGGCAAAAGTCATATTTAAATTATAATGCCAGAAGTTTATCTTTCGAATAAAGTAAAGTTCATGTCAATTTAAAAAATTCATCTTTGTTTTATTCCATTTAAAAGTTCTATACCTCTATAAAAAAATACCCTTTATATTGTGTTTTTAAGATAATTTGATTTTTTTAGTAATTCAACATTTTTTTTCCATTATGAAAAAGTTGAAGGATTCCAATAATTAGGAAACTTTTCATAATACCTTATAAGTTCAAAATAAGGAAAAGGTTATAAAACAGTCACCATAAAATAAGATATTTATTCATGTTTTTCCCTAAAATGTAAAAGAATTTTATCTGTTTTTTTTAAATACCTTAAAAACGCATTCAGACCAAAAACCCACTTATTTGTCTATCCACTTAACAAAGTCATAAAGAGAACATAGGTATACCTAATAAAGATGTCAAATGAAACATATTGTAAAGAAAAAAAACAAGCAAACAGTTTAGAGATGACAAACTATCGATATATTTCATTTAAAATTGAATGTAAGTGAGAATGTTTGTAACTTACTTGAAAGAAATTCGTACAATAGTGAAAAATTTTAACTGCTTCTAACTTTTTTAATAGATAAGACAGCTCTTTGAAATGATAGAGTTCTATATAATTGAAACTTTCTTTATTATTGACTTGTGAAAACTGAAAACGCATATACTATGCACGAAAATATTCACATAGAAAAGCTACCATTAAAAAAAGTAGACGATAATCACAAATTTTACTAGAGTACTTTTTCGAGAACGACCTAAATACAAACAAAAGAAATTCCTTTGGTGTATCAAACGTTTCGATCCGAAAACCCATCACTAATAATCTAGTTAACACACACTCTTTCTTCACAGTCTGTTTCATCGTCTTTCCCATAACTTTCCCATTGTGTCAACTCTGCGATACCTGAGCAAGGTCACGTATAACTGAGTTTACTGAGCCATAAAAGGAAACAAAGAACATAACAAAAATTCGCTGTTAAATTAGATTTGCTTGCTCTCTAGACTATCGCCTCATTTTAAAGAAATTCTTTTAGAAAATTCAGTTTTCAGCATTATAAACATGATTTTTTTCTTATAAAACGAGCCATTTTAATATATATTTTTCCAACTTACTGCATGGTATACTAAAAGTGTCACCTGGTTAGGATTTTCGGAAAATTCAACAATTTCTTAAAAATTAATAAATCATGACGCTTTTTTTTATGTTAGTGGCAAATATTAACACCAATTATCGATAATATACTAATGAAATTGGAGAAAGTAGATCCTCGTGTATGATTTTCTTTAAAAAAATTTTACTTTTAGCAGTTACAGGTCAATTTAAACTGTACTATTATATATATATATATATATATATATATATATATATATATATATATATATATATATATATATATATATATATATAAAGGTTTTTTTTTTATAGAAGTATAGAACTTTAAGTTGGCAACACTTTTTTAACTGGTGGCCATTTTGTCAGCTATCAAGTGATTTATGTTTAGTTTGGTTTGGCATTTCAACATGAATAGACTGACGCCTGAACAATGCTTCCAAATTGTGCAAATTTATTTTGAAAATCATAGTTCTGTTCGAAATACGTATCGCGCACTACGTCCATTTTACGGTCAACATAATCGTCCATCAGAGCAATTAATTCGATTAACTATGGAACGTTTTCGCACCACATTTACTCTAAATGATAATACGCATCCACAGAGATGTCGTACAGTGCGTACAGAAGTCATTGCTGCTGTAGAGCGTAGCGTAGAGGAAGACCCGAATCAGTCTATCCGCCATCGTGCACAGGAATTGGATATGTGTCCATTCACTTTATGGAAGATTTTGCGGAAAGATCTTGGTTTGCGTGCTTACAAAATCCAACTCGTGCAAGAATTGAAGCCACACGATCACCTAGCAAGGCGTAGATTCGGTTAATGGGCCCAAAAACAAGATTGCCGTTGATCCCGATTTTCATAAGCGAATTTTGATTAGCGATGAAGCTCATTTTTGTTTGAATAGATACGTCAATAAATATAACTGCCGTATTTGGAGTGATGATAATCCTCAAGTGTATGTTGAGACACATCCAGAAAAACTGACTGTTTGGTGTGCTTTATGGGCTGGTGGAATCATTGGTCCGTACTTCTTTAAACACGATGATGGTCAGAATGTTACAGTCAATGGTGACCGCTATAGAGCCATGATTACTGACTTTTTCGTTCATCAATTGAACATCCATGATGTGCAGGAGCTGTGGTTTCAACAAGACGACGCAACATACACAGCTCGTGCCACAATTGATTTATTGAAGGAAACGTTTGGTAACCGCATAGTTTCACGTTTCGGAACCGTGAATTGGCCTCCAAGATCGTGCGACTTAACGCCGCTAGACTATTTTCTGTGGGGATATGTAAAGTCGCTAGTCTACGCCGATAAGCCCGAAACGATTGATCACTTGGAGGACAACATTCGCCGCGTTATTACCGATATACCGCCACAAATTTTGGAAAAAGTCATAGAAAATTGGACCTCCAGATTAGACTACGTCCGAGCCAGCCGTGGCGGTCATATGCCAGAAGTCATATTTAAATTATAATGCCAGAAGGTTATCTTTCGAAAAAAGTAAATTTCATGTAAATTTAAAAAATTCATCTTTGTTTTATTCCATTTAAAAGTTCTATACCTCTATAAAAAAACACATATATATATATATATATATATATATATATATATATATATATATATATATATATATATATATATATATATATATAATTTTAAATATTACAACAAACAATACAGTATTGTCAAATAATGTCATCATACCACATTATGTTCATCGTACAAGAACACAAGAATTTTAGAAGAAAGAGAAACGATAAAATTTCATTTTAAGCGTTGTTAAAAATACAAGAAAACTTCCTTTAGAGTTTCAATACTAGAATTAAAAAGTGGATAATGAAAATCAGCAATAGTTGCCAAATGGTTCTATATAAAACGGCTTAGAAAATATCAAAGCGATAAAACATAATACTGCTTTTCGATGCCCCCTCGTACAAAGTACAGTAATCCGCTACACCTCCTCTTTAATACCGTTCTCCTGACCACCATCAATAATCGCACCGGGAGATAGTAAATGTAATTTTCTTCATTTCTTCTTTCTCCGGCTGTTTCGAAACGTTTTCGATTCTAGATGAAGTCAAGTCCAAGTACGGAAGAAATTTTTATGATCTGGCCGAAGATCAATGTTATCGAGCAAAATAACTGCGCCGGAAGGAATGAAGATACCATTTAAAATTGCTACAAATTAAAAGTAGTACGGTAAACGTAACAGTGAAAATTTTTAATTATAAAATAATAGTTCTAGTATTATTCGTTTTTTTTGTCCGAGGACTAACACTATTTCGTGAGTGGTATTTCTAACAATATTATTATGTGTTTTTCTTTAAAAAAGTTAGAGTGTTACATTATGTTAAAATTATGTGATTCTTGTTGATTTATACACAGCTTGAAACTCTATTATTCAAAGTAAATTAAGATTTTTAAAAGTTAAGTGTTTCTTTTGGACATTGTTGATAAAAAAAATTAAAGTAAGTATGTTTAATACAGAAATATATATATATATATATATATATATATATATATATATATATATATATTTAGTTGGTTTTTTCTTGGGAATATAGTTAATTTTTATATTGAAACTACATATATAAAGTAGTCATACTTATTGTATATATATATATATATATATATATATATATATATATATATATATATATATATATATATATATATATATATATATAATATATATATATTATATTTCAGGACGTTTCGATTCTTTCGAATCTTTTTCAACTGAAGGTTTCGGCAGATTCTACAAAAACGTACATTTTTAATATTATTATATACGGAATAACGGGTTAAAAACTTACCATTAAGAACAGAGATTTTTGTTTTAAATAAAAATTAATTACAAACTAATTGTAATCACACACTCTCTTGTATATTAACTTTTCAATAGTATTTTTAAAAGTCCAGCTAGAAGAATGGACACTGCATTTTTTAACCCTATAACTGCCTTGAGTTGACTGAATGTGGAACCCAGATGGTGTATGTTTTAGGTACTTTAAGTGGCGTAAAAAGTTTGGGTCTTTTAATTGAACTGATATATTTCTGAAAAAATATCGTGATTCAGTTTAGAAGAATTGAAAGCGGAGAATTATTTTTATTTGTTGTTTTATTTATTTTAGAAATTCTCTTATATTGGTTTATTTTAATATGTTGAAATAAATTTGATTTGGATTATTAATGTCTGTTTTATCGTTTACGGCATTTGGATTTTTTTTATTGCGATCATTTCGTAAAATTCTCGTTTTCCTTTGTTGGTTTCAGATTTCAAGATTTTTGTATTTTCATAATAAAAGGTGTGCTTGTGCTTCATTTCGTGTTTTTTTAGGGCTGTAATTTTCTTTTTGTCATATTTATGCCCATTTAGACGATTTTGCAGATACTGACTAGTTTGGCCGATATAATTCGATGGACAATCCTTGCAGGTAGACAACATTTGATTTTTTGTTTTTTGGAATATCACTTTTTAATTTGCTGAAATTGCTTTTAAGTAAATTATGGCCCTTAAGACTAGTGGTTATATTATGTTTCTTAAAAAAAAGTTTGAAAGTTTTCGGAAAGTTTTGGTATGTATGGCAAGGAAAGATATTGTTTTTTGGTTTTATTGTCTTCTAAATTTTCTGCTTTAGTATTTCCATGTTTGCATTTTTCTAGCCTTTCTTTTAAAATTTTATTAACTAGTTTATTTGGATAAGAGTTTGACATAAGGACCTATTTTGCTTTTTTGATGCAGTTCTTTTCAAATTCGGGAATACTAAGGATGCTGGCTTTATCGGCTATTCTAATTCAAGAAAAATTAATTTCTATATAATATATATTACCAGTAAAGTCCGCATCATATAGGACTTTTTTTTTTATTAATAGCTTTATTCGAAATTTGACTTTGGCATCAATTCTGCTTCGATCGAGATTTAACCAAAAAAAAAATGAAAAGCGGGGTTATATCTCAAAATATCGAAAAAATTTATAAAAAAAGGTTTTTCTAAATGCAGTTTTTAGCTCATGTGCAAAATTTCAGCTGTATAAGATAATTTAGATTTTTGGCCCATTTTTTGTAAAATTTTTATTTAAAATTTTTTAAAATTTGTATTACGGGGTATTCGAGGTCGTATGTTACGAATCTGAAGTAAATTTCTTACAATTTAATATGGCAGATGCAATATGGGGGACTAAAAATTATACATTTTTCTGATTTTGAACAAAACTTATTGAGGGGTTCTTAGGGCATATATCACGAATTTTAACTTAATTTCTTCAAACTCAATATACTGGATAAAATATGTCGGATTAAAAAAGTCTCAAGTTCTTTTAGAGGCTTAAATTATGAATTTACAATGAAATGAAATTCTTAAAAAGCGCATTAACTACGCAGACTAAATATTTGTTTAATACAACGTAACTGAAATCAGGTATTTGGAGAATTCTCAGAATCAAAGAATTTTTTGTTATTCAATTTAGTGTGATTTACAACTTTTGATAAAATGGGTACTTTTTGCGACCTTGGTAACTTTGCGAGGTACACTACACACACATCTCGCTTAATACTTAGTTAAAATAATCTATCGATAACTATCATGAAGAATTCAAAACTAAAAATCGAAAAATATAAGTTTTTATAAAAAATTGAATCGACTTCAAAAAGTGCGAAAAAAAAGCGAAAAAAACAATATAAATTTTTATATGAAATTGAAATTTTTGAAGTCGGTACCAAATTATTACTAAAAGAAACTAATAAATACTAACACGAGATAAATACACATTTTGTCAGATGTTAATTTGGCGGCAACGTCAACAATTACAATTTCGTATAAAAAATTATACTGTTATTTTTCCACATTTTAGCGTTTTTTAGAATAGGTTCATTTTTTTTATAAAAAATTTATATTAATTAAATTGTATACATTTTTTTAATTGGTAATCATAATCAATTTTGACCTTCCCCAAAAAATTTAGACTCAGAATTTAGAACAGAAGTTTTTTTCTGAATAATATTCTCCTCAATTTTACAATGTTAACTGAAAACAATATATATATATATATATATATATATATATATATATATATATATATATATATATATATATATATATTAAAAATAAAAATAATGTGCATTTTGCTCTCGGTTCATTACAGCTCCACTGGTGAGACCAGAGGATAAACTATCTAACCCCTTTCTTAGCGCCTAAATAAAATAAATTTTCCGTATACATAACTATATATTTATATATATATATATATATATATATATATATATATATATATATATATACCTTTCTATGTCTTTTTTATTTACCCTTGGATCTTTGTTATCATATTATAATAATTTAGGTTCAATTTTATTAGGTTTTAAGGTACATTTGATGAAACAAATTTTTTCTTTAAAATAACATTTTTATATTAACGTTTCGAACATATATTTAGCCTTCATCAGAATCAAATAAAATAGAAAAATATGCAAGATCTAGAGAAAATAATCTATTTTTGTGGTACTGGCTAGTTTGGCCAATGTATATAGGGGTTACATTCTTTACAAGGAATTTGATATATTACATTGCTTTTTTATTTTTAGGAATTTCGCATTTTATGGGACTGAAATTATTTTTTAATCGATTATAACCTTTATGGGTTACAATAATATGTTCTTTAAAAATATTTTGAAATTTTTCAGATTGATTTGAACTATACAGTAATGAGAGATAGTTATTATTTTTATTTTCTACGTTTTCAATGTACTATTTATTATTCCTTTTTTTAAACTGGTATTTATTAGTTTTTCAAATAAATTTTTTAGACTTAATTTTACATAGAAAAAATAATAATATTAGAACAGAGTGGTATACAAAGGAGACTTGATCATCTAATTATATTAATTTCGATTCTCAACACCTAATTTCTAGGAGTCAGAAATTTTAATTATCATTCTATTTTGATATCAAATGTCATAACAAAAATTAAAAATAAAATATTTGCAATAAAACTAAAATCCATTAATTTTCAAAATGTTTGTATGTTTCTATCATTTTAAATTAGTGATTAGTTAGTTATATTTTTCCTGGTTTTGTTCAAGGTAGGTTAAATAAAAAATTTTTTTATTACATTTATAAAAATTTTAATTTCTGATATGTTTTTCTAGATCTTAGACATGTTTCCATTTTATTTTATTCTGATGAAGGCCAAATATATGACCAAAACGTTAATATAAGGATGTTATTTTCAAGGAAAATTTATTTTTATCAAATGGATTTTAAAACCCAATAAAACTGAATCTAAAACAATATATATATTATATATATATATATATATATATATATATATATATATATATATATATATATGTATATATATATATATATATATATATAAATTTATTATTATAGATATTAGGGTGGGTCCACCGCATTGTTTAAATAAGCATAGGGGAGGGTTTTCCTTTTGTATCTAACCTCAAAACGCTAAAAATCATGATTTCAGTGGCATGAAATAATGACAAGGATTCTATATACCCTACTAAGAAGTTTTTGGGGTCGCTGAATTAAAATCTGATATCTTTTTTCAGAAATTTAAGATGGCGAATCGAAAACTGAGGTTGAGTACCTAAAAATTTAGTTAGTCACAAAGAGATATTAATATGTCTATAAAAATTAATCAATTAATTTGGTGATGTAATTTAGAAAATAACTGCTAGAACCTAACCTAAAAAAAAACAAAAATCGTTCTCCCAAGGGCATAAAATGAAGTCAATGACACTATACTGTACAAAAGAGTTTTTGAAGTATCTGAATTCAAATACGCTGTCTGTTTTCTGAAATTCAAAAATCCCAGATGACAGCTCCAAAATGGCGGATATGTAGATGAAAATTGTCAAAGAATACTAGGGCCTATTATTTGTAGGTCAAGACTCTACCAGTTCTAAGGCCTACAAGCCCAGGGCTTAAGAACCTAGAGTGAAGGGGCCCAAGAATTCGGTCCTAGGGCCTATGGGATCAAAAACAATGGATCACACAATTCATAGATCTAGGGTTTACATGTTTAGGGTGTATAGAACGAAGGTCTATAGACGTAGGTTCTATATAAGTCCAAAGTCTATGCGCTTAGCTCCTATATGTCCCCCTCTCAACAACAATCAACAACTCATAGCCAGAAATTTGGTGGATCCCACATAAATATTACAATTTAACCTTTGGACTTAACGCATTCAATCTAAACTTTCTAAGATTTTTGTCTTTTTTTTTTTAGGTTAGGTTGTAGGAGTTTTCTACTAGATTATATCATCTAACTTCTAGGGCGAGACAGATTTATTTTTATTGACATTTTAAAACCGGTTTGTGAGTTTTTACGAACACAGCCTCATTTTGGGATCCATCATCTTGAATTTCTGAAAATGGACTTCGAATTCAGTGTATTTTAGCCTTTTCAGGTTAGGTACGACCGGAAAACCCTCCGTTATACTTATACAAACAATGCGGTAGTAAGTTTCGTGTCAATTACCAGCTTTTGGCAGGGGGCGTGCGCATCAAAGGCCTCCTGGAAATTTTCGACTCACCCTATAATATATATATATATATATATATATATATATATATATATATATATATATATATATATATTTAAAGAATACTTCATCCTTTTTAAAAGTCATTTAAAAATATAATTTTAAACAAAGAATTATACAATAATAAATTAGCAATTCCGCAAATGTTAATTTAAGTCAATATCGTTAGGAAAGATGATCATTAGCATATTAAAAAACATATAATCGCCGAAAAAACTCATGAGAACCGGCACGTAGACCACCCGTATATATTAAAAAAATTGACTGCCATTTCGTATTGGTCACCAGAAGTTCTTGTAATAATTTTATTGGGCCGAAAATGTAGAACAATCAAAAAACGGTTCTTGAATATTAATCATGAATGGCTGAATTTAACGATTATGGGTGTCCGCGTTGTCATACATAATATGGCATAATATACAGTTATATTTATTCTTATGGCGTGAAAAAGAAATAGGACATTATTAACAGTCAGTTTATAGTTAACTAGCAGTAACCTGTAGAGGCTTCATCCGCACTCAGGACTCCCGAGGATTTTAAGACAGAAGGCCAAATAAACTTTATTGAATCCCATTTTTTATGCCCCTTTTGGGCATTAAATGATGGAAATAATGCTCCTGGAATTATGAAAATCGAAACATTCTAGCCTGATTGCGAACTGATTGAAAACATGCCAACATTTTGCCTTGATTTTCACTTTTTTCTGGTTTGATTCAACAGAAGCGGCTGCAGACTTCCATTTCAATTTTTATTTGCCAATTTTTTTGGGACACTGAGATGGAAAGTAGATTATTGTTGTGTTTTTGGAGTACTGTATCTTTTGCCTGGTTGACAATTATGGGTTTTTTACCGGGATAAACCTGAAGACAGAAATTTTGGGCAGTTTGCACATGTTAACGAAGAGATTCTATTAAATCCCACAGACATCGGATAAGGATCAATTTTGAGCTTACTGAATCATAAAAATCTATGAAAGATTATTTTAATAAGCTGTAATTAATAGATCGTACCCGATGTCTGTAGGGTCTAACAGAATTCCTGCAAACTGCCCAAAATTCCTGTCATCAGGTTCATCCCGGTAAAAAAAAAACGATAACTGTCAACCAGGCAAAAAATACGGTACTCCAAAAACTCAACAAAATTACCGGGATAATAAACGACTTTCCATCTCAGAATCCCAAAAAAAATTGGGAAATAAAAATTGAAATGGAAGTCTGCAGCTGCTTCGGCTGAATCAAACCAGAAAAAAGTGAAAATCAAGGCAAAATGGCCTCCAATTATAACCATGCCCCAGCTTGCGCAGGCGTTTGAAAGAAGTGACAGTTCAAAAAGAATGACACTGGGCAACAACAGTCGGTTGAAATACAGTTGTTATATAAACTTATCCAATAATCATTAGTATTTTCCATTTTAGTTTTTTATCGTTATTTGCTAATAACAATAATTTCATTAGACCCCGTCTAGCATGTTTTTTTGAATATCAAAAATATATATATATATATATATATATATATATATATATATATATATATATATATATATATATATATATATATATGAATAATCAATTGTGCAAAAATAAAGCGATTAATGTCATTTGAAATTCATTCACATTTTAAATACCCATATCATATATATTTTCTTGTTCTTCTTCTTATTCAGCCTCTTAACGTTCACTCCTAGACATTTTTCATTGATTTAAACAGATAATAAATTTTAATTGTATCGAATGCTTTGTGAAAGTCAATAGAAGCCCGATTGTTTGCAGATGTGTTATAGCCTTTTCGAAAGCTATACTGCTCTACACGTTGACAGAAATAAAATTTTGGCGTTAATCAATTTGTAAAAAGCTTATAAAGGTGAGACAATAAACTGATGGGTCGATAATTTTTAATATTAATCGAATCCCCCTTTTTAAACAATAACATAACTTGCATTTCAAGCAAGTCTCTTCGGTACGCTACCCTCATACAAGCATTTAATGCACAGTATTCCAATAGGCTTTTGCCAAACCTAACTATGCGACAGCTGTCTTGAATGCAAGGCTGTACTGAACAGTCTGACTAGGAACAGTTGCACAGTTAATTGGATTTTTGTCCCGGGTCATTCAAGTATACACGGGAATGAGGAATAGGACCGTCTGGTAAAGCTGGGGACTGCGATTGAACCATATGGAGTCCAACCAATTCTACCTGTTCCAAATGTCATTGGTAAAAGGAAATTAAAATCGTGGAGAGAAGTTCCTGGAAAGAGCTGCGAACTGTGGTGGGACTACTGACAGGACATTGTCACCTTAGGAATAATCTTCATAAGATTGGTATCGTAGACATCCTGATGTACAGATGGTGTCTGGAGGAGGATGAAACTGTTCACCATATCCTCAGAGAGTGCCTAGCGTTCAACGGACTGAGACAGAGATATATCGGAGATAAAATTTTGAAGCGGTTCGATTAAACGAGGCTACTTGGATTCGCAAAGGCGATCGAACTCGAATGACCTGCAGCTATGGTGGGATATAAAAAGCCCAATGAGGCCTAGGAATCGATGATCAAATATCACCGCCATGTGTTGATTCATTCGTTCAAATATAGATAAAAAAAAAAGGTAGTAATAAGCCAGATTTGATATTAGAAAACATGTGAAGACTAAAGGAGAATCATTTTTACCATGGATGTAAGGTCACAATGAAGGACAAGTAAAACTTTACTTATAAAAATAACACGACCAATATAATAAGTACGAGTAATTAAAAATAACATTTACAACCAATTTTTTCACATTCAAACAATGAAATAGAAAGTAAAGAAAATATGTGACCGAAATTAATAATGGAAAATCTTGCAAGAAACGGTCCTAATCGATATAATATGTTATCAAATAGTTTATAGGTTTTTTATTCATTAGTTTTCAGTGCGTAGCGAGGGACACCCCGCAAAATGATTCTGCTCAGCAAAAGTGGGTATTTAAAACGAGACCTAAGGAAAAATGTTCATGTGACAAAGTAGTAAAAAATTGCCAAATCAGTGTTTAACAGTGATTAGTTTACATACAAGACAAGTGTCTATATATTTTTACTCCAAATATAACTAACATTTTTTCTTTAAAATTGTTTATTTTAGGTTTTGTATTAGCTTTCGCAATATCTAAATATGTACTTGATAACATCCTACCAATACTTTCTAGATTTTAACACCTTTAAAAGAAATTATTTTTTTTATTTTAATTAAAATTTAACATCTAGCGACATAAATAATCCAGTCAAATTATATAAAAATATGCTTTTATATCTCACAAATTTTTTTTCCATATATTTTTTAAATAAAAATGGTATATAATGCAGCTTTTTTGATGTACTAACTCTATTTATTTTAAAATGATAATAAACTATCCCTAAAAAATATTCTGTCAACCAATCTTTTTCAAATGGCATCCTTTTTAGACGCTTCCGTAAATTTTCTAAATGGGTGTCAATATTTTTATATAAAATAAAAATGATTGATGATAGGTATTTTACCAAGTTATAAATAAAATATATTTGTGCAAGGTTAGAAGAAGGTGTAGGGAGACATATGTACTTTAAAACTGTTTTTGTATTATATGTGAAAGTGTTAATAAACTTTTCCAGTAAACATAAAATTATATACAGGGTGATTCAAAAATCGATCACGAAACTTAAGGGGGTGATTCTACTTGACAAAATAAGGGTAGAGCTTCATATAATTTTTTTTTCAAAATGTCATTCGTTTTCGAGTTACAAGCCGTCCAAGTTCAAGTTTTTATTTTTTGTTTTTTGAATTACTCGCTTACAGGAAAACCGATTTGACTAATATTTGAAAGATAGGCTAAGTCTTCTGCGCTTCATCATTTTAGTAACAATTCACATTGATTATTTGCCGCTAGAGGGCACTTTACCTACATTGAAAATTGTTTTTTTGTCATAATTTTTTAGTGTTGACAGCTACAGTAGTTTTTGGCATAATTTCTGAAAGACTGATGCCAGGCCTTTAAAAAAGGTGCTCTTTATTTACATCGCGAAACCCAACGGTTTAGACGTAAATCACCCTTAAAAATTAAGTGGTAAATTTACTTTTCTCATTTCATTACCACCAGCTACCAGGTAAATAGCTATCAAAGTATGCTAGAGCTGTCAGTTTAACATCAAATAAATTCGCTTTTTAAACTATTTAATTTATAATCTTAAAATAACTAATAATGGCTAATCAGTAAATATTCATATTATGGATTATTGCGATATACATTTAATTGATAAAAATTAATGAAACAGTACTAAACAAACTAAAAAAGATTCTCAAAATGTCCCCCATTTTCTTCCATACATTTCCTAACACTCTTCAAAAAATGTTGCCTAACTCGATGAAAAATTCCTGGTGTTTCTTTAATAATTTGGCACTTTTCGTTTATCCTGAAGCGAAGATCCTCGACGTTGATTACTGGAATATCGTACACCAATTGTTTCAAATGACCCCAAAAGAAAAAATCCATAGGATTAAGGTCTGGTGACCTCGCTGCCCATGCCAATGGTCCACTTCGTCCTATCCATCGCTCAGGATACGTTGCATTCAAATACTGTCGGACACGTATACTAAAGTGGGGCGGAGCTCCGTCTTGGAGGATCCACATGTTGGCCCTTACTTCCAATGGCACATCTTCCAGATACAATGGGAGACGATTTTGGATAAAATCTAAGTATACGTCACCAGTTAATGGGCCATCAAAGAAATGAGGACCAATAAGGTAATCTCCTATTATCCCTGCCCACACATTTAGTGAAAATCTACGCTGATGTTTCGTTTCTACCACATTGTTTGGGTTCTCGTAAGCATATGTGTGGATGTTGTGTAGATTTGTTATGCCATCACGAGTGAAACCAGCTTCGTCAGTGAATAATATGACGCCAATTAATCGATTATCGTGTTCATACTTAGCTAGGATCTGATTGCACATTTCCAACCGTCTCGGCCGATCATCGTCATAAAGAGCCTGCACCTTTTTTGAATGAAACGGGTAGAGTTGTTCTTCTCTTAGTATCCTCCATGAACTAGCCTGACAGAGCCGCACTTCATTCCCAATTTTTCTAGTACTAATACCTGGATTATCTTCAATAATTTCAAGCACTCTTTCTTCTTGTTGCACGTTTCTAGCAGTTCTAGGTCTTCCCCTATTTCCATTATAACTTTTAAAGGAACCACATTCCGCAAGCCTCCTGTGCACACTGGAAAATGTTTGAGCATGAGGGATATTTCTTTCCGGATAACTCTCCATATAATATCTTCTTGCCAACTCTGCATTACCATTTGCTTTTCCATAACAAAAATGGATATCACAATATTCGATATTTGAATATTGGTGATTAGCCATTATTAGTTATTTTAAGATTATAAATTAAATAGTTTAAAAAGCGAATTTATTTGATCTTAAACTGACAGCTCTAGTATACTTTGATAGCTATTTACCTGGTAGCTGGTGGTAATGAAATGAGAAAAGTAAATTTACCACTTAATTTTTAAGGGTGATTTACGTCTAAACCGTTGGGTTTAGCGATGTAAATAAAGAGCACCTTTTTTAAAGGCCTGGCATCAGTCTTTCAGAAATTATGCCAAAAACTACTGTAGCTGTCAACACTAAAAAATTATGACAAAAAAACAATTTTCAATGTAGGTAAAGTGCCCTCTAGCGGCAAACAATCAATGTGAATTGTTACTAAAATGATGAAGCGCAGAAGACTTAGCCTATCTTTCAAATATTAGTCAAATCGGTTTTCTTGTAAGCGAGTAATTCAAAAAACAAAAAATAAAAACTTGAACTTGGACGGCTTGTAACTCGAAAACGAATGACATTTTGAAAAAAAATTATATGAAGCTCTACCCTTATTTTGTCAAGTAGAATCACCCCCTTAAGTTTCGTGATCGATTTTTGAATCACCCTGTATAACATGTGTCTTCGCTTAGATGTTTTAAATAACTAAAAAAATTAAATCCATGTATACTAAAAATCCGTCACAAAAACCGAAGTGATAAATATTATATATTTTGAGCATTCTTAAAGTAATTAATCGCTTTATCCATCTTCTTTAATAAAATAATTACTCTTTATGCAGAGACAAAATTTTCCTGTGAAAAATAAGAGTTTCTCAACCAAATTAATTTTAATGCAGCTTTTTATTCTCCTTATTTCAGTTATGAGTGCAATCACAGCACCGCTCTACAGTCTGGGAGCCGCTACAGCCTCAAACATTGCCGTTTTCATTCCTGCCTTGGTGGCAGCCATAGCTTATTTCCAATACGAACTCCTAGACCCAGAAAGTAGACCCATCGATGTCTCCACGGAGGAATTATTGGATAGATATGATTTTATAGTGGTGGGAGCGGGATCGGCAGGTAAGACAAATGAAACGTTGAGGGAAAAATTGATAATTTTGTGTTCCATAATGATTTTTCTATATTTTAGGAGCTGTTGTGGCAAATAGACTTAGTGAGGTGGAGCAATGGAAGGTGTTACTTTTAGAAGCCGGCGGAGATGAAACGGAAATATCAGATGTTCCTTTAATGGCGGCATATCTTCAGTTGTCACAACTCGATTGGAAATATAAGAGTGAACCTCAAGGACAGGCTTGTTTAGGTAACATTATGGACTTTATAGGATCCTCTAACTTAAATAATTAAATTTTTCCTGTAGCAATGAACAATGGTCGATGTAACTGGCCTCGTGGAAAAGTAATAGGAGGCTCGTCAGTCCTAAACTACATGCTTTACCTTAGAGGCAACAAAAAGGATTACGATATTTGGGAATCTCTCGGGAACCCCGGATGGGGTTCCGAAGACGCCCTGTACTATTTTAAAAAAAGCGAAGACAATCAAAATCCTTACTTAACTAAGACCAAGTATCATAGCACTGGAGGGTACCTTACTGTATCGGAACCGCCTTACAGGACACCCTTGGTAGGTATAAAATTTACTACAATTAAGCCAGTTAAGCTGGATCATTTACTGTGTAAGAAGGATGATAACGTGGAGCCAGGAATATATTGTAGATAGAATGCTCAAATTAACGACTAAAATAATAACTACTAGAATTTGTTCAATTATGATGATATCTGAAGAACAATTATGTACCGATTCAGTCTTTATGTCTTTTGTAGACCTGTAAAAGGCATTCGATCGGATACAGCTCAAAATATTTTGCATGTACTTTATAATATATACGTACATACATTGTTATATCTATGATCTATTAAACAATTTTTATGTATTCCAGGTTGCTGCCTTCATAGAAGCTGGCAAACAATTAGGGTACAAAAACAGAGACATCAACGGAGAATTTCAAGCGGGCTTTATGATGGCCCAAGGTACCATCAGGCAAGGTACTCGCTGTTCCACAGGCAAGGCTTTCTTAAGGCCTGTAAGACTCCGACCTAACCTCAATATAGCTATGAAGGCTCACGTCACCAGAGTACTTATAGATCCCTCTACTAAGACTGCCTTTGGAGTGGAATTCATCAGAGATGGAAAACTTCACCGAATAAGGGCTACCAAGGAAGTTATTTTGTCTGCCGGAGCGGTAAACAGTCCTCAACTGTTAATGCTCAGCGGTATAGGTCCTAAAAGTGAATTGGAAAAGCATAAAATACCAGTAATTCAAGATCTACCAGTGGGGAATAACCTGCAGGATCATATTGGACTTGGAGGTCTTACCTTTACCATTAACAAGCAGGATTCCATAACTTTGGATAGAGTTTACGCTGCAAAGCCGTTAATGCAATACGCCATATGGGGGGCTGGACCCTTAACTATTATGGGGGGTGTTGAGGGGCTTGCTTTTATTAATACAAAATACGTAAACGCCTCCGATGATTTTCCAGATATTGAATTCCACTTTGTGAGTGGAGCTCCTCATTCAGATAAAGGTGCTCAACTCAAAAAAGCCCATGGTCTCTCCGATGAGTTTTATAACATAGTGTTTAAACCGATCGAAGATATAGATGCATGGAGTGTGATACCTATGCTTTTAAGACCCAAAAGTAAAGGACACATCAAACTGAGAAGCAGAAAGCCAACTGATCCGCCCCTGATCTACCCGAATTACTTTTTCGACGATTTCGATATGAAAACCTTAATTGAAGGCGGAAAATTTGCAATAGCATTGAGTCAAACACCAGCATTCCAGAGTTATGGAAGCAAACATCACGAATTTCCTCAATGCACTCATATCCAGAAATATTCCGACAGGTATTTTGAGTGTATGATTAGATTGTACTCAGCCACGATCTACCATCCGGTAGGGACCGCTAAAATGGGGCCCTATTGGGACCAAGAAGCCGTGGTGGACCCTCAATTGAGGGTATATGGTATAAAAGGATTAAGAGTGATTGACGCAAGTATTATGCCGAATTTAGTGAGTGGAAACACCAATGCCCCTGTCATTATGATCGGAGAAAAAGGGGCTGATTTAATAAAAGAGTTCTGGTTAAAAACTATGAAGTTAAGTAGGATTTTTAGGACTTTAGAGGGAATTTAGTGAGAGTTATAGTGATAGTGGTGTGGTTTTGCAAGTGATAAAGACTTTTTTGATAATTTTTTAAGAAATAATTTATAAAGTGGAGGTTCTCTTCCTAGTCTTACAAAGAGTAGTATATAATATGTATTTTTAGAATATGTACATCACACCAATTATTTATTTATATATTTTATATATTTGTATAGAAAATAACTAGAAGATTAGTATTTTTGACAGTAGTGGATCAATATTCAGTATTATTTTTTAATTGTATACCTCAAACATATCGTCATTTTTAGTGATAATTGTTTCGATCAAAGCAAAAATATACAAAACATGTTCACTTGGAATATTAATTTTTTATAAGAACATTTAAACAGTATATGAGATTTTTAAATTAAAATTAAAAAATTGGAATTTAAGTACTCTTAAATGTTCTCATTAAATGGTTTTCAGTAAAAAAAAAGGTATATATGCAAAAATGGGTGCTGTAACAGGTAAATGGAATTATGTAAACAAAACTGTAAAACCAAATGTTTTTTAAAAAAATATTTACAAAATAAATATTGTACTTCTGATAAAGTTTGGTTTTTATCCATAGGCGTACTTAACACTCGGATACATGTAGCTTAATAATGGATTAAGTGATTTTAATAAGCTTTTCAAACCTTGAAATCGCGTTTGTTGTTAATTTAAAATACGACTACATATATATATATATATATATATATATATATATATATATATATATATATATAATATATATACAGGGTGATTCAAAAATCGATCACGAAACTTAAGGGGGTGATTCTACTTGACAAAATAAGGGTAGAGCTTCATATAATTTTTTTTCAAAATGTCATTCGTTTTCGAGTTACAAGCCGTCCAAGTTCAAGTTTTTATTTTTTGTTTTTTGAATTACTCGCTTACAGGAAAACCGATTTGACTAATATTTGAAAGATAGGCTAAGTCTTCTGCGCTTCATCATTTTAGTAACAATTCACATTGATTGTTTGCCGCTAGAGGTTTAGACGTAAATCACCCTTAAAAATTAAGTGGTAAATTTACTTTTCTCATTTCATTACCACCAGCTACCAGGTAAATAGCTATCAAAGTATACTAGAGCTGTCAGTTTAACATCAAATAAATTCGCTTTTTAAACTATTTAATTTATAATCTTAAAATAACTAATAATGGCTAATCACCAATATTCAAATATCGAATATTGTGATATCCATTTTTGTTATGGAAAAGCAAATGGTAATGCAGAGTTGGCAAGAAGATATTATATGGAGAGTTATCCGGAAAGAAATATCCCTCATGCTCAAACATTTTCCAGTGTGCACAGGAGGCTTGCGGAATGTGGTTCCTTTAAAAGTTATAATGGAAATAGGGGAAGACCTAGAACTGCTAGAAACGTGCAACAAGAAGAAAGAGTGCTTGAAATTATTGAAGATAATCCAGGTATTAGTACTAGAAAAATTGGGAATGAAGTGCGGCTCTGTCAGGCTAGTTCATGGAGGATACTAAGAGAAGAACAACTCTACCCGTTTCATTCAAAAAAGGTGCAGGCTCTTTATGACGATGATCGGCCGAGACGGTTGGAAATGTGCAATCAGATCCTAGCTAAGTATGAACACGATAATCGATTAATTGGCGTCATATTATTCACTGACGAAGCTGGTTTCACTCGTGATGGCATAACAAATCTACACAACATCCACACATATGCTTACGAGAACCCAAACAATGTGGTAGAAACGAAACATCAGCGTAGATTTTCACTAAATGTGTGGGCAGGGATAATAGGAGATTACCTTATTGGTCCTCATTTCTTTGATGGCCCATTAACTGGTGACCTATACTTAGATTTTATCCAAAATCGTCTCCCATTGTATCTGGAAGATGTGCCATTGGAAGTAAGGGCCAACATGTGGATCCTCCAAGACGGAGCTCCGCCCCACTTTAGTATACGTGTCCGACAGTATTTGAATGCAACGTATCCTGAGCGATGGATAGGACGATGTGGACCATTGGCATGGGCAGCGAGGTCACCAGACCTTAATCCTATGGATTTTTTCTTTTGGGGTCATTTGAAACAATTGGTGTACGATATTCCAGTAATCAACGTCGAGGATCTTCGCTTCAGGATAATCGAAAAGTGCCAAATTATTAAAGAAACACCAGGAATTTTTCATCGAGTTAGGCGACATTTTTTGAAGAGTGTTAGGAAATGTATGGAATAAAATGGGGGACATTTTGAGAATCTTTTTTAGTTTGTTTAGTACTGTTTCATTAATTTTTATCAATTAAATGTATATCGCAATAATCCATAATATGAATATTTACTGATTAGCCATTATTAGTTATTTTAAGATTATAAATTAAATAGTTTAAAAAGCGAATTTATTTGATGTTAAACTGACAGCTCTAGTATACTTTGATAGCTATTTACCTGGTAGCTGGTGGTAATGAAATGAGAAAAGTAAATTTACCACTTAATTTTTAAGGGTGATTTACGTCTAAACCGTTGGGTTTAGCGATGTAAATAAAGAGCACCTTTTTTAAAGGCCTGGCATCAGTCATTCAGAAATTATGCCAAAAACTACTGTAGCTGTCAACACTAAAAAATTATGACAAAAAAACAATTTTCAATGTAGGTAAAGTGCCCTCTAGCGGCAATTCACTACAAAGGGAGATTCTCCGGGAACCTTATTGATCGATTGTGGGAAAACAGCCGGCTAAAATATTTTCAAGATGGAGGCACTTCCAATTATACCGGGAGTAGATGTCAACTTGCTTATTTTAAATAGAACACCCTATCTATTATGGTCTTTATTGTTTAATTTGGGTTAGATTTCTTGTAGACGAAGATCGATTTAGTAGTTTTTTTTTATGGCATTTTGAAAATTATTAGTACAGAGTGGTCAAAAAATAAGAATAAAAATTATATTTAAAAAATCGTCAAAAGACAATTTTTTCAAATGGAAAGCACCTATTTTTATAATTTTATCATATTAGTCATTAAAAATAAGGGTAGCTTTATATAAGGCTGTCTATTCCAAAAGTTTGTAGTTTTCAAAATATTGGCAATTCAACATTTTTCTATTGTAAATAGTACGGTTTTTAAGTTTTGTTATTAGTTGGCCATGAGGGCGAGGTGTGGCGAAAATAAAACAATCGAACCCTACAGAATTGTCACTATTTCTTGCCATTCGATATTCGTTAATAATAATTATGCCGGAGACATTAAATAACACGCACGAAAATTATTTAAACTTCTTTATTACTTATGAAGAATGTGATGGAGTTATTTCAAAAACATGCGATACATTCACGATTCGATATCCGCAGAAACAGAAACCCACACCACCAAGTGTTAAAAGGATTATAGAAAACTTCAAGAACTCCATAAAAACAAAAAGAAATAGAAATAAACTAGTTGTTAATAATGAACATATTAAAACTACAATTTTAGTATATTTTGCCGCATATCCAACAATATCTATAAGGCAAGTAGCATTAGAATCTGGATTATCTGAAACATCAGTTTTAAGGCTTTCATGGAAACACAATTTTAGGGTGTTTCCTTTAAAATAAGCAAGTTGACATCTCAGATTTTTCGTAAATATAGTTTTCCCACAATCGATCGATAAAATTCCAGGAGAATCCCCCTATATGAATAATAGATTGTACATTTTTTTCTACCCTATAGAACTTAAAGGTCACCCAAATTCTTAAAGATCTATCTTAAAATTTTGCTTATTCGGCGATTTCTTTTTACATACAATTAAATGAACAACCCAAAATATTATTACTATCGCATACCAAACAATACATCAGCAAAAAAATTGTCCGATTAACCCAGATATATTTAAAATTCGACGGGTAATCGTGAAACCATGTGATAATTTTGCAAATTTTCGGTACAACTAAAATTTAAATAAAATAATTTATTGGTGAGTAAATTAAATAATGGCTTTCTATCAATTATTTATTCAAACATATTAACACAAACCAAACCCAACCGACGACCTAGAAGTTTCAATTTCATGACAATTAGGCGAACGCCAAATATTTTAGTGAATTTGTGGACAGCTATTTTAACTGATTCACGAAACAAAGGTACAAATAGTTTCTGTTCCAAATCTCCTAAACATTTCCAAAAAAAAAAACAACTTTCTACATATGCACAGAGGGAATTTTTAGGGTTTTTTGGACGAAATTATACAAAAATTCATGGGGTTTGATGAACAATCATATTATATCAATCTTAATTAATCAAATCTTAATTTTTAAATTATATAAGAAGTTTGTTGTAAAAAAATGTACTAAAGAAAACAAGTCTAGGAGGTGGAAGAGACAAATGACCCTTCTACCCGCACCTCGTACTTTGCAATTGTATACAATAACGATATTAGTTGACTGTCTTTTTTTTTTTTAATTTTATAGCGGCCTCAGTTTCTAAAAAAACAAATCCAAAATGTCGTCGATAAACCAACAAATGAACCTTTACTCCTTGACCAGGATGGCTCTAACTTTGGGTCCTGGTTTAGGATTTTTGTTGTACCTTCATTCTTGTACTTTGAGTCAGCGACCAGACATTCTCGACAGGTATAGTGAACATTTTTTATTTACAATCTATTTTTCCATCTGAAACTGAAAGGCAGGGAGAGAGGTTTTATTGACACTACAACATGTCGATTTTCAGGGAAACGCTTATTTGGAATCAAATAATTATGTTTTCGTGTTAACACTTTTAAAATTCGAAAGAATAACTGGGAAAAACCAATCTCTCTGTCATTTTCCTGTCAAAAATTTGCAATGGGTTTTACTAACCATACAGGGTGGTGCACCACATTTATATATATATATATATGTATATATATATATATATATATATATATATATATATATATATATATATATATATATATTATATATATATATATACAGGGTGATTCAAAAATCGATCAGGAAACTTAAGGGGGTGATTCTACTTGACAAAATAAGGGTAGAGCTTCATATAATTTTTTTTCAAAATGTCATTCGTTTTCGAGTTACAAGCCGTCCAAGTTCAAGTTTTTATTTTTTGTTTTTTGAATTACTCGCTTACAGGAAAACCGATTTGACTAATATTTGAAAGATAGGCTAAGTCTTCTGCGCTTCATCATTTTAGTAACAATTCACATTGATTGTTTGCCGCTAGAGGGCACTTTACCTACATTGAAAATTGTTTTTTTGTCATAATTTTTTAGTGTTGACAGCTACAGTAGTTTTTGGCATAATTTCTGAAAGACTGATGCCAGGCCTTTAAAAAAGGTGCTCTTTATTTACATCGCTAAACCCAACGGTTTAGACGTAAATCACCCTTAAAAATTAAGTGGTAAATTTACTTTTCTCATTTCATTACCACCAGCTACCAGGTAAATAGCTATCAAAGTATACTAGAGCTGTCAGTTTAACATCAAATAAATTCGCTTTTTAAACTATTTAATTTATAATCTTAAAATAACTAATAATGGCTAATCACCAATATTCAAATATCGAATATTGTGATATCCATTTTTGTTATGGAAAAGCAAATGGTAATGCAGAGTTGGCAAGAAGATATTATATGGAGAGTTATCCGGAAAGAAATATCCCTCATGCTCAAACATTTTCCAGTGTGCACAGGAGGCTTGCGGAATGTGGTTCCTTTAAAAGTTATAATGGAAATAGGGGAAAACCTAGAACTGCTAGAAACGTGCAACAAGAAGAAAGAGTGCTTGAAATTATTGAAGATAATCCAGGTATTAGTACTAGAAAAATTGGGAATGAAGTGCGGCTCTGTCAGGCTAGTTCATGGAGGATACTAAGAGAAGAACAACTCTACCCGTTTCATTCAAAAAAGGTGCAGGCTCTTTATGACGATGATCGGCCGAGACGGTTGGAAATGTGCAATCAAATCCTAGCTAAGTATGAACACGACAATCGATTAATTGGCGTCATATTATTCACTGACGAAGCTGGTTTCACTCGTGATGGCATAACAAATCTACACAACATCCACACATATGCTTACGAGAACCCAAACAATGTGGTAGAAACGAAACATCAGCGTAGATTTTCACTAAATGTGTGGGCAGGGATAATAGGAGATTACCTTATTGGTCCTCATTTCTTTGATGGCCCATTAACTGGTGACGTATACTTAGATTTTATCCAAAATCGTCTCCCATTGTATCTGGAAGATGTGCCATTGGAAGTAAGGGCCAACATGTGGATCCTCCAAGACGGAGCTCCGCCCCACTTTAGTATACGTGTCCGACAGTATTTGAATGCAACGTATCCTGAGCGATGGATAGGACGAAGTGGACCATTGGCATGGGCAGCGAGGTCACCAGACCTTAATCCTATGGATTTTTTCTTTTGGGGTCATTTAAAACAATTGGTGTACGATATTCCAGTAATCAACGTCGAGGATCTTCGCTTCAGGATAATCGAAAAGTGCCAAATTATTAAAGAAACACCAGGAATTTTTCATCGAGTTAGGCGACATTTTTTGAAGAGTGTTAGGAAATGTATGGAAGAAAATGGGGGACATTTTGAGAATCTTTTTTAGTTTGTTTAGTACTGTTTCATTAATTTTTATCAATTAAATGTATATCGCAATAATCCATAATATGAATATTTACTGATTAGCCATTATTAGTTATTTTAAGATTATAAATTAAATAGTTTAAAAAGCGAATTTATTTGATGTTAAACTGACAGCTCTAGTATACTTTGATAGCTATTTACCTGGTAGCTGGTGGTAATGAAATGAGAAAAGTAAATTTACCACTTAATTTTTAAGGGTGATTTACGTCTAAACCGTTGGGTTTAGCGATGTAAATAAAGAGCACCTTTTTTAAAGGCCTGGCATCAGTCTTTCAGAAATTATGCCAAAAACTACTGTAGCTGTCAACACTAAATGATGAAGCGCAGAAGACTTAGCCTATCTTTCAAATATTAGTCAAATCGGTTTTCCTGTAAGCGAGTAATTCAAAAAACAAAAAATAAAAACTTGAACTTGGACGGCTTGTAACTCGAAAACGAATGACATTTTGAAAAAAAATTATATGAAGCTCTACCCTTATTTTGTCAAGTAGAATCACCCCCTTAAGTTTCCTGATCGATTTTTGAATCACCCTGTATATAAGAGAGAAGGATAAAACACTTTATAAATATTTTTAATAAAGGAAGGGTGGGTGTATTGGGATCATATTATAAAATTATTGAGAAGTATACAGAGTGACTTAAAAAAAAGTTTCACACCAACATTGTCAAAATGTAAATGGAATGTTCTGTAAATTATTGCATATTTTGATAGCGGCGGCCAAATAAGAGTAAGTTCCTGTCATGTTTCATATATCTAAGATAAGCTGTTTTTGAAATATTCTAACTTTTCTTGAAATTGTGGACAAAAAATTAAGTGACCAGCCTGCCATACCTATTCGAGGTAGATGTGTTAAATTATATTGGTTTTTTAGTAAAAGCTTTACAATTTGCTGTAAAATAAAAATCATTTCAAAAAATTATACAGGGTAGATAAAAAGTTACATTTAATATTCCTGTGGTTTCATAAATTTTTCGGTGACTTGTAGTGGCGTAACTAACAGTATAATATAACTTTAAATATTATTAATTCTATATTAAATACAAGGTGTTTCATTTAAAATAAGAAAGGCATTTAAGTTTAAGATAACAAAAATCAAATGTAAGTTTTTATCAACCCTGTATAATTTTTATTTTACAATAAATTGTAATGATTTTGCTAAAAAATCAATATAATTTAAAACAGTCAGGTTAGTTCCATTCCATTTAAATTTTGAAAACTTTGGTGTGAAACTTTTTTTGGAGCCACTGCGTATATTTCACTATAATTTTAAAACGTAATGCATATAACAGAAATGTGATGCACCAATCCTGTATAATATATAATTTGTTATTTTAAAAATGCTTTAAAATTTTTAGAGACCATCGAATAAAAGACAAACAATTTATAGATTTTAAAGAAACCTATGACTTTATAATAGTAGGAGGGGGTAGTGCAGGGGCGGTCCTAGCCAATAGACTTTCGGAGAACCCGTACTGGGACGTTTTGTTACTCGAAGCCGGTCCTGACGAGATCAGTTTGACTGACATGCCCCTTATGTTTCCCACGTTGCAAACGACACCCTTAGATTGGCAGTATAAGGTGAGAATAGGTTAGGTTAGTTCAAAATATATGTATAAAATATAAACTTACTAAGAAATTAAAAATATCTTTCTACGGACCTGCTCCAGACATATTTAATGTAAATAATTGTTCTGTATATATTAATAAGAGGTTCTATGTAATTTTTAATACATTTAAGATTCAAAATTAATAAATTTTTAAAAAATTTTAGACCGAACCTGGGGAAAAATACTGCCAAGCTATGGTACAGGGTCTCTGTAATTGGCCGAGAGGCAAAGTTTTAGGAGGATCCTCAGTTCTAAATGCTATGTTGTATGTAAGAGGAAATAAAAAGGACTATGACAGGTAGAGTTTGATATAGACATAATGCTTCACTTGAAAAATAACTTATACTCTGTTTAACTCAAATTTTTCTAAATTTTCAAGACAGAAAACGAAAAATTTAGTATTTTTTTAAAGTCACATACAATATGAGAATTTTCAAAAGACAAGTTATCAAAGAATTCAAGTTACATTTTTAGGGTGTCCAGGGTCTCCTTACAAGAAAATTTTCTCTTTCCAGTTTTTCCAAGTGGATTTTGAAAATTTCGGTAATTCTAAGGTGATTTTAGTGAGAGTTTAGTAATGAATATTTTATTCTGTCTGACTTTGGTTATTCAATTCCGTTATTTCTCGAGCATTGGTGGTACAACTGATCTTTTTGAAAGCAACTTTAGCACTATAATCTAGTTTAATATGGTATGCCGTCAAAAGATTTTCATGTTTTTCTAAGTCAGTTTTTAAAATGCCATTTGCATACAATCTGGCATAATAAACTGCTTGAAAAAATGTACGTATAGCTCAAATAAATTGTCATACATAAACGAAGTTTTTAGGTCATTTGATTGATACTCGGGAAAGAAAAATTTTTTTGTTTAGAATAATGTATCACTAATATTATTTTTCATTACTGTATAGCTTTTAGATGTAGTTTCTTTTTTATCTATGACATACGAGGATGGTTCAACAAGTTCTCGGCCTGAAACAGAGAGGGCGCTAGTAGGATCAAATAACTATAATATATTGTAAGCATTAACTTTGAGATGACGTCCTGCAAAGTTTCAGATGTTTGCGATCAGTTGCTTGTTTGTGGCGATCGAGTGAACGCATCAGGTTCGATATTTTGTGAAAGGTAGATACAATTGAAGTTCGAGCGGTTACAAAGTACTTTGTTTTAAAGGGCTTAACTCTTACGGACATTAAAAATGAGTTAGATTCTACTTTAAAGGATTCTTCTTCTTCGTGTTCGACAGTAAAAAAATGGGCTGCTGAATTTAATCGTGCTCGTACATCAATTCAAGATGATGAGCGCTCGGACGCCCAAAAACCGCTACAACTGACGAAAAATACATTGGGAATGGCTTTACAGTGGCCTTTTCTAAGTAATCTGTTCAATGAGCAGGTTGATTATTAAACAAATAAAATAGATATATCAAAATGTCATCAATCCGACAATTTACACTGCTTTAAAAGCATTGCGTAAATTGTATAAACCACAAGTATCTAAATTAATTAGTTTTTTACAGTTCTCAATTTCCTATAAATCTTGTAAAAATATATTTAAATTAGATCCGTCCATGGATATTTGAATAATTTTTATAAACATTTTTCTGTCTATACTATCAGCATAAGCTTTCACTAAATCACAAGAATTTGTATGTCCTAGAAAAGCTGAAGTAAAATGAATATATTCATTCATAATCTTATTTTTTTTATACGCGATGGTGCGAAAATTCTCTGATAATCTCGAGTTTTCCATGGTGAAAAACAATCCATGATAATTCTAGTTTTTATATATTTTTGATGATTCTGGACACTCTGATGTTTCAAAAAATATTTGCTAACGAAAGTAAACCTTTTTTAGATGGGCAGCAATTGGTAATCCTGGTTGGAGTTACGAAGAAGTATTACCGTATTTCAAAAAATCAGAAAATATGCGAATTGAAAAATATTTGAACGATCCTTACCACGGTACAGACGGATATTTGAGTGTGGAATATTTCAGGTACACTTTTGGTAAAAATTAGATACGGTAAATGACTTAAAATAATTTATTAAATTGTTATTGGAGCACCAACTCAAATTTACTGTATCAAGAACAAAAAAATTACTACTAACAGGTACAAAATCTGGCAAAAGGGAAGGCCAAAGTCACTCCTGCGTTGGAAATCATGTAACCATGTTTCACATTCTTGTAAAATTCAGTTTTAAACGAGTTTCTTGCAATTTCACCGCAGAAGCAGCGTACCTCCCCGACAATACTGACGGTCGCGTCGGTTTTGTAGTTATTTTCAATCGGGAAACGCGAGAAAGATGTTAAACGAATTATTTCTTCAAATCTTATTTAAATATTCACTTTCATATTCTTCAATCGTTAAATAGCATACTATCCTTATTTATTTCAAGTTATTCCAGAACGATAATATAACCACGGTGCAGTACTAATAAATATATGAACGCACTCTGTTCATTTTACCGTGGCATTACTATGAAACAAGCTCAATAAGACGCACATAGGCAACGACTATGCAATAGAAAGAAATAAAAATATTGAACCGTCTCTGCTTACATCAATAAATATATAACACTTTAATTATGAACAGACTACTGTATCGCTGGTTGTCTATATTACTAAAAATAATGCATGCGCAGAGAATTACTTCTCAATACTCTTTAAGATACAGGGGATTATCAAAAATTAGTTATACTAAGTAACACAAATTAATATATTGAAATTTTAATAAATATATCAATTTTCCGAATAAATTTCAACCTAAAGTTAAAACGTGTGACTTATAGTGTGTTTATTATCAAAAATTTATGCTAATAATAAAAATGTATGCTCGAACATTAGATTTGTAATTATTTTATTGCCTCTCGTATCTAGAGGTGAATAAATTGCGATAAATCGTACTGGTACTTCAGAATAGGCAACCAGTTCTGCATTAAGCATATGCAATTAAATTTTTAAAAAAACACACATTTATAATGATGAATAATTAACAGTTCAACGTAAATGATATACAAACAATGAAACAAACCTGTTTGTGTTTTCTTCCAAACTTTATAAAGAAAATATTTGTAATATCTCACCGTCGTTTTCCTATGTGCATTAACTACATATAGGGTTGCTAAGTAGTACCAATCGGGGAGGTTGGAGTCTCTTATGAATGGGCCTTTGTGCACACTTCGTTGGGGGACTCTGATCTTTCCTTTTGCTTTCAAAAGAGTTTATTTTGGTGTTATTATTTCAGGGTAAAAAAAAACTTAACATTTAAAATAAAATTTTTTGAAATTAATTCTTAGGTACCGGTCACCTTTATCGAACTGGTGGTTGCAAGCCGCTCAAGAGTATGGTTACCCAATTCGAGACCTCAATGGACAGTACCAAACAGGTTTTATGTTATCACATGGTACTTTAAGGGATGGATTAAGGTGTAGTACAGCGAAAGCTTTCTTAAGGTAAGACAATAATTATAAATAGAGATATTTTAAAATACATTTTGGAAGTTTGAAATAAAAATTTATCGATATTTTTTCGACGCGATGTTTTGTGTTCCCATCATCAGAATGCTACAGTGGTTAATTGTTATTTTTAGGTCGATATGTGACCGAGAAAATCTACACGTAAGTTTATTTTCTCACGTAAGTAAAGTTATAATAAATGAAAATGGCCAAGCCCATGGAGTCGAGTTCAAAAAACTTGGAATTAAAAAAACTGTATACAGCGATAGGGAAGTTATATTGAGCGCTGGAGCCCTAGGTTCTCCACAAATATTAATGTTATGTAAGTAAATATATTCCATTATACTACTAACTAAGTAAAATTTTCAAAATCATATTTTTTAGCCGGCATCGGTCCGAAAGACCATCTGGACGAAGTCGAAATCGAAACCATAGTGAATTCTCCGGGAGTGGGAATGAACTTGCAAGATCACGTGGCCATGGGCGGAGCTTCTTATCTTTTCGATCCTGGCGAGGACTACGAAGAAAAAACATGCAGCTTTAATCTACCGAAAGTTTTCTGTACCGAGACGGTTAATTTGTTTGCGCAAAATAAAAGCGGACCCGTATATTGGTTACCAGTTTGTGAGGTAAATTAAAAAAAAAAATAATTTACGATAAAAAAATTTTTCCTGAATTTTTAAAATTAAAAAAAAGCTTCCGCCCGAGCAGGGACTTGAACCCTGGACCCTTGGATTAAAAGTCCAATGCTCTACCGACTGAGCTACCCGGGCTCGTGACAAAGAAAGAGCACAACAGTATTTCGAAAGTTGAGTGTAAAATTTACTTAAAGATAATATTAATATTGAAATTTTATACTTTATTTGTAAACAAAATTGAAGTAGAACTGAAAGTGTATAAATAATTTTAAAAAACTTTTTTAGGTTATGGGTTTCGGTAATACAAAATACCAAAACCCCAAAGAAGATTGGCCTGACGTACAGTTTTTCTTCGCTGCATACACCGACAGTTCGGATGGAGGTTTGTTTAGTAAGAAAGCTGTAGGAATGTCGGACGAAGTTTTCTCGGCTGTATACGAAAAAAATCTATATCAGGAGTCATTTTCCGTAAGAAATAAAAATAACTTTCTAGAAAAAGTTTTGTACCGAAAAAAAAATTTAATTACTAAAACAATTTTGTGTTTATGTGTGGAAACAGCGAATTTTTTTAAATTTTAGGTTTATTAATCTGTTAAATTTTTGGTAAATTAATGTATAAGAAACTATCGACCAATAGCGTTGTTATTAGACCTCTACAAATTTTGTAACGAACCTCCTATTATGAGAGATAGATTCTTACCTCCAATCATACCCTATAGATTTAAACAACAATAGATTTGTTTGAAGACTGTTTATAGTTGGCGCGGGAGAGGCTTTTTTGATGTTTGACAGACATAAACATGTTTACTTATCTTTTCTTTCACTTTAATTGCTTGGTGTTACTCTTTTCAGTGTTTTCAAGTGTTAGAAATTACTATAAATAGGATGTTTGCAATTAATATTCACAAAAAGAGGATTTAAAAACTTATTTTTATTGGTAAATATTGTTAGATATTATTTACATATTGAAAATAACAATAATAATAATTTAGGCAATCATAAATTCATACTTTTATGTATCCTAGAATTGACGTATACCGATTATTATATTATACTTGTTTAAATAATGCAATTAGAAAAGGATAGCATAAAATCGGTATGTGTGTACCAAGAAAAGAAATATCGGTAATTCTTGGAGAAGGTGGAAACACACAATTTTCCGAATTTTTCGATGATTTTTTACATACCTCCTATTTCTGGGTCGTAAAATACGAATATGTAGTCAATTTTTCATTTTAATTCATATAACTTATATTTTCCGATCACTACCTTTATATTTTGGGCATACAGAAACAATACACAATATTTAATCATTTCTTTTTAAAAAAATTTACTTAAATAACCGCAGAAAAATACGAATTTTCCATAAAACGTATGAAATCCGTTGTCTTGTTGCTTTTATACTGTCTTTAGGCATGCATGGTTGGTTGCATACTATTTAAATCCAAACCCGTGATGCAATGTTGCCACGTTGACGTGGATTTTAAATTCCATTAGGATGAAAAACTTGATAGTTCAAATGCAATTAATTGTGGTCATTCCAGTATTGTTGCGTAAAATGTACTCGTGCAGAATCGGGATACAAATATAAACCGATCGTTCGGCAAGCTACGTTGATCTAAAAACGAAAATCATAATTAGAGTAATCTGAACTGACCTGAACTAACCTGAAGAATTTTCCGAATTTTTCAATGATTTTTTTATATACTTCCCAAGGATAAATCACTAAACCGGTTTACACTACTAATATTTATGTACACACTATTCGTTAACTACCAAGTCATTTATCTTTTTGAAATCATTCGAAGTTCTTAAACTCATCATAGTTCGACTCAACTCTTCCTTATATGCGGCGTTTTTATATCAGCAGACGTTATTCTCGTTCTGTCGTAAGAATTCGGGAAAAGTTTTGGTTCGCCGAAGTTGAAGTTACCAGTTCATTCGAGAATGTACTCGCATCGCCAATGCTACTACGACTAGTTACGTTACAAATTGTTTCCTGTTGCGGTGTTTAATTTAAAATTCCGCCATTACAATATTTTTTTCGTAAATCTCTTGTGGAAAACGCTGAAATAGCCTATTTTAGCGAGAATCACTCATAATTAATTTGTCAAATGATTTTTTTTCAGGTATTAACTCTTCTAATGAGGCCAAATAGCCGGGGAAGACTGCTTTTAAAAGACAAAGATCCACACTCCAAAATTTTAATTTACCCGAATTATTTTGATGATCCTCAAGATATAAAAGTTTTGGTAGGTAAAAATTAACGAATTCTATCATGTTATGGACAAAATTACATTATTTTATTGCGATTGATTCATTACTTACGACATTTATTATGCGAAATCTTATTTTTTAACGAATCTTTTGATAGCAACTTTTTTTTACCGAAGGTACGATAGCTCTAGTTTAATTAAGTAAAAAAAATGTTGACTAAAGTAAAAAAATTGAATATGTAAAGTATAATTTAATTTTTGCTGGTAATACTGCGAAAATGAATGTATTATTGCGCTCCAAATAATGCGGAAACATTAAATACTACGAGCTTATTACTGCGAAACTCAAGTATGTCTATTTCTGGTTAAGATTCTTCAAACTTTGAATATATAAAATATTTAGGTAGTTTAATAATATAAATTAATATTATACTCACACTACATCCTATCAACTACCAATTAGTATCAGCGCAAGCAGCTACCTAGATGTGAGGTTATGAAAACGTTGGCAGAGTTTATTTACTTCGCAGTAATATATGCTCATATTCTTATTGTGAATTTTCTCTTAATACTGCGGATTTTAATACTTATCCAACAATTTATATGATCAAAATATGATTTTAAAAAACATTAGGTGGTATTATTACAGAACAAATCGAAATATTCACAAAAAATCTTATTTCATTGTAATAATAAATTCAGCAGTATTCGGGGCACCGCAGTAATACCACCGCTTACCTTAGGGTACGGTTTACGGGGGTAGTTTATTATGATCTTATTTTATTTATCATTAAATTTTACTTAAGTTAGATACAAAAATATGTATGTGTATCTTTCACAGGTTGAGGGAGCTAAAATCGGTCATCGCATAGCCACAGAAACACCAACAATGAAAAGGTTAAATGCCCGATTCAACCCGTTAAAAATGCCCGGTTGCCACAATCTAACATTTCTTTCCGACGAATACTGGACCTGCCTAGCGTACCATTACACGCTTACCATCTATCATCCAGTCGGTACAGCCAAAATGGGTCCGGATAATGATCCAATGGCGGTAGTGGATCCAAGATTAAGAGTGAGAGGTAATATATTAATAAGAGATAAAAGGGATAACTTAAAAAATCGAATTCAAGCATCTAAATCTAATTTTTAGGAGTGAAAAACCTTCGAGTTGTCGACTGTAGCATAATGCCCTACATTCCGAGTGGAAATACGAACGCTCCGGTCATAATGGTGGCGGAAAAAGCCGCTGATATGATCAAAGAAGATTGGGGAGTCTTGGATACAGAATATCCTTTCAATATTCCTTCAAATCAAGCTTATAGAAATGAGGAGGAACCTGAATATTATAATGGTACGATATTTTATAAGAAATCTGATGTGAAGGTTCGCTTTATTAGAACACAATATATAGTTATCATCATCATAGTTGAGTCTTGGTGTGTTGTTGATGTTTGAGGTATAACAAATTGATGTTTGAGGTATAACAAGTATTTTTGGTGTTAACAATAGAGTGGCAGTAGGGTTTCTTGTGCCCTCTGAAGGCATTTTGTGAAATTTCTTATGACTACCAAAGGAAAAACTATAAACACTAGAGTTCCTCTACATAGCACTCCAGTTTTTAGGGAGAAAGTAAAATTTAAGCGAACTTAGTGCACTGTTTCTACGTAATCCACAATGCTGAATGGAATCGAACCCTTAGTGTACAAGTCACACTCACACTTAACCGGTTTTATTGATATTTTTAGGCGAGTATGGTTCAACTGAAGAAAATATATGAGCGAAAGCAGCTGAAGTGGAAGGAAATAAACACTATACTAAAAAAGGAGTAAAGAAACAATAAAAAATAAGAAATCAAAACATCGAACTATTACTATATCAATAGCCGAAAAACAATTGTAATAAAATAATAAAATTTAACTTATTTATAAAGCTTATTTATTATTTTTTAAAAAATGAAATAATCATTTTAAAATTAATGTTCATATATATATATATATATATATATATATATATATATATATATATATATATATATATATATATATATATATAATATTGTAAACAGGCCAATGTGCAAGTTTTTATCTTTCAAGATTTAATATTTATATTGATTTTTTTTTGCTTTATATTGGAATACAAATGAATAAAAACTACCTAAGTAACAAAAAAATTCTTATCTGCTTTTTTTCAACAGGAAATAGAGTCTTTTAGCATTGGTTTACGCTATTTCGTCCCTAACATAATCCATAGAATATTGTTTTGGCTAACATCATAATCCTTTTAGTTTGTTTTTTGTACCTTTGTTCATTTCCGTGGTCTTCCTTGTGTACAAAGTCGTCTCGAAAGACTCCTGTCGTTACATGTTTCTATTAACCCTGCAAGACATTCTTAAATTTTTATTAATAAGACAATTTTAACTACTTTTACCGTAAAAAAATTATTGGCAATATACAAAATAAGAGAAGAAGAAGAAGAAGAAGAAGAAGAAGAAGAAGAACGACATCAAAAAGAAGAACAACGTGGTTTGAAACAAAATCGGGAAGAAGGATGTTTACAGAAAGAAAAGCAAGATGACGAAGCACATTGCCAGAAAGAGAAAGAGCAAGAAGAAGAACGTTACCTTAAAGATCAACAAGAAGAAAAAGAACGTATTAAAGATGAAAATAAACTTTGCAAATGGATACTATTCATCGTTGATAATTTAGTTATTTCCTGAATTTCTTCTACTGATTTCTTCCGGAATTGCTACTGAAAACATGGATCGTATTTTCAAATGTTGCAAACAAAAAGAGTTTAACTTCCGCTTCATTACCTGTCATGGTATTTTTACATCCGAGCTGTCCTGAAAGACGTTCCGAGGTGGTAAAACTTGGCAATTACCTACTACTCTGATTATTGTTCTTTTTGATACTTCCTGAACTGATATTATATTCCTTTTGTACTTTATCAGGGCACCACGTTCTAATTAACTTAGAATGCAGACTAATAACGCCATTTTATTTAATTTGGTTCCCGTTTTCTTTGCGACATATTTAAAATTAGACTTCCAAAGAATCCAATATTATTAGATGGACCCTGTTATCAATGGAGAAAGTGACGGATCTCTTGAAGTGTTGCTATCGTAGTGCTTATTCTGAAATAAAGGAAGACGGGCTTCTGATGGGTTTTCGCTCTCGAAACTGTGGTTAACATATGCATGGAATGGTTCAAAACAGTAACAGTGAAACTGAAATTCCGGTGGAGATGGGTCGATCCAAATGACGTTCAAATACTAAGCGATCAACAATTAAACTTGCCATGGAATAAGAGGTAAATTATCAGTTATGCTTCTTGGCTGTCATATCATGAATACGTGCTCTTTTATATTTCTCCCCGCTGGTGTTATTCTGTGTCTTCGGGCTAGTGGTATCCTTTGAAGTAGTCGCTATTGAATTGAAGAGTATGCTCTTAACGGCCTTTCCAATTTTGCAAGCAGTCGTGCAGTTTCGGTATCCTTTGAGCGGCATTTTTTTTCTTGAGAAGAGCAAAAGTCGCAGGGAGCTACATCAGGGCTGTACGAAAACTAACGGAGCTGTACGATTTTGTGCTTTGTCATATATTCCTGCAGGAGATTCGATGCATGTCCTGGCGCGTTATCGTGATGAAGAAGCCAGTCCTCTTGACCAAAGCTGAGGCCATTTTCTTCTGAATGAGTCACGCGATCTTTTTATAACTTCAAGATAATATTCTTTGTTGATTGTTTCACTTCTAGGAGCATATTCGTGGTGTACAACACCCTCATAATAAAAAAAAACAATCAGCAACGATTTGACATGGCTTTTTCGGTCGTGGTTAAGACGACAGCTTCCATTACGACTGTCGTTTTGTTTCGGGATCATAACTATAAATCCACGATTCAAGTTCGGCAAGTTTTGCAGTTGACAGTACCCGACAGAGGGCATTAAAATTGATAAAGGAAGGTCGGATTCTTTTGGAACAGACCTCGTATATTCAGAAATATGATGCGCAATTTACTGGAACCCTTAAAGGTAAAACGTGTTTCGAAATGAACCGTCGATGTGCAAAACCCAACTTAGTCCCGAGTGAGTACTGTGTTAAGCGGTATCTGCAACTAAAGATTATTATAGCCAACGCTAAGCTAGTATAATTTTTGCTGCGACGATAGGATACAGTATATGAATAAGTAATTATACGCTTGTTTACTTAAAAATCAAAGAAAATACGAGGCAGCAAATTTTTAATGTAAGTTCGGTCATTATAGGTGAAAAGAGGTAGGTTATTAACATTCTTAATATATGTAGCTTTTTTAGTGGTATTTAGAGTGCTATGTAACAAGTTTTCGAAGTAGTTTTCCTGTAAGCTAAACTAACCTGAACTAACAAAATTGTTAAAATATAGACATTTAGTAATCATTCTTCATAATTTGCTAGTAATTAACTTAGCGAAAGATTCGACAATCAAAGGTTTTAAAAACACCTTTAAGTTAATATACCTACGAATAGAGACAAAGTGGAACATTAAATCAAAAATAGTACTTTTGGCAGTAGTGAAATTAATTTTTAAATTATTATATCAAGTAATTTTGGAAAAAATATTTTTTTAATATATCTCCAAAGGTTATAGTGTCTGCCCCGGTTATTTGGTAAGAAAACTGGTCTAAATAATTATTATGAATTATAAATAGGATTAAAATTGTGTACAACATACAGATAAAACTACCAAAATTTAAATTGAACTTTTTTCGGTCAATATATATATATATATATATATATATATATATATATATATATATATATATATATATATATATATATATACAGTGCCTTCATTTCAAAACGAACCATCCTTAATAACTTTGTTAAATAGAAAAATTTAAAAAAAAGAAAAAACACGTCAATTTAGATATACAGGGGGAAGTTTAATTTTGCATTTGTTAAAAGTCTGTCAATCACCTCCTCACCTCCAGCTAACCTCACTTTGATATGTCAAATGGGAACCCCCACCTTGTGACACATCATTGTAAGCAGCATAAAATTGTCTATCCAACCGTATAAAAAAAATTAAATCGGTTGACGTACAAGCGAATAGTGTGCAAAAATGTCTTGTAATAATGCATAATATATCGGCCTCGAACTTTGGTATGTCAAATGATTACCCTATAGTGTGATACATCATTTTAAAGGGCATACTATCTCCTATTTAGCCAATAAAAAAAAACAAAATCTGTTGATGTACAAGCGAATAGTAAGAAAAGATGTGTGGTAATAATAGACACCTTATCACATTAAACTTTATTATGTCAAATGGCTACTTCATAGAGTAAAATATTATTTTAAATTTAAAATAAATATTTTTTTAAAATAATAAATAGTTAAAATATTTGCGAGAAAAAAACCAAGCCTGTTTTAAAATTCATCGCAAAATTCATTGCAGTCTAATCAATCTAGTGTATTTATTTCAATATTTTTTGCGGTACCTGATAGGTACAAGAAATCACTGCAGTAAATAAAATTTTTAAGATCTTTAAACACCAGTTGTTTATTATTGTTAAAATTGTCATTGTTACGCCTAGTTGAAACGTGAATATAAATGGTGTATACGCTAGACGAAAGAATAGAAATAATTTTTCTCTATGGAGCTGAAGATCGGTGCGCTCGTAGAACCGCCAGAGCATTTAACGAGAGGCATCAAGACAAAAACGTGGGCCATAAATATGTACTCGAATTGGTACGAAAGTTTGAAGAAACGGGATCCGTTTGTAATAAAAAATCTATTGAGAAAAGGGTTGTAGATGAAGCATGCCAAATCGAAGTACTAGGACAGTTTGCAATAGATCCAACTTTATCCATCTCAAAGGTCGCAGATTTAACCAACATTTCTGCTGGCTCTGTGCATAAAGTTTTAAAACAAAATAAGTTTTTTCCCTACAAAATTCAAATTCTTCAAGAACTCGGAGAAGACGATTTTGATAGGAGAATTCAATTTTGCGAATTAATGTGCCAACGAATTGACGAGGACCCCCATTTACCTAAGAATATCTGCTTTAGTGATGAATCAACTTTTTTTCTAAATGGACTGGTTAACAGACATAACTGCAGATACTGAATTTATGGCAATGAAATCATCGGGCCATTTTTTTTGGAAGATAATTTAACTGGGCAAATTTATTTAAACCTTTTAGAAAACACAATATACCCTGCCATTGTGCAATCTTTAGAAAATCAAGTGGATGAAAATGCTGTTATGGTACTAAATGAAAATAATTTGCATTTCCAGCAAGATGGAGCTCCCCCGCACTACGCTTTGGCAATTCGAGAGTGGCTTGATGAACATTTTCCAGGGACGTGGATTGGCAGACGTGGTGCAATTGAATGGCCAGCACGGTCTCCAGACCTAACCCCTCTAGATTTTTTTCTTTGGGGGTATTTAAAAAGCAAGGTTTATAAAACCCCACCTGAAAATATTGACGATTTAAAAGATCGAATTGTTCGGGAATGTAGAGGAATTAGCAGAGAAACCCTTGCCAATGTTCGTGGGGAATTTCAAAATAGGCTTTTTTATTGTCTCGCTAATAACGGCGCACATTTTGAACATTTAATAAAATAATTTTCTTCAACTGAATAAAACTGAATAAACTGCTTATATTTAACACACATTTTTGCATCCTAATTGCCTATAACGTCTATTAACTTAATTTTTTTTGACATCATTGGATAGCAGATCGTACGTCCTTTAAAATGATGTATCACACTATAGGGTAATCATTTGACATACCAAAGTTCGAGGCCGATATATTATGCATTATTACAAGACATTTTTGCACACTATTCGCTTGTACGTCAACCGATTTAATTTTTATACGGTTGGATAGACAATTTTATGCTGCTTACAATGATGTGTCACAAGGTGGGTGTTCCCATTTGACATATCAAAGTGAGGTTAGCTGGAGGTGAGGAGGTGATTGACAGACTTTTAACAAATGCAAAATTAAACTTCCCCCTGTATATCTAAATTGACGTGTTTTTTCTTTTTTTTAAATTTTTCTATTTAACAAAGTTATTAAGGATGGTTCGTTTTGAAATGAAGGCACTGTATATATATATATATATATATATATATATATATATATATATATATATATATATATATATATATAATAAAATGCGAACAGTAAATGCAAACTTCGTTCCAACCATATCCTTTCCATGTTAGAGGTTGCACAGTTGGAATAAATTGCTAAAAAACACAATTTATCCTATTCCACCACCATCGAGATGATGGCCTACCTGTACCACCATACCGAGAAGAAAGTCAAAACTTACCCTCCCCGCCACAGTGATACGGCAGAAGTACATGTTTCGTCTCTACTACACTCATCAGGATACCGACATGCACCTGGCTGAGCAAAGAACAGATCGGAAGAAAGCATTCAAATACTGAACGCGGCTTCGCCGACCTCCCGCCGGATGGCGTATTCATGTTTATCCGGCTTTTACGGATTCCTCCGTGTAGGCCATCATCTCAATGGTGGTGGAATAGGATAAATTGTGTTCCTTAGCAATTTGTTCCAACTGTGCAACCTCTAACACGGAAAGGATATGGTTGGAACGAAGTTTGCATTTATTGTTCGCATTTTACTTCATTCATATACGGAGCTGCATATAGTTGTACGTTTGCTGAATGTGATTTCAGTACTACAACGGCATAATGTGGATATATCCACTGCTATTGCATCTCACACGGAGGAATCCGTGAAAGCTTTTGCTGACTGTATACTATTAAACAAGGTAATTGATTAGCAATTAATATCAGTCTAGTTGATTCGCTTCTAACGATGACATCCTAAGCTTAAAAGAGTGTCCCCCCAAATCAAGAGGCTATTCCCAAATAATCGTGTAAGTAAAGATCTTCACCTCCTAATTCACTAACATGGTTTAAGTTTAAAACCGGTCTAGAATTAACAGTAGAGAATTTAAATTGACAAGGGTAACAATAAGTCAAGCAAGTTTTGAACCTTTAAAATACAATTAAAACAATATCATAAGAAAAACAAAACTGGTCATCGAGAAAATGTAATTTCCAAGGCAACTAGATCGGGTCTAAGTCTTAAACCTTTTTAGTGAATTTGGCTATCAATTTTTAAACTTCATATAATGTAAACTGCTTTAATGTTTGGGCTGTTTTATCCTGTAATTGTAAATATATATATATATATATATATATATATATATATATATATATATATATATATATATATATATATATTTACTAAAATTAAAACTTTTTTAAAAAAGAAATAATATAAACAATTTTTTCAGATTTAAATAAAGAAATTTGTTTTGAAAATGGATCTATTAGATGGGATTACAACACAATGTCAGACGAATTTGGATGGCATCTCTGCTCAACTGTTTTTAAATCTTATCAACATGCTTCTGGCTGCGCAGTGCCCCCTAGGATCAAAAGGTCTAACAATTTTTATTTAAAATCTATGAGAGTACAAGACAAACGTTATAAACAATCAAAATTTCAGTAAGAAAATAAAGAAATCTTTCTGCCGTATTTAAATAGTTTGTTATATATGTAATTCTCCTTTCAGGCAGAGAATATGAAAAATATATGATATGTACAAACAGTTTATTTCCTGCAAATATCGCTCTGGTCCTCTCTCCATACGCGTTTCGATCACCTCATGATCTCGTCAGTGGAGCTGTATCGGACCGAGAGCAACATTAGCAGGAAATAACTGATATATGAACCATAAATTTCAAGGTATGTCGGCAGGATATTACACCTGCCGTCTACCAACTTCGATGTCAGACTGACAAATATCGCTAGTCGAACGACATCTATGAATCAACGGAGTAAAGTGAAATTTTTAAACAATCAAAATTTCAGTAAGAAATAAAGAAATCTTTCTGCCGTATTTAAATAGTTTGTTATATATGTAATTCTCCTTTGAGGCAAAGAATATGAAAAATATATATAGAAACAGTTTATTTCCTGCAAATATCGCTCTGGTCCTCTCCATACGCGTTTCGATCACCTCATGATCTCGTCAGTGCAGCTGTATCGAACCGAGAGCAACATTAGCAGGAAATAACTTCATATATCAGTTATAAGGATTTTCCTGAACATTTAACAATTCTTGTAGTTCTTTTTCTTCATTAGTTACTGGTTTGTTGACCACTTTACGTTTTGGATAATCAACAGTACCAGAAGAATTAAATCTTTGCATTAAGTTTTGAAAAGTATGGGTATTAGGCTGGCGTCGATCAGGATAATTCATTTTGTAAATTCTTTGAGCAAGAAGGCAATTTTTTTGAGCCTCTCCTATTGTATAAATCATATCTATTAACTCATTCTTTGGAAAATTCATTTTACAATATAAGATGAATGCAAAAAAAACCAAACTACACTACATAAAAACCAAAAGAAGCGATTGCGGTTATAAATTTGACACAGAAAAATGTTCTTTTACATTGTTTTTGCCATGGCTACTATGATAATGAAGACTATTTCTGTAAAAAAGTATGGAAAATAAGAAAAACTGAAATATCTCAAAAACTATTATAAATAGGTATAGGATATATTGAACAAAACTTTTAGGGTTTTTATTACTCTATTAAATAACATGAAAATATACAGGGTGTACCATTTAAAAAAAAGATATTTATTCATTTAAACTTGTTCAAATTTGAGCCGATGTGTTCAACACCCTGTAGCTTTTATTGCAAATATTAGCTAAAAATTATGTTAACTTGTCCTTGGCCTTGCTAAATTCCAAATTTGAATATATTTGTCACAAAATTGAAAACGTTATTTAGGATTGAATTGATGCTTGAAAATGTGACTTTTTTTCTTTAAACTTAATTATCTCAGAAACTATAAAGTTTTGTTATAGTAAACCCTTAATAAAAAAGATTTAAAATTATAAGTTAAATCGAAAATATGATTCGTATATAGGGTGTTCTATTTAAAAAAATACAACTTTATGCTGTCCTAGTTTTTTGGCTCACCCTGTAGAGTCCTAAATATTTTTAAAATCTGCGTAAAAATAAACTGTATCAAACAATAAATATAGTTTCTTTGTTAATTTCACCGAAAAGGCACAAAGCTACTTCATCCAATCGTTAACTCACCAGGCGCGGATCCAAGGGGGGGGCGGTGGGGGCGATCGCCCCCCCCAAGAGCTTGGAGTTCAGGAAAATAGACCCGATTTTGCCTCTTATACTATAGTTTATTCAAGAACTAGAGAGAGTAATAAATCATTTTTTACCTTTTTTTTTCTTCGCAAACTACCTGTGTTCTTTATTCCGATGTCTTTGGCAAAATCTGTTAGACACATATATTTTTCATAGGAATTGGTTAGAAATTTTATAATCAAAAATACCGGTCTATAATAATGGATTATTTGGTTAGGATAACAATAGATATTTGGATGTGAAGTGTTAAAAAGGATTTTAATCCTTGTCATAGGCGTCGGAAAGAGGTTTATTTTATCACTAAGTATTTATAGCATAGAATATTATTTCGGTTAGAAACTTAAAATAAAAAGTTTTTATATTATTTTCTTTCTTATGATTTCTTAATAATTCACATACATTAGAAAATATAGATAATTTTGACATATTTAACACAAATTACTACAGTATTTTCATTATTTTTAATTTTGGCATAGAAACCGTTTTAGGTACATTCAGACTAAAACGTAGCCTTTTTCTCTCAAAAAAATTCTAAGTTATAATTTAAATACTTACAAAATACCCATTATCAAAAATGCAAAAAGTTAAACACATAAAAAAATCAATTCGTCCATATAATATTAAAATTTTGTTGAAGCTATCGGTCATTTTATTATTAATTAAAAACATTTTTAGGATATTTGACGTTTCAGTTTATTTATTTCTTAAACCATCTGCAGAATTAAAATTAAACACTAAAAAGGGATTCAAATGTAATTAATTTTTATATGTTACAGAAAATTTAAATAATAAATTGTGTTTACGTTGGTAAACATTACGTATTTAATTTGTAATCAAAGTCAGTGAAGCTATCTTCGCTCAAATTAAATATAATTGGTTCCTCTATCTCACCGATCATGAGATCGAGTTTCCCCATTTTCTTTTATTCTTTTATTATCTGGATTTTTCCCAATTTTCTGCACTAACTTTATTCAAAAAAAAATAAGTTCAGTTAAATTACTAATTTTGTAAGTTGTGTTATTTCTAGCAACTCTACCTTGTACTTGAGAGAGATTTTCCTTCTCCAACGGACATTTTCCGGACGATCTATAAGAACGGATTTCCTATCTGGTTTTTCCCAGCAAAAATCAAGTTCTCTGAGCAATATCTAGAGCTCGGTTCTTTAAATTTCAGGTAAATCCCGATCTTCATTGATTTTAGTTAGAATTTTGTCGACGGTTGGGATTTGCTTCTCATAATAAAATATATGTCCAACTCCTTTTAGTACAGTTTGTGTGATCGAATGTAGCTTGGGAGTACTAACAATTCCAGTCGTTTTTTTCTCCTTCAGTATTCGGTACACAGAAGATTTTCCAACTCCTGTCATGTTGGAATACTTCTCAATAGAACGTTTAACATTATTATCGAGATATTGTTGTCTTAAGGCATCATCAACGTTCATCGTAATAAGTTTTTTCTTGAAGAAAAAATGCCCTGGTTTAACGATTTTGGAATAAATATAGATGTGGAAGCCATATCTTTTGGATATCTCACTAATCTCAAATAATATATAAAAACAAGTACAAACAAGATAAATCACTAAGGATGCACTGTAAAGTGTACTTTGCTCACTGACAGAAATTAAATTGAACTATCAGAAATTTTATTGCTGCGGTAAATTTATAAAAGCTTATAACATTTAAATATAATTAAATATAATTAGATTTATGGCAGTCCTCAGTTACTTGCGCACTGGAGCAGGTACGTTGAAGGTTTCGGTAATAGTTTTCTTACTCTCTCTAGTTCTTGAATAGAGTATAGGAATGTGTATGCTTGCGATCGCCCCTCCCCTTCCCAAGAGCTTTGAGTTCAGGAAAGTAGAACCGATTCTGCATTTTATATTAGGAATATGTATGCTGCTTATACTCCCCCCCGTCCCCCGTTGACAACCTTGTTTTTCTGGCAATAGCCCCCCCACCAAGTGCTTTGAATTCAGGAAAATAGACCCAATTCTGCCTCTTATACTAGGAATGTGTATGCTGCTCGCATCCTCCCCCCGGTCGGCAACTTGTTTTTTCTTGTGATCGCCCCTCCCCCCTCCACTCTTCAAGAGCTTGAAATTCAGAAAAATAGACCCGACCCATCCTGTCTTTTATATTAGAAATGGGAATGTTGCTGGTGTCTCCCCCCCCCCCCCCCCGTCGACAACCGGCTTTCGCACTTTTATAATATCACCGCCCCCCCCAAAGAGAGAGGCTGGATCCGCCCCTGTAACTCACCCTGTACAGTGAAATGATGTTTTAGTTCTAGAATAAAGTGACGCGATTGTTTTAATTTGTTTAGTTGCAATTTTCATGGAGATTACATTTTGGAAAACCTTTACAAGTCTGGGAGTTAAATTTTCAATGTAGGGAAGTGACATGTAGATAGATTGCTCAACCTCGTTGTTGTCTGCACTTGGTTGTGATAATTGAGTTGGTTGTGTATGTATCAAAGAGGGTTTGGCTTACTCTTTCAAAAATGTTCTCTGGTAAGTCATATTGTGTGCTGTATAAAAATTTATTCATCATCGAAAGTGGATATCAATTCTGTAAGAAAATTGTTTTAAGTAGTTATAAGCTGTCATTTCTAAAGTCTGGATAGGAAGTTTAATTGCCCTCCTTTTCATTCCTAGTATGAGGGTGGTTTTCATTTTTTTTTTTTGAAGGGTGGTAAGATTGAAAGTTTATGAATCTATTCGAGCACATAGGCTTTCTGTACCAACTAGTTCTTGACCCTGTATAAGGTAACCTCATAAAATAACTATTTTTGAAAACGTAGTCTGTGTCTAAAAGTAATACCCATTTAAAATTCCACGTTTTTAATTGATAACAAACTATTTTTGGTACTTTGTACTTGTTTGTCTTAATTATAATGTGTGTAAAACTTTTCTTAGCAATGGGTCAATTCGTTGTGGGACACACTGTATATATGAGTGATTTTCACAAAATTATGTAAAATACTATTTTAGAAAAATATCCAGAAGATTACGGTCCGAAATTAGTCGACCAAGAAGAATTTGATTTTATAGTAGTCGGTGCGGGTTCTTCAGGTTCTGTTGTAGCAAATCGGCTCTCGGAAAACCCAAAATGGCGGATATTAGTACTGGAAGCTGGAGGATATCCCAGTGCAACAAGCGAAGTAAGTCATATTGAACACATGTTTGTGCTAATAAAATTTCATTTTAATGTCTCTAATTAATTAATATTTTGATAACAAATTTCCAAAATATGTGCTCGCGAAAATGGCTTTGAAACGAAAAGTAAAACGAATATTTCTATTGTTTTTAAACAACTCAATAAACTATCAACATTACATTCTTGATATAATGGTGAAGTTACTTTTATTGTTCACTAGCAAATTCATTTGGTGAATAAGTTTTTTGCTCAAATTTTGTAAACTCTAGCTAAATTTTAAATGTCGGCAGATTCCAGGTCTCCTATATAGTCTTCAGGGTGGCGAAGAGGACTGGAAATATAGAACCGAAACGTCTGAAAACGCGTGCCAAGCGTATAAAGACCGAAAATGTAGATGGCCCAGAGGTAAAGTCTTAGGGGGTAGTAGTACTATAAATGCTATGATTTACAACCGAGGAAACAGAAAAGACTACGACGAATGGGAAAAGCAGGGTAAATATAGACATTTTCATAATATTTTATATACAGTATGACCCGTAAAGTCCGCATCATATGGGAGATATATCCCCCTCGATCGAAACAAAAATTGTTGCCAAAGTCAAATTTCGAATAAAACTATTAATAAAATAAATCCCATATGATGCGGACTTTACGGGTCACACTGTATCTACATATATGTCAAATTTTGGTTTCTAGGAAATCCTGGATGGCGTTACAAAGACGTGGAGGTAGACTTTAAAAAAATTGAAAATTTACAAACATTCGAAAATTCAAAATTTTATGGAAACGGTGGTGCTCAAAATTTAAGGTAAAACATTACAAATAAATGTTTTCAAAACAAATGGAATTTTGTTTTTAATATAGCAATTAATTTTTAATGTTTTTATGTAGTTGGTATCATAATAAAGAACCAATCTCTGATGCCATAATAAATGGAGCTGCGGAATTGGGATACTCATCATCTTTGGAACAAGACCCTGAAAACCCTCTGGGGTATTATGAAGCCCTATTTTCCATAAGCAATGGAGTCAGAATGAATGCTGCAAAAGCATTTATAGGTATAATCATTAAGACATTTTCTGTATATTCGTTTATTATTTATCAATACCTATCGAATAAAAAAAATATTGATACGCCGATATATTGGTTTAAAAGTATCGATATTCTAAATATCGACACATTCAGCATATTTCAAATTTTTATTCTTGTTTTGTTTTGTAACTTCGTCTTCGCAAATGTGATAACAAATCGACTATTGTACCAACGGAATTTATCTGTGAAAATCACAGTTTGCAGATGTTTTCGGTTTACAATTTAATAAAATATTTTTTAAAGGAGTTTGGTTAAAATAATAATCAACAACAAACGAGATATGTAACGAAAATCACAGAATAATAAAGGTTAACTGGTTGATACTGCAAATTGACGCGGTTATTCCGACATAAAGATACCCGAGTGTATCCCTGTCCTCTTCTTTGTTGCACAGTTAAAAAGTGCTAAAGTACATCTGTACCGCTCTGTTGAAATTCACTAAAATAAATATTTGCGTGCGATCATGGTTCGAAAAATGCAGTTCGACGAACATCATTGACAATCATAGTGGAGTTGGATCTGATTACAAGGAAAAGATACAATATTCATATAAATGTATCGATACCTATTTATTGCAATATGAGTTAATATCGATATAAAATATCGAATTTCGATGTTACGTGTATCGATACACTGAAGTATCGATATGTATCATCCGGGTCTATTTAGGAGTCAAAGTTAGATATTGCTGATGTGGATAGATAATCATTACTCTTCATAAAAGTTTATTTATTGTCATATATATATATATATATATATATATATATATATATATATATAGCAATAAAAAAATCGAACTTAATATTTCCATTTTCCTAGGTCAAGTTAAAGAAAGAAAAAACTTGAAAGTAGCAACAAAAGCTTTAGTTACAAAAGTAATAATGGACAAGTCTTCCTTAACATCCAGTGGCGTGGAAGTAAAAATTGAAGAGAGAGTTTTCAATATCTTTGCCAAAAAGGAAGTTGTGTTATCAGCAGGATCGTTGAATACTCCAATAATTTTGATGAATTCGGGTGTTGGACCAAAAATGCACCTGGAAGACTTGGGTATTGAGGTTTTGAGGGACTTACCAGGTGTCGGACAAAATTTACAGGTACGAAGCGAAAAATCGAATATATTTTAAGAATGTTTGATTTTACATTACTATGAAAATAAATGTTATTTCTTTTAAAATGTCGAATTTATTTTAGGATCATGTAATAGTACCACTTTTTTTCAAAATTAAGGAAAACGCTTTTGTTGTGAAACCAGAAGGACATATTTTAGATGAATTATATAAATATTTTATGCACAGAAGTGGTTCGCTGGCAACAATAAGAATAACAAACTTGCTAGGTAAGATTTGTATAGTTTTGAAATGATTCAATGTACAAAATAAACAGTAGGGGAATAAAAATATTATCAAGGAGATTTTACCTGTCGACAAAGAAAGTTTAACCCCCTCACTCTAGCAAAAGCCACTGTAGCTGGATTTTCTGGAAAACGCGTGGCATCGAATTTGTTATAATCAAAAACATATAAAGGGTGTTTTTTTTATAGAGGTATAAAACTTTAAGTTGGCAACATTTTTTTAACTGGCGGCCATTTTGTCAGCTGTCAAGTGATTTATATTTAGTTTGGTTTGGCATTTCAACATGAATAGACTGACGCCTGAACAACGCTTCCAAATTGTGCAAATTTATTTTGAAAATCATGGTTCTGTTCGAAATACGTATCGCGCACTACGTCCATTTTACGGTCAATATAATCGTCCATCAGAGCAATTAATTCGATTAACTATGGAACGTTTTCGCACCACGTTTACTCTAAATGATAATACGCATCCACAGAGACGTCGTACAGTGCGTACAGAAGAAGTCATGGCTGCTGTAGAGTGTAGCGTAGAGGAAGACCCGAATCAGTCTATCCGCCATCGTGCACAGGAATTGGATATGTGTCCATTCACTTTATGGAAGATTTTGCGGAAAGATCTTGGTTTGCGTGCTTACAAAATCCAACTCGTGCAAGAATTGAAGCCACACGATCACCTAGCAAGGCGTAGATTCGGTGAATGGGCCCAAAACAAGATTGCCGTTGATCCCGATTTTCATAAGCGAATTGTATTTAGCGATGAAGCTCACTTTTGTTTGAATGGATACGTCAATAAACAAAACTGCCGTATTTGGAGTGATGATAATCTTCAAGTGTATGTTGAGACACCGTTACATCCAGAAAAACTGACTGTTTGGTGTGCTTTATGGGCTGGTGGAATCATTGGTCCGTACTTCTTTAAAAACGATGCTGGTCAGAACGTTACAGTCAATGGTGACCGCTATAGAGCCATGATTACTGACTTTTTCGTTCATCAATTGAACAACCATGATGTGCAGGCTCTGTGGTTTCAACAAGACGGCGCAACATGCCGCACAGCTCGTGCCACAATTGATTTATTGAAGGAAACATTTGGTAACCGCATAGTTTCACGTTTCGGACTTGTGAATTGGCCTCCAAGATCGTGCGACTTAACGCCGCTAGACTATTTTCTGTGGGGATATGTAAAGTCGCTAGTCTACGCCGATAAGCCCGAAACGATTGATCATTTGGAGGACAACATTCGCCGCGTTATTGCCGATATACAGCCAGAAATGTTGGAAAAAGTCATCGAAAATTGGACCTCCAGATTAGAGTACGTCCGAGCCAGCCGTGGCGGTCATATGCCAGAAGTCATATTTAAATTATAATGCCAGAAGGTTATCTTTCGAATAAAGTAAATTTCATGTCAATTTAAAAAATTCATCTTTGTTTTATTCCATTTAAAAGTTCTATACCTCTATAAAAAACACCCTTTATAAAATATTTGTATAAAAATTGTGTATATACTTCCCTAAATACATATGTCAACAGAACTTATCAACTTTGGGGTGTAGAAAATAAAAAAATTGGTCTTGGAGTTATAAACATTTTCAAAGTCGTAAATTTTTCCTTTTTTTAGGATTCATCAACACGCAAAACGATACTAAATACCCCAACGTTCAATTTCAACACGTCGCTCACCTCAAAAACGACAAATACTTACTACCACTGGTCTACGGCAGTTTCGGATTCGAGGACGAAATGCTTCAGGAACTTATTCAGATAAATACAGAAAATACTTTAGTAAGCATCTTTCCGGTTTTGTTGAGTCCAAAATCTAGAGGAAGCGTGCTATTGAAAAGTAAAGATGTTTCCGAGGACCCCATGTTTCATTCTGGCTATTTCAGTGATAAAAATGGAGAAGATATGAAGACAATGATAGAAGCAATAAGGTAAGGGATTAAATATGCAGATTGTGTGGAATGTCAGCAGATGAGAGATCATACTTTGTCTGATATAAGTTACTTTAAGGATTCGTTTTTCTTATGTTTAGATGCGTTTGCCTGCCCTGTACTGATGAGAATCAATGTATTTGAAACCTGTCAAAACTTGATACAATAACCCTTTTCTTTTCTGTCTGGCAAGCAAAAGTTCACAAGTGCTTTTCCTCTTTCAATGTTTCATTCCTTTATTTCATATAGAACCTATTCTCCTTTTTTCTGGATATTGCCCATAATTCTTGAATCTTCAAACTTTTCCGGCTGACTTGGACACTCCTTGCCTTTGACATCAAGATCACCACTTTTAAAGCATTTTAACCATCGTTCACAAGTTCTTTTATGTTAAAATATTCTAATCATAAGCTTTAACCAACAATCGGTAATTTTCAGCAGGTGTTTCTTGAAATGAAAGAGAATTATTAAATTTCCAGCTTTTCTCTTTTTTTGGGGGGGGGGGATACCACACCAGAACCGTATGACAAGTGAAAGCAAGTTGTCGACGGGGTAGGGGGGGGGGGTACAGCAGCAAAAAAAAGATATTATAAGCATTTATAAATTTACTACAATAATAAAATTTCTGATAGTTCAATTTAATTTCTGTCAGTGAGTAAAGTACACCTTACAGTGTGTCCTTAGTGATTTATCTTGTTTGCGCTTGTTTTTATACATTATTTGAGATTGGTGAGATACCCAAAAGATATGACTTCCACATCTATATTAATTCCAAAATCGTTAAACCAGGGTATTTTTTCCTCAACGAAAAACTTATTACGATGAATGTTTATGATGCCTTAAAATATTAATATCTAGAAAATAATGTTAAAAGCTCTATTAAGATGTGTTCCAACGTGTCAGGAGTTGGAAAATCTACTATGTACCGAATAGTGAAGGAGAAAAAAACGACCGAAATTGTTAGTACTTACAAGCCACATTCGATCACAGGCAGATGAAAAACTTGGTTGAAAGAAGAGATGTAAACAGCAATAAAAAGAATTATATATATATATATATATATATATATATATATATATATATATATATATATATATATATATATATATATATTTTATTATGAGAAGCAGATCCCAACCATCGACAAAATTCTAACTAAAAGCAATGAAGATCGGGATTTACCTGAAATTGAAAGAACTGAGCTCTGGAAATTGTTCAGAAAACTTAATTTTTGCTGGGAAAAATCAGATAGGAAATCTGTTCTTATAGATCGTCCGGAAAATGTCCGTTGGAGAAGGAAATATCTCTCTCAAGTAAAAGGTAGAGCTGCTAGAAATAACACAACTTACAAAATTAGTAATTTAACTGAACTTTTGAAAGATTTTTTGAATAAAGTTATTGCAGAAAATTGAGAAAAATCCATATAATAAAAGAATGAAAGAAAATGTGGAAACTCGATGGTTATGATCGGTGAGATAGAGGAATCAGTTATAATTAATTTGAGCGAAGTTAGCTTCACTGACTTTGATTATGAATTAGATACGTAATGTTTACCAGCGTCAACCCAATTTATTATTTAAATTTTCTGTGACATATAAAAATTAATTACATTTGAATTCCTTTTTAGTGTTTAATTGTAATTCTGCAGATGGTTTAAGAAATAAATGAACTAAAACGTCAAACGTCCTAAAAATGTTTTTAATTAATAATAAAATAACCGATAGCCCCAAAAAAATTTTAATATTATATGGACAAATTTATTTTTTTTTATATATGTTTAACTTTTTGGATTTTTGACAAGGGGTATTTTGTAAGTATTTAAATTAAAACTTAGAATTTTTTGAGAGAAAAATGCTACACTTTAGTATAATATAAGAGGCAGAATCGGATCTATTTTCCTGAACTCAAAGCTCTTGGGGAGGGGGGGGAAGCGATCACCCCCACCGCCCCCCTTGGATCCGCGCCTGTAAATAACCATGTTTTTTATACAATGACAACTGATAACAAGTTGACTTTTCATGGCGTATGTTTACCTTTCGAAATGCCATAGATGTCATTCGTATATAATAAAAAATATATTAGTGGCGCCATCTCTTAGTAAAATCGACATTATTACCAGAAATACCTATTACATACATGTTTTATAATTTCAGGTATGTTCAAAAACTTTTCAGCACACCGTCATTGCAACAATATAGTCCTGAATACGTAAAATTAAAACTTGCAGCTTGTGATACCTTTCAGTATAACTCGGACGACTACTGGCGGTGTTTTATTCAACATTTTGCAACTACTCTCTACCATCAAGTAGGCACAGCCAAGATGGGACCTCGCAGTGATGATATGGCGGTGGTAGATGAAAAGTTAAAAGTACACGGAGTTAAAAATCTAAGGTATTTATTTTAAACATTTATTTTTTCGATTAATTTGAATTCATAGAAAAATAAAAAAGTTACAGTAAAAAATTGCGAAATTCTAATACTAAATCGATACGTTTTGATAAAATTATTGTAAAATGAGTTAAAAAAATAGCGCACCATTAGCTAGATTACAAAATTTTGACATGGTAAACATTATTTTCTCTCCAAACGATACACAATGTTCCTACACCATATTGATCGTAGGAAACATGTTGTCACTGTGTGCTTGGATTGCACAATTGCTTTCGACACAGTAAATGAAAATTTTTTGTGATCTAATGCTTTGAAATTTTAGTATTGTAGATGCAAGTATCATGCCTGAAATCATAAGTGGAAATACAAACGCGCCTTGTTTACTCATTGGTCATAAAGCTGGTGAAATGATTATAGAAGATTGGAAAGAAGAAAGTGGTGCACATGAAGAACTCTAAAAGTAAAATAATGTAGATTTTTACCTTTAAGAAGAAATATGATTTGTTGTTACATTCTTTTCAATATTGCGAGTTTTAATGTTATTAAATTATTAAATCCTCCCCGCCAAACGAATGAGCCTCTTTGCCATCGAAATTGTAAAGAGGCCTAACAACTTAAATAGTATAGATGATAGCCAGCGATTGCCTAATATTTGGAAAAATCTGCTTACGAAATATCAACCAGTAGTAAGTAGTGGAGAAACGGATTACAAGTCGGTAACGCGACCCCAAACACTGGCAATAGGGCCGATGACACGCAGCAAGACTTGCAACCTGATTGGCCAGAACCATCCGGCCGACAAACGCGCTCCACGTACACACGGGACCGACAGCAGTTGTCCTACAGTCCTGAGAAGGACTCAGCATATACACGGGATACCGGAAAACCTTTCTCTCTCTCTCTCTCTCTCTCTCTCTCTATATATATATATATATATATATATATATATATATATATATATATATATTAAACATTTTTTAAAAGTACGAACTTTCATAAATGTTCTAAGAAAATTTTATAAGGATCCAACAAGTACATCTATATTTTTGCGACCTTTTAGACCGTCAGGTGTCAATAAAGTGAAATGGACTCATTTTTTGTCCGCCCTTTAGAGGACTAAAAGATTTAAGTGAATTCGTGAAAAGTGTCCATGGGGGCAACGCTGGCAACCCCTTCGAAAATTTGGAAAAACAATTTTCATTTGCAAAAATAAATCTGTTTTTCCTGATCTCAAATTGTCTCACATTAAAGTGAAAGGGTAGTCACCCAAATTGAATGTTCGGGAAAAAAATGGCAGATAAGTTGCAATGGTCGAAGGGGTGGAAACGTAGCGGTCAATTTACAAAAAAAAAAAATGAAAAAAATCCTGATTTATTGTCGTCTGCCAATGAGCAATATGAAAGATCGAGTAACAAATTATGTGTAAAAAAATTGGCAGACGGTTCGCCTATAACGAAATCTTTTTTCCCGGTGGAAAATTATGAGGTAATTTCGACCAAGTTTTCACAATCAGAATTTGTCTGCTGATGTGGCTACTTGAAGATAATACTAATTTATGAGGGCTATGAATTTGGCAGATAAATTGGAAGATGGGAAAATTGTGATAGACGATGGAAAAGTCAACAAAAAACTTCTTATATTTTCCCTGATTTATTTTTGTCTGCCATTTTGTATTTTGATTAGAGGGATTATAAAATGTTCTTACTTACATTGGCAGGCAAGTACAACGTTTAGCAAATCACTACATAGTATAAAACAAAGTCGCTTTCTCTGTCCCTATGTCCCTTTGTATGCTTAAATCTTTAAAACTACGCACCGGATTTTGATGCGGTTTTTTTCAATAGATAGAGTGATTCAAGAGGAAGGTTTATATGTATAATAACATCCATTAAATAGTGGAGAAATACTGTTATTTTTGAGGTTTCTAATGTGATGTCGTTAATTATCATATTTTTTTCCGCTTACATTGCAAACGCAGGCTGAACCCTACGAGATTTATCAAAATAATGTACTAATTATTTGTACACATTGAAAAGGTCTACAGAAAACTCCGCGATGGTATATGTCTATCTCTCATGGATATCCCACAATAACATTTTTTTGTCATTTACTTTTTACGACAAATAATGGCAAATTTTGAAGCGATTTTAACCAATACAGCATTAATCCTTATCCAATTAAATAGCTTAAATACATTGTTGATTTAATATAGATCTATATGGTCCTTTACAGCACAAGATTTAAATGAATATTTTCGAAGATATTACAGATTTAAAATTGCGGGAAGTAGCGCTTGCGGCGGTACTGGCCGACCGGGGCGGCGGCAGCGTGCCTATAAATAGCGCGTCGGAGGCCGATGTAATAATTGTTGTAAAAATAAAATAAATAGTCACAGTTTTTCTGTAGTGTATTTAGTATCAGCATTGCACCTGTGCGAAGCCGGGGCGGGTCGCTAGTTTATAAATAAATAAAAAAGCAATACTTGAAAACATGTTACAACATGCAGGTTTCATATTTATGAATAAATTTCCCTGATTTTTCTTTTGGTCTACCATTTTGTATTTTGGTGAAAAACATTTTTGACGATAAATGTGGCTAAAAAGTTGCACAGGCAGACGTAGATATATAATTCTGTACAAATCTTAATTTTTGTAACTTTGAAATTTGTTAGTTTAACTTTGATGAGATTATAACAGCTTAAATTAAATGTTCCTTGTATCATGGATAAAATAGCGTTTAATACATTTAAAATCAAAGAATTTTTAACACGTTGAAAATATTATAACAAAAACCATTTTTATGTTATAAAAAGTGTTGTTATACGATAATTGCAATGAAATCTAATTGAAATTAGTTTGTATATTTCAACGTCTGAAACTTTATTTCCAATTAAGCACGCAGTTCGTTGTATAAAACTTGTCAGTAACGTTGCTATTTCATACAACTGCCAATTTTTTCTACCAAAAATTTTATATTTTACAATAAAATATAACATTGCAAACATAAAAAAAATGGCGCATAAAAGTAAGCCAGATTAATCAGAAATGTACAGGGTGAGTCAACGATTGGATGAAGTAGGTTTGTGCCTTTTCGGTAAAATTAACAAAGAAACTATATTTATTGTTTGATACACTTTATTTTTACGCAGATTTTAAAAATATTTAGGACTCTACAGGGTGAGCCAAAAAACTAGGACAGCATAAAGTTGTATTTTTTTAAATAGAACACCCTATATACGAATCGTATTTTCGATTTAGCTTATAATTTTAAATCTTTTTTATTAAAGGTTTACTATAACAAAACTTTATAGTTTCTGAGATAATTAAGTTTAAAGAAAAAAAGTCACATTTTCAAGCATCAATTCAATCCTAAATAACGTTTTCAATTTTGTGACAAATATATTCAAATTTGAAATATAGCAAGGCCAAGGACACGTTAACATAATTTTTATCTAATATTTGCAATAAAAGTTACAAGGTGTTGAACACATCGGCTCAAATTTGAACAAGTTTAAATGAATAAATATCTTTTTTTTTTAAATGGTACACCCTGTATATTTTCATGTTATTTAATAGAGTAATAAAAACCCTAAAAGTTTTGTTCAAAATATCCTATACCTATTTACAATAGTTTTTGAGATATTTCAGTTTTTCTTATTTTCCATACTTTTTTACAGAAATAGTCTTCATTATCATAGTAGTCATGTAAAATAATAAAAAGAAACTACAGAAACAAACAGAATGTGGTTAAATATGAAAATACATTATTCGTTATATTACAACGGCAATAGTTTAATTAAACATAATGTGAAAAAATTAACACAACAATAACGACAAGGCAAATACATATTTACTTTTACACTAAATTGAAACAAAAAACTTACCTATTAAATACTGAGATTAATTATTTCTTTTTAATAAGTGTTCGAATAAACGACCCTCTTGTGCAATGCACAAATTTAGTCTTTTTTGCAGATTTTCTCGGACCCTGGACAAAATTAGTGGCGTTATTGTTCTACAGGTATCCCTAATCCTGTTTCGCATATCTTCCACTGTTGTTGGTGGATTAACATACACCTTATTTTTAATATAACCCCATAGGAAGAAATCTAATGGGGTGATGTCGCAAGACCTTGGTGGCCACTCAATGAAACCCCCACGTCTAATCCATTTTTGCGGATATCGTTGGTCCAAAAACGCACGAACTTCACGATGGTAATGCGGAGGCGCACCATCGTGCTGGAACCACATACTGTCGAGCTCATCCCTATCGAGACCTTGAAGCAGTTGGGGTAGTTCTTCTTGTAGAAAGTTCAGGTAACTATGGCCATTCAGTGGTTCATTAAAAAAGTGGGGTCCAATAATTCGATTATGATGAATACCACACCAAACATTTAATGACCAGTGGTTTTGATGTTGCACCTCTCTAATCCAAAATGGGTTTTCTGTGGCATAATAATGCATGTTGCGTCTATTTACGGCACCGTTACTTCCAAAAGTAGCTTCATCACTAAACATTACCTTGCATAATAAATTTGGATTTAATTGAATCTCCGCATTTATTGTACAACAAAAGTTTACACGACCTTCAAAATCCTGTCCATGCAATTCTTGGTGTAATTCCATGTGATATGGATGATACCTATATTTCTTGGTAGTGGATTGTGATGTTTCACATAATGCTGCTAATTGACGGCTACCAATATAAGGATTGTCCTGAACATTTAACAATACTTGTAGTTCTTTTTCTTCATTAGTTACTGGTTTGTTGACCACTTTACGTTTTGGATAATCAACAGTACCAGAAGAATCAAATCTTTGCATTAAGTTTTGAAAAGTATGGCTATTAGGCTGGCGTCGATCAGGATACTTCATTTTGTAAATTCTTTGAGCAAGAAGGCAATTTTTTTGAGCCTATCCTTTTGTATAAATCATATCTATTAACTCACTCATTGGAAAATTCATTTTACAATATAAGATGAATGCAAAAAAAAAAAACTACACTACATAAAAACCAAAAGAAGCAATTGCGGTTATAAATTTGACACACAGAAAAATGTTCTTTTACATTGTTTTTGCCATGGCTACTATGATAATGAAGACTATTTCTGTAAAAAAGTATGGAAAATAAGAAAAACTGAAATATCTCAAAAACTATTATAAATAGGTATAGGATATATTGAATAAAACTTTTAGGGTTTTTATTACTCTATTAAATAACATGAAAATATACAGGGTGTACCATTTAAAAAAAAAGATATTTATTCATTTAAACTTGTTTAAATTTGAGCCTATGTGTTCAACACCCTGTAGCTTTTATTGCAAATATTAGGTAAAAATTATGTTAATTTGTCCTTGGTCTTGCCAAATTCCAAATTTGAATATATTTGTCACAAAATTGAAAACGTTATTTAGGATTGAATTGATGCTTGAAAATGTGACTTTTTTTCTTTAAACTTAATTATCTCAGAAACTATAAAGTTTGTTATAGTAAACCCTTAATAAAAAAGATTTAAAATTATAAGTTAAATCGAAAATACGATTCGTATATAGGGTGTTCTATTTAAAAAAATGCAACTTTATGCTGTTCTAGTTTTTTGGCTCACCCTGTAGAGTCCTAAATATTTTTAAAATCTGCGTAAAAATAAACTGTATCAAATAATAAATATAGTTTCTTTGTAAATTTCACCGAAAAGGCACAAACCTACTTCATCCAATCGTTGACTCACCCTGTATTGCCTAGAAATTTAGAATATTTAAAATAAAAATCACACACTCAATTAAAGACATGAAATGAAAACATTAAAAAAAATCTGAACTTATACGTATATATTTATTACTAATTATATAACCTAAAAATTTTGATCTTATATTACACACATGAACCTGGTATATGAGAGATCAACTGTTGATTCATTTGCACACACAATTTGTTACTCCATCTTTCATATTGTTCATTGGCAGACGAAAATAAACCAGGATTTTTTTGATTTTCCATCCCTCCGATCATTACAACTTGTCTGTCAGTTTTTCCTGTGAATTCAATTTAGGTGACTACCCCTTGACTTTAATGGCAGACAGTTTGAGTTCAGAAAAAAACAGATTTTTTTTTGCAAGTGAAAATTGTCTTTCTAAATTTTCGAAGGAGCTGCCAGGGTTGACCCCATGGACTCTTTTCACGAACTCATTTAGATCTTTTAGCCCTCCAAAGAGCAGACAAAAAAAAATGAGTCCATTATGGACAACTGACGGTCTATTTATTGAATAGATCTCCGAACGCTCAACTGAGTGTGCGCGTGCTCTGTCTCTTGCACGAGTGCGGGGTCTTAATCGTTTCTGAACTGTCGCAGTTCTGAAGCTTCCAGGGATCCCAGAATCCAGCGAAGAGATGATATATAAAAAAAAATTATGCTTTACGAAGAGGCAGAAGGAGTCGCTGTTTTTTTTTTAATAAAAAAAAAAGCTTAAACTTTTTTTTTTAAAGTATTTTTGCATGCGGTGTTAAAGAATTTTGAAACACCATTGAACCAATCCACTCCAAAATTTTAACCACGCATTTTAGATATATATGACTATGTCCCGTAGTAAAACTAAGGCCATAGATTTACTCATTTTTCTCGCACGAAATATAATAAAAATGTCTCCGTTTTTCTTTCTTTTTAGTTTTAACATTCACCATTTTGCTATTTTTGCATGAAAATTCATAATTTTACTATCGGCGATAGTCGCAAATATACTGATTTTGAAATTATTTTATTTTTTCGTTTAATATATATCAGCACAGCTAAACCCCTAACTCCAGTGACTTATCTTTATTGACACTATGTTAAAGTACAATCTTTTTTATCAAACATATATAAAATCGATAAAAAAAAATTTTTTCACATATTTCCATAGAGCATTAATATAAGTCAAATAGAATTAGATCAATATTTATTCTAGGAAACGCTAAAAAAAAATCGGAAAAATTACCTTTTTTCGAGCGTCTAAAGTGCGACGTCCTCTTAACTTATTATTCGAACAAGAGTTCAAGATAATTTGTTACATTATTCAAGTCATTTTTCTTGCTCTAATATCTATAATGTGAGAAAACATCAGAACAATTCCACAAAATAGTAGATATCTGTTGGACTTACATTGTCTTTATTTTTGTTGAATATCACGACGTTTCGACTGGTAGTTATCTCTAGCCGTTTTCAAGTGAAACTAAATAAATCCCTTAGCTACATGACTATTTATACTAAAAGTAAATGCAGTAGAGTATGACTGAGATGAGTGCAGTCATGCCTGCTATAACAAAATCATATTTTTATGCTGCATTTAGTTTTAGTTTCCAATTACTAAGAAGTGGTTTCCACACTTCTCTTATATCTAAAGATGGTTTACTAAAACAACTCGGGTTCTGATGTATAACCGCGGCTTCTTTGAATTTACGTTTTCTCCAATGTTGTTCTCGGTGTAGTATTTTAGCTTCAGACCATTTTATGTGGTGTCCATGAGTCCAGGCATGGTTGGCGGCATCAGATTTTTCTGTTTCTCCTCGAGATGTGCATTTTTGGTGTTCCTTAATCCTTACGTCAAGAGGTCTCTTTGTTTCGCCAATGTAGGAATTGCCACATTCACATGGTATCTGATATATACAGTTCTTCATGTCTCTTTGAGTTGTTGGTTTGACCCTAGTAAGCCGACTTCTCAGAGAGTTATTTGAATTGAAAACAACGTTGATTCTATATCTTTTTCCTATCCTGCTAACTTTTTCTGAAATGTCTTTAACATAGGGGATGTTCAATACTGGTTTTCGTTCTTCATTCGTTGTCGATATTGTCCTATTTCTGCGTTGTTCAAGAAATTTATCCACTTGATATATTGGGTATCCGTTGGCTGTCAGATCATTTTTAATGTAATCAATCTCTTTCATCAAGTTCTCGTTGGAGTTGCAGAGAGTTAAGGCTCTATCTACGAGATTTCTTATAATTCCTTGTTTGGTGTTGTTGGAGTGATTAGATGAATAATTAAGGTATCGTCCTGTGTGCGTGGCTTTTCTGTAAACCGAAGTTCGAATTTGTCTGCCATTTCTTTCAACCAAGACATCTAAGAATGGTAATTTATTTTCTACTTCCTTCTCCATGGTGAGTTTAATAGTTGGACTGATATTGTTGAGATGAAAAAGGAAGTTTCGAAGTTCTTCGTCGTTTCCACTCCAAATAATAAAAGTATCGTCTATGTATCTGAGCCATAACTTTGGTTTCTTAGATGTGGATTCAACTGCAAACGTCTCGAACCATTCCATGAAAATATTTGCGACCACCGGTGAGAGTGAAGATCCCATCGGTAGTCCATCATCCTGGATGTAGAATTTTTCCTTTTCTTGAAAATAGGAATTAGTCAAACAACTTTCCAACAAGTCCATAATGGCGTGCGGTGGTAAAGATGTTCTTTCTGCTAAGGTCTGGTCTTCTTCAAGTTTCTTTCTTATGATTTTTAGTGAGTCCTTAACTGGAACGTTGGTGTATAGGCTTTCCACGTCAAAGCTAATAAATTGGTCTTCTGGTTGTACTTCTATTCCACGTATAATTTCTACGAAATGTTGCGAGTTCTTAACCCAGGACGATGTATTTCCTTGTAATGGTCTCAGGATTGGAAGAAGAAATTTGGCAAGTTAAGAAGTCGGAGAGTTCCGGGAACTCGTGAGAGGTCGTAAGGGCATGTCTTGCTTATGTATTTTCGGGAGTCCATAAAGGTGTGGAGTTTTGCTATGGTGTGGCGTCAACTGAGTCCGGATCCTCTCAGGAATATACCGTTCATGTTTCTTAAGAACGCGATAGATTCTTCCTTCAATTGCAGATGTGGGATCTTTAGAAAGAGATGTATAATTTCCTTTGCTTAAAACTTCGTCAATTTTTTGATTGTATGTTTCAGCATTTATTACGACTGTAGCATTTCCTTTATCCGCTGGAAGAATTTTAATACTGGAGTCCTTCTGTAGGTAGGTATTTACTTTTAGTATAAATAGTCATGTAGCTAAAGGATTTATTTAGTTTCACTTGAAAACGGCTAGAGATAACTACCAGTCGAAACGTCGTGATATTCAACAAAAATAAAGACAATGGAAGTCCAACAGATATCTACTACTTCGCAAGAAACATCATTGTCTATCACCTTCAAACAATTCCACAAAATACAGGGTGATTCAAAAATCGATCACGAAACTTAAGGGGGTGATTCTACTTGACAAAGTAAGGGTAGAGCTTCATATAATTTTTTTCAAAATGTCATTCGTTTTCGAGTTACAAGCCGTCCAAGTTCAAGTTTTTATTTTTTGTTTTTTGAATTACTCGCTTACAGGAAAACCGATTTGACTAATATTTGAAAGATAGGCTAAGTCTTCTGCGCTTCATCATTTTAGTAACAATTCACATTGATTGTTTGCCGCTAGAGGGCACTTTACCTACATTGAAAATTGTTTTTTTGTCATAATTTTTTAGTGTTGACAGCTATAGTAGTTTTTGGCATAATTTCTGAAAGACTGATGCCAGGCCTTTAAAAAAGGTGCTCTTTATTTACATCGCTAAACCCAACGGTTTAGACGTAAATCACCCTTAAAAATTAAGTGGTAAATTTACTTTTCTCATTTCATTACCACCAGCTACCAGGTAAATAGCTATTAAAGTATGCTAGAGCTGTCAGTTTAACATCAAATAAATTCGCTTTTTAAACTATTTAATTTATAATCTTAAAATAACTAATAATGGCTAATCAGTAAATATTCATATTATGGATTATTGCGATATACATTTAATTGATAAAAATTAATGAAACAGTACTAAACAAACTAAAAAAGATTCTCAAAATGTCCCCCATTTTCTTCCATACATTTCCTAACACTCTTCAAAAAATGTCGCCTAACTCGATGAAAAATTCCTGGTGTTTCTTTAATAATTTGGCACTTTTCGATTATCCTGAAGCGAAGATCCTCGAGGTTGATTACTGGAATATCGTACACCAATTGTTTCAAATGACCCCAAAAGAAAAAATCCATAGGATTAAGGTCTGGTGACCTCGCTGCCCATGCCAATGGTCCACTTCGTCCTATCCATCGCTCAGGATACGTTGCATTCAAATACTGTCGGACACGTATACTAAAGTGGGGCGGAGCTCCGTCTTGGAGGATCCACATGTTGGCCCTTACTTCCAATGGCACATCTTCCAGATACAATGGGAGACGATTTTGGATAAAATCTAAATATACGTCACCAGTTAATGGGCCATCAAAGAAATGAGGACCAATAAGGTAATCTCCTATTATCCCTGCCCACACATTTAGTGAAAATCTACGCTGATGTTTCGTTTCTACCACATTGTTTGGGTTCTCGTAAGCATATGTGTGGATGTTGTGTAGATTTGTTATGCCATCACGAGTGAAACCAGCTTCGTCAGTGAATAATATGACGCCAATTAATCGATTATCGTGTTCATACTTAGCTAGGATCTGATTGCACATTTCCAACCGTCTCGGCCGATCATCGTCATAAAGAGCCTGCACCTTTTTTGAATGAAACGGGTAGAGTTGTTCTTCTCTTAATATCCTCCATGAACTACCCTGACAGAGCCGCACTTCATTCCCAATTTTTCTAGTACTAATACCTGGATTATCTTCAATAATTTCAAGCACTCTTTCTTCTTCTTGCACCTTTCTAGCAGTTCTAGGTCTTCCCCTATTTCCATTATAACTTTTAAAGGAACCACATTCCGCAAGCCTCCTGTGCACACTGGAAAATGTTTGAGCATGAGGGATATTTCTTTCCGGATAACTCTCCATATAATATCTTCTTGCCAACTCTGCATTACCATTTGCTTTTCCATAACAAAAATGGATATCACAATATTCGATGTTTGAATATTGGTGATTAGCCATTATTAGTTATTTTAAGATTATAAATTAAATAGTTTAAAAAGCGAATTTATTTGATGTTAAACTGACAGCTCTAGTATACTTTGATAGCTATTTACCTGGTAGCTGGTGGTAATGAAATGAGAAAAGTAAATTTACCACTTAATTTTTAAGGGTGATTTACGTCTAAACCGTTGGGTTTAGCGATGTAAATAAAGAGCACCTTTTTTAAAGGCCTGGCATCAGTCTTTCAGAAATTATGCCAAAAACTACTGTAGCTGTCAACACTAAAAAATTATGACAAAAAAACAATTTTCAATGTAGGTAAAGTGCCCTCTAGCGACAAACAATCAATGTGAATTGTTACTAAAATGATGAAGCGCAGAAGACTTAGCCTATCTTTCAAATATTAGTCAAATCGGTTTTCCTGTAAGCGAGTAATTCAAAAAACAAAAAATAAAAACTTGAACTTGGACGGCTTGTAACTCGAAAACGAATGACATTTTGAAAAAAGATTATATGAAGCTCTACCCTTATTTTGTCAAGTAGAATCACCCCCTTAAGTTTCGTGATCGATTTTTGAATCACCCTGTATAAATTATTTCAGCAAAGAAATCTAAAAAAAGTGTTCGTGTTTTTTATCTTACTAAAGAAAAATTAAACAATTCAATTACAGTAAACATCAATTTTTATTTTAAAACATTTTATCATTTTTTTGTTTCAACATCATCCTCAGTGGTACCCGTAGGAGTTTCTTTGAAAGGCGACACATAATCCTTTATCCACTTCTCCTTCAAAATTTCGCTCAATTGCACCGCCAACATCGCATCAGTTGCCATCGTATTTCCCAGAGCTATGTCGGACATGATACTGGAATCAGCGATCCTCAAACATCGCATATATTTTACTTCAAAATCGTGTTTCACGACAGTTCCCGGGTCACATTCCGGTCCTCTTCGGCACGAACCGGCGACATTGGAAGTCGGATAGACCATGTTGTGTATGTAGCATTTGACGTAGTGCCGCGTGCAAAATTTGTAGTTTCTGCAATCAGGGACTCCCACATCCAAAAATGTGGCGTTGATGGCTTGGAAGGTGGGTGTTTCTTCAAGGCTGGTAATTAAACTGAAACCGTGGGTAAGAGATCTAAGATCTTCGTTTTCAGGGTCGGTAAAAAAGCTCCCTATAATATTTGGATTGCCGTGAAAGTGTGTATGATTTAATGTCAAGTGGCCTCTGGAAAGCGGTCTCAACAAAGTAACCATAAACATGACAATAGGTTGCTGTTCGTTTATACGTAATATATTTCTAACGATTTTTTTGTTGAACTGCAAACCTTCCAACCAGGTAGTCAGCATGTTGTCTCCCATTTTAAAGAAAACGTGATATATTGCTATAGTGGGCTCGTTAGGAAATTCTTCGGTAGAGATATAGGCTAGCATGTCATTGATACCTGTGTGAGAAAAGTTACCAGTTCTATACATCACATAATCGAACATATCTTGTATGAAGTCGATCTCCCTGTAGTCTTCGTTGATAATCGTGCCGTTAAATCCGAAAAAGAGAGGAACGCGCAAGTGAAATTGTAAATTCTTTCCCACACCAGGGAGATTCAATACAAAAGGTATTTTCTTTCTTTGCAAGTATTCTTTCGGGCCTATGCCGCTCAGCAACAGCAATTTGGCGTTGTTAATTGCTCCGGCCGTCAAAATAACTTCCTTTCTCGCTTGAATGAAAAATCTATTGTCGTTAATAGTTACGTTGACGCCCTTGGCCCGTTTGTCAACCGGGCCGGTGCCAACAATACCCTCGACAAGTGTGTTTTTCGAAAAGAAGAAATTCGCACGGTGTTTCGCGGGAGTCAAAAATGCCCTGGCCATGTTGAATCTGGAAAGAAAGAATGTAACTCCTATTAATACTTTAGGAACTTTACAGCTCATTGATTCAAAGTATTTTAACGAGTAATAAATGAAGGCTTGTTAATTCAAAAAAAAATGATCGAAGAGGAAAACGGCTTGGTTCTATCCCAGAATTACCAGATTACTCACTCCCTATAAAATCTTATACACACTAGAATACATAATAAACTGGAAATAGATATTAGCGATACCCAATTTGGATTTCGAAATGGACTCGGAACGAGAGAAGCGTTATTTGCACTGAATGTCATGTCTCAAAGATGCCTTGATATAAATCAGGATGTATATATGTGCTTCATAGACTACAATAAGGCCTTTGACAAAATGAGACATGATCACCTTATCAGTCTATTGACGGAAAAGAACCTCGATAAAAGAGACATCAGAATTATATCGAATATTTATTACAATCAGAAAGCAGTAGTGCGAGTGGAGCACGAGACGACTGAAGAAGTCGAAATAAAAAGAGGAGTGAGACAAGGGTGTATACTTTCACCGACCTTGTTCAATCTTTACTCTGAGCACTTATTGACCAATTCGTTGGTATTAAAATAAATGGAATTTTAATAAACAACCTCAGATACGCCAATGACACAGTACTTATCGCAGAAACACTCGAGGATCTCCAGACCTTAGTCAATAGAGTAGCAACAGTCAGCGAAGAATATGGACTGTCACTAAACATAAGAAAAACAAAATGCATGTTAATATCCTAATCAACCCAAAATCTCCCAGATATACGCATACAGGGTCAAAATATAGAACACGTCAGAAAATACAACTATTTAGGCACCGTCATCAATGAAAACAACGATAGCTCTGAAGAAATCAAAATCCGGATAGAGAAAGCAAGAGCCGTATTCACGAAAATGAAGAGAGTGTTCTGTGGCAGAGACCTGAGTCTTGAACTGAACGTTCGTCTGGCAAGATGTTACGTACTGTCAGTTTTGTTTTATGGAATGGAGGCATGGACGCTTAAAAAGATCGATATTAACAAGTTGGAAGCCTTTGAATTGTGGATGTAGCGCAGAATGTTAAGAATATCATGGATGGAGAAAATCACAAACGCTGAAGTACTGAGGAGAATGAATAAAGAAAAGGAGGTCATACTTACAATTAAAAAACGAAAATTACAATACCTGGGACACGTTACGAGAGGAGAAAGATATCAACTACTGAGAACTATTATGCAGGGAAAAATTATGGGAAAGAGATCTGTAGGAAGAAGACGAAACTCTTGGTTAAAAAATCTAAGAGAATGGTATAATTGCAGCAATAACCAGCTGTTTAGGTCAGCAGTCTCGAAAGTGCGTATAGATCTGATGATCGCCAACCTTCGGAACGAAGACGGCACCTAAAGAAGAAGAAGAAGATAAAATCTTAAGTAAGCGCAAAACGTATTATGTACGCGTATTCAGAATTTCAAGGCTGAGTGACCTTTTATACTAATTAAATACCGGGTCAATCCACTAGAAATCATCCAGACCATGTTGCTCAATATTTCTCAAATGTCATAAACAAGTCTAGACGCATATGCAGCATAAAAATAGACAAGCTATTGTCTATAGTAACTTAATATTATGAGAACGAACAAATTGCGTTCTAACAGATATATAAATACTTGCACTCGATCTGCGCTCATTAGTGAGTCGAGCAATAACCTACGTTACATATCTTAAATGTATAACTACTAATCTAGTACGTAAAGTATAGTCGTGCTACTTTAAATAAATTACCGCTCGCCCACATATATATATATATATATATATATATATATATATATATATATATATATATATATATATATATATAAATATGTAGATACGTTTTTGTCCGTGTAATTTAAAAATTGAGTAAAATATTGGCGAAGCGGACGTGAAAATTTGTCAATCTACATGATTCTCGTATTAAAAAGTACGGAGCACTCCAAAATATGGAAAAACTCCGGGTCCGACAGATGGCGACAGCGCTGTTTCGTCCTAATATGGGACTCGTCAGGCCACCGCAGTCGGTACAAACCATCATCTCGCCTTTGCATCGTATAAAGCTGAATTTATAATCAAAATACAGCAAATAAGACGACAAAGGCGATATCTCGATGGTCCACTTGATAATACAAGAACCACACAGATTAACAAAGTTTGTAAAAGAACCGTCATATGGTGGCGCGACGGTGAATTAAAACAGAAATATGTAAAATCGAGTACACGAAACGCGCTGCCCAAAGGATAGGGGTCGCATTTTTCGGTACTGGCAAGCAAGCCTACCGCTATTTAAGCAGCCAAAGCCACGTGCCGCACCAAACGATCCCACCATGAGAGCATCGTTTAGCGTGTTTAAAAGCCAAACAAGTAAATAAATATGTAAATAAGTTTTTGTCCGTGTAATTTAAAAATTGAATAAAATATTGGCGAAGCGGACGTGAAAATTTGTCAATCTACATGATTCTCGTATTAAAAAGTGCGGTGCGACTGCAGTGGCCTGACGAGTCCCATATTAGGACGAAACAGCGCTGTCGCCATCTGTCGGACCCGGAGTTTTTCCATATTTTGGAGTGCTCCGTACTTTTTAATACGAGAATCATGTAGATTGACAAATTTTCACGTCCGCTTCGTCAATATTTTATTCAATTTTTAAATTACACGGACAAAAACTTATCTAGATATTTATTTACTTGTTTGGCTTTTAAACACGCTAAACGATGCTCTCATGGTGGGATCGTTTGGTGCGGCACGTGGCTTTGGCTGCTTAAATAGCGGTAGGCTTGCTTGCCAGTACCGAAAAATGCGACCCCTATCCGTTGGGCAGCGCGTTTCGTGTACTCGATTTTGCATATTTCTGTTTTAATTCACCGTCGCGCCACCATATGACGGTTCTTTTACAAACTTTGTTAATCTGTGTGGTTCTTGTATTATCAAGTGGACCATCGAGATGTCGCCTTTGTCGTCTTATTTGCTGTATTTTGATTATAAATTCAGCTTTATACGATGCAAAGGCGAGATGATGGTTTGTACCGACTGCGGTGGCCTGACGAGTCCCATATTAGGACGAAACAGCGCTGTCGCCATTTGTCGGACCCGGAGTTTTTTCATATTTTGGAGTGCTCCGTACTTTTTAAAACGAAAATCATGTAGATTGACAAATTTTCACGTCCGCTTCGCCAATATTTTATTCAATTTTATATATATATATATATATATATATTACATTTTCCAGATTCTTGAACCATAGATTATATCCTTTTTTTTTATTTTGTCTTTTATTGGGTTTAGATTCTTTATTTAATAAACAATCCAAAAAATCGACGTTTCGCCCTTTATTTAAGGCATTTTCAAAATTTATATATATATATATATATATATATATATATATATATATATATATATATAATTAAAAATATTCATACAAGAACATATCTACAATTTTAAAAAACAAGCAAACACTTTAAAATCCTATTCAATTTTTTAAAAAAGTATTTAAATTTACCAGTAAACACCTTGAGATTTTGTTTATTAATTAATAATAAAAAGCAACTTTTAGGTTGTCTATTTAGGTACTGAGGATACATGGCATGCGGATGTGTTTTATTTTTTATATTTTACAATGCACCAAAGAAAAACCGAAAAAACGTATAAATTTAATTTTATGTTTAAGAGGATATTCAATTTTTGATGTTTATTAACAGGATCGAATACTCAATATTTGTGTTTAAATTAGACTTTTGTAAATGTGGCTCAAATTTCCTATATCCGTTCTGTCGTTAACAGTGTTTATATTTTTCGTCCTGTGTGTGTTTGTTTAACGCTGTTGAGGCGTTTTTCGTATATATATGGTCATTCAATCTGTTCGTCATGCCTATTTATTATTTGGGACAATTTGTGCAAGGGATCGAATATACTACATTTGATTTATTCATGAGAGGAGTTTTACTTTTTAAATTAGTGAATAATGTAGTTAATTTATTATGTGTGACATACGATAATGTCATACTTTTTTAAAATGTGTATTATTTTTTCTGATAGCTCACTAGTGTATAGTAATGCTACATATTTTTGCTGTTTATGTTCTATGATTCTTGTTATTAGGTTATTATTACATTTATATGTTCGTTTATTTATTATTTCAGTGATAGTCTTTTCATTGAAATTATTATTTATTAGTGTCTTTTTCACTTTTTGTAGTATTCTTGGTCGGAACTCTGAAGACGTTTGAGAGATAGTACGATCAGACAGACCGATTTTACCATTATTTTTTTTTGAGTTTTTGAGTGATTAGAGAAACAGTTTAGATATCTACCTGACCAAGTTGGTTTGGCTTTTTCTGCGTATAAGTGTTATATCCAGAAAATTGATTTTATTATTATTTTCTGTTTCGGACGTGAATTGTAATTTTTCGTTGAAACTGTTAAACTCTTGAAGAATTTTATTGATTTTATCCTGTGGCACGGCTGTGATGCAATCATCGATAAACCGTTTGAAAAATATTATATTAAAATTTAATTTTTCTAAAAGTATTCGATCCTGTTAATAAACATCGAAAATTGAATATCCTCTTAAACTTCAAATTAAATGTAGGCGTTTTTTCGGGTTTTTTGGTGAATTGTGAAACTGAACGCCTGAACAAATCTATTAATTGCCAAATAAAAAAAAAGATTGGAGAAACAACAATACGAAAACCATCGTAAAAATGATAGAAAAAAATACCAAAAAGTGCTGAGAAATAAACCAAACAATAATAAATAGAAAAAGACTATTAAAAAATAAATCACCAAAGCAACACAGAAGAAAGAGAAAAAACAAAAAAAAAAAGAAGCAACAGAGAAATTTTCTATTATTGATGGGCAGTGACTCGAGGTTTGAATAATGCAAGAATAGATTCCATATATAGTCCTCAATACATCAAGAAAAAACAAAATGGAAGGAATAATACAACTTGGAAATCAAAATCTCTCAAACAGCGATTAATACGGAAATGAAGATCACAACTTTAAAGTAGAAAACTGCTGGAAAACTGAATTTTGCACGAAGATTCAAGGAAAATAGAATATTAAGTGTGACACAAAAGGAGAAAATTGACAAGTCAGAGGAAGCTCAACAAGTCACGTCGAATGAAACCTCTTGAAAGAATGGTCGACAATGACGCTTCAAAGAATCTGGAAGAAATGTGGAAAGAACGATAGAGTGAGAAGAGTTGAAAGGAGGTGAATACAGAGAACACAGGTTAAAGAAACTTTGAAACGTCTCCAGCCGTGGGTTCAGAAAGACTGAGAAAGAGAGCAAATTAAACACGATTGCTAAATACAAACCTTTCTCCATTTTCAATAATCAAATAATTGTTCAGTATCCCGAGAAGAGTTTTTCCATTATTCTGATCGATGCCAATTTTATGATACGCTTCTAACAAAATGGGTTTAATTCTGCTAGTGTAATTCATTCGTTTCAAACTGATTTCTCCCTTCCATAACAAGTTGATTTCCCGATGCTCTAACGGATAGTACTCCATGCTTTCGAAAATCAAATTCGTATTATTGATTCCGAAGTCATCTAAATGGCAGATAAATATTTTTTAAATTATACCATATGTTTGAGAAAATGTGTGCTAAAGCTGGATTGGGTGCGTTTCAGAATAGATGGTAGAATACAAATTTTAACTTTGTTGAAAAAGCATTTGGGAAAAAATTATATTTTTCAGAGTGGTTAATCTATTTTTGAAAAGGAAATGATACCAATACATTGATAGTATTTTCCTGGATTCTGAACGCGCCCTTGAAGTTGCTAGCAAATACTTAATAGGTTACCAATTTAGCTACTCTTATATAGGGTGCGTTTCGCAGCTTCTTATAATAATTAACGAGCGTCTAGGTACACCCCAATGAATATCGATTGCAAGGCTTCGTATATGCGACGTGCTTTATTTGACAGCTGACAACGTAACCTCGATAGGTCTCAGCAGGTCTATGCAACATTGATTGAAATAATCTCACCTGTCAATACTGTCATCCAACCGAAAATAGAACCAAACAGCAATTTTTATTAAACGGTTTGGTAGTTTACTAAACCAATCACGTCGTTGCATTCGAGCTCAAAGATTCTTTCACATTTTTTCAGTTTTTTTTTAACAATTGGTTTTAGTTATGGTAAGAAAATATACTAGAAACTGTTAATAAGATATTTTAATTACCTTTTGGTAAGTATGAATCATTTATTTTATGTATTAGTGGTGAAAAGTATTTGCATAAGAAGTTTCTTATACACGACGATAATATTTTATGGTGTGTAAATTCTTAAGTAATGTGTTGTTGTATGAATGATCTGTCTTATTTGTTGTTTAATTTAATAGCATTTTACATACATATATATATATATATATATATATATATATATATATATATATATATATATATATATATATATGTGTATAATATTTCAAACTAGAGTTATTGGGGTATGCAGTCTGTTTAAATTTGGAGGCCTTGGTAAGGAGAAAAACCCTTTTTTATTGTCAAGTTTTCGAGAATTTATTTATCTCTTCTTGAGGACACCTCTACAATTATTAATTAAACAGTTAAAGTATTAACCTAACTTATAATTATTAAGTAACTCAACAATGTATACGTTTGAAAAACAGTAATAGAATTGTAAAAATTCGTTGAAATTCTAGAAAATTCGCCAAACAGCCAAATATCCTACTTAACCATTCCACCATTTTATAATAACACCTGTCCTGTGTGAACCGGGAAGTGTCGTGGGTGGTATATACACATACACACACATATATATATATATATATATATATATATATATATATATATATATATATATATATATATATATATACTAGCGACCCGCCCCGGCTTCGCACGGGTGCAATGCTGATACTAAATACACTACAGAAAAACTGTGACTATTTATTTTATTTTTACAACAATTATTACATCGGCCTCCGACGCGCTATTTATAGGCACGCTGCCGCCGCCCCGGTCGGCCAGTACCGCCGCAAGCGCTACTTCCCGCAATTTTAAATCTGTAATATCTTCGAAAATATTCATTTAAATCTTGTGCTGTAAAGGACCATATAGATCTATATTAAATCAACAATGTATTTAAGCTATTTAATTGGATAAGGATTAATGCTGTATTGGTTAAAATCGCTTCAAAATTTGCCATTATTTGTCGTAAAAAGTAAATGACAAAAAAATGTTATTGTGGGATATCCATGAGAGATAGACATATACCATCGCGGAGTTTTCTGTAGACCTTTTCAATGTGTACAAATAATTAGTACATTATTTTGATAAATCTCGTAGGGTTCAGCCTGCGTTTGCAATGTAAGCGGAAAAAAATATGATAATTAACGACATCACATTAGAAACCTCAAAAATAACAGTATTTCTCCACTATTTAATGGATGTTATTATACATATAAACCTTCCTCTTGAATCACTCTATCTATTGAAAAAAACCGCATCAAAATCCGGTGCGTAGTTTTAAAGATTTAAGCATACAAAGGGACATAGGGACAGAGAAAGCGACTTTGTTTTATACTATGTAGTGATATATATATATATATATATATATATATATATATATATATATATATATATATATATATATATATATATATATATATGTTCATAAAATAAATAAAGGTTTGCCTCTTGACTTTTCTCTCGTTTTATTTTATATATTTTTTTATGATACGGATCCGTATCAATTATCGACACTTTTATTAAAAGTATCGCACATCCCTCTCACGAAGCGTTGCAATCGGTGTTCATTGGGGTGTACCTAGACCCTTATTAATAATAATGCTCCTTAAGTGCACCTCTAAAATAATGTAAATTATTAATAGAACTCGTCCCTCCAAGTAGTTTTCCTCTCGCCATCCAACATTGTTTATCTCTAAAAGCTTGACAAACTCTTTTGTCCTTTTCAAAACGATACTGCCAAGTTTCTACCGGTGAGTCGAGAAATGTAGGATAAAAACCAGGCACCTAAAGATGAAAAGAATACAGATGAACATTTTTTAAAGCACTACATAAAGACTCGGAAATCGGGCGTTTAACGAAATGTATAAAGATTAGAGAAGATGAAATTTAACTATTATTTTTTAATAAGGGAAACATTGAATCTCACTCCTGTTGATGCTGGAGGATAATCTCCCGCTTCAATGAGAAGCACGCTCCACTGTTCATTTTCCGAGAGTCTATTGGCCAGAGCACAGCCCGCGGCACCTGCGCCCACAATAATAAAGTCAAATACTGTTTCTGCCTCCTAAAATATGAAGGTAAACCAAATAAATAACATTAGGTTTGATTTTATTTGAAAACACAACGTTAGCGATTATGCAACCTCCATTACACACTCCTAAAAATGACTTGGTATAGTTTAACTAAATTTTTTAGTTTATAGATTTAGGTACCTAAATTAAGTATTTTTTGGTCGGAAAGCTAAAACGTACTTTTTTGCTAGTTAGTTTCTGATTGTTCTATGAACGGGGGTAATTATTATTTTCCAATTTGAGATTCCCAACGCTCGCCGGTGGGCAGTCGAAAAAAACCCCTTTCGAGTTGCCAAGTAATCAATACATCTAGAGTTGCGTATATGCACATGTTTTTATGCAGAACGGTTTACTCTTTTTCTGCTAAATTTTAACTTCATAATAAAAATTGGCAGATTGCAAGCAATAATTGATAGATGGGTAAAAATGTTTAAAATCGGTAGATTAACCGATATATCGGTAATGTTGGCAACTATGGTACCAGGCCCTCTTGATTAGAACACGCGCTATTTTCGTCTCAATACAAATCCCATCGTCTCTAATTTTCTTTTTCGTGTATTATTGTTATGTTAAATAATCGAACATAAAATTAAAATGGTAAGGACATTTTCTAATTTCCAAAAATTAATAACAATCAAAAAATGTGCTTTAACCTATTCCAAACAAAATCTGACTCCGAAACGAAGAAAATAATTCGAAAATTGGACCGATTCTAATTGAAAATAGCTACTGCAGGCCGCTGTCCGCGGGTTGCCATAGTTCAAGCGCATTATTTATTGGTGCTTCAAGGAAACTTATGCATCACAAGTAATATTTATAATATTGATGTTGTTTTATTAATTTATATGATAGTAACAATTTGTTTAGTCATATTAACTATTAATTTGTTTATTAACAAAATTTTTACAAAAAAATATAGAGAAAATCATACAAATATTTAATTATATATCCCATATTCTACTGTTTTTTTCCTTTGTATTATTATTATCTAACATTACGATAATTTCTATAAGCAAATCATATAAATATTTAATAATACATTAATAGTTTATTTACATTTTTATATGATTTGCTTATTGAAATTTATGGAAAAAATTTTGTTAATAAACTATTAGGTAATAATAATATAAAGGAAAAACAGTATAATATGTAATATATGGAAAAAATTCGTAAAGAGTGAAATGATAGGAAAATGACGTTTTTTTGAAAAAGTTTTGATATGTACCCCCTATTTCGAGGTCGTAGAACACGATTCTGATCTCGGTTTTCCATAATTTTTTCTCAATTTTGCGGAAAACAGGGAAAATAACTTTTCACGTTAGGTTCAATTTTTTTCACTAAATCGTTAAACTTTTGTTATAACAACGAATTCCACAGTGATAGAAGCTTCTGCATTATATAAAAATTCAAAAATATGCACTTTTTTTATCGAAAAAATCCGAAAAATTACCACGACAAAAATCACAACAAAATCAAAAGAAAACGGCCGGCCCCAAAAAATAATAGTTTGCATAGTTCGCTAAAGATGGCGTACTCTTGAAGTCGGCGATGTTGCCAGATTCCAAAAACGATTTCTTTAAATATTCTTCTCTTTCTGTTTGAATTGGAAAGAAAAGGTTCCAAAAAGAATGTTTTCCTTTCCTTTGATTATTGAAGTACTATTAATTACTCTTATGTCTAAGCCTTCGATGTGCGATTTTGACTCTAAATAATAAAGGTTTTGAGAATTATAGTTGCTTTTGTTTGTCTCCCTCCAAATACCAGTACTTTGATGTGCGATTTTGACTCTAAATATTAAAGGTTTTAAGGATTATAGTTGCTTTTGTTTGTTTCCCTTCAAATACCAGTAGTTTTAAACGGATAATATGACTTGATCATATTGCTAATGTCTATTAGCAGAAAGTGTCGAGTGGCAGAGCTTGTCCCGCCTCCACGTGGTTTCTGCTGGACAATGACATTTTTTAATTAATAAATCTAAGTCAATTTAGGTTAGTTCAGGTTAGTTTAGGTTAATTTCGGGTTAGTTCAGGTCAATTACAGTTTTTTAAAGTAACCAAGACTAATGTTAACCTGTACTTATCAGAACTAACCAAAAATTTTGGAAGGTTAAGATTCATTGTACCCCTTTTTATACGTTACAAACATTAAACTATGTTGTTAACTGTAATGAGTAAATTTTAAAGTTTATACTAGGAAATTTTAAATCTAGGTTAATTTAAATTAGTTCAGGTTAGTTTCTGTTTTCTAAATTGACCAAAATCAAGCTAAACCTGAACCAACCTATCTTAACCAAAACCAACCAATAATTTTGAAGGGTTAAGATTATTTTTACTTAGAAACTGTTCTGAATATTAAAAAAAATTAAACTATGTTGTTGACTGAGAAGGACAAATCTTATAGTTTATATTATGAAGAAATTTTACATCTGGCAACGTTGCACCTTTTTACGTGATTCGGCGGCCAGTTTAGATAGTCTGACCGTTGATGACGTTTTCGAGACGTGTTTTTGATTTTTCACTGAAAATATAAGTTTTTCTAAATTGGTTTGCTAAAATTTGTGCAAAAATAATAGAAATATATTACGTACAATATTTGTTTACTAGTTCCATTGAAAATAAATACGTAAATTCGGTTTTTAACTGAAAAGAAAATGCTTTGTAAGGTGACGCTTTTCTTTTTTTGAGTTTTCCGGGAAAGTGAGGAAAAATAGTGAAAAAACAAGGCCAGAATTGTATTCTAGGACCTAGAAATCGGTGAGTATCGAAATTTTTTCAAAAAAACATAATTTTCATGCTTTTCACGCTTTGAAAATTTTTACCATTAATATGACTAAACAAATTGTTCCTCTAATATAAATTAATAAAACAATATCAATATTACAAATATTACTTGTGATGCATAAGTTTCCTTGAAGCGCCGATGAATAATGTGCTTGAACTATGGCAAACACACACACAGATCTTATGGAAGTGTATTTCTTGGATCCAAAAAATTCACAGGTAAAGCGCAAGCATTAAAAAGCATCTTCTGCAAATTTGAGCCCTTAATATTCATTTGCCACACCATTATGAATTTTTGGAAAAAAAAAACGTTTTTTTCATCCAAAATTAATTTTTTTTGAGATCGGAAATAATACATTTAAATCCATTGCACGCATAAAAAAAATTATATCGATAACTAGTGCCGCCACCTATAACTTATATTATACGAATCGATAGGTTTTTTAATTTTCTACAACTTTTGTTTGAAACATTTTTCGATACAACTTTTACTTTTCGAGATAAACTCAAAAAACCAAAAATCGTGGCCATTTTTGGTCCGCCATTTTTTTTGCACAGGTCTTTTATAGTTATCATCGAGATATGTTTTATAGGATGTCGAAATAAACACATTCCAGCAAAAAAAACAATGTAACATTTTTGTTAACAAAACAGCTCTTTTTTGATCTAATTTCCATGGAGTATTTATTTAGGTTTGTTTACTTACGTAATGAATTAGTCTTTTCTAAACAAGATTTGCATTTTGTTTTTTGAAATAAAATTTCAGATCAGTACATTTTCAGTAGAAAAAAAGGTTGTCATACCCAATTTTAGTAAAACATTACCAATTCATATTTTAAGAGTGTAGGTAATAAAAAAACTAAGCAATTTAATATGGCAGTGCAAGGTATAATAAATATTAAAATTAATCATACTTACATCTAACAGTTTCGGTGAACTATCCACAGGATATGCGCCGTAATTTCCAATAAACTTCACATTATAAAACAGGGCATTGATCAAAAGTAAAAACGCGTTCGCGAGCGTCCCCTGTAGGGGCGTGACGTCGTACGTAATTAGACCTAGCGACATATTTTCCCCGATTTAGACAAAGAATTTTGTTAAAAATTTCCTACATAAAGTATACGATACTCAATTTTAACAAATAATTTGACAGGTTCGTGTATTATGACATTTTTAACACAGGTTGACACACCTCTTGATGTTCGAGGTAACTTAGATTAAGAACAATCTGCATATGGCCTTATAAATGGAAAATTTATTAAAGAATAACGACACAAAACTTCGCAAAAACTTAAGATAATACTCGTATGATGGAAAATATTTCATAAATCTGAAAACCTACTACACGAACGTACAATTTTTTTAAAACACTTTTAAAGCTTTTCTTAAAATCCCTGAGTGCTGGGTGGCCTTAAAAGTACATAGTGATTTTTTAAATTAACAAGAAAATTTCTTTTTTTAACGTCAGTGGATGTCCACCCTAAAAATAAATTATTAGCGTTATACTTGTTGAACTATAAATTTTTTACAGATACCTAAAACTCTTTTAAAGCTTATCTTAAAATCCCTGAGTACTGGGTGCCCTTAAAAATGAATAGAGAATTTTAAAATAACAAGAAAATTTCTTTTTTTAATGTCGGTGGATGTATACCCTTAAAACAAATTGTTAGGGTTATAATTCTTGAACTATGAATTTTTTACAGATACCTAAAACACTTTTAAAACTTCTGTTAAAATTCCTTAGTGCTGGGTGGCCTAAAAAATGCATAGCGAATTTTAAAATAACAAGAAAATTTCTTTTTTTAACATCAGTGGATGTACACCCTTAAAATAAATTGTTAGCGTTATAATTGTTGAACTATAAATTTTTTACATATACCTAAAACACTTTTAAAGCTTCTGTTAAAATTCCTGAGTGCTGGGTGGCCTTAAAAATGCATAGTGAATTTTAAAATAACAAGAAAATTTCTTTTTTCAACGTCAGTGGATATACACCCTTAAAATAAATTGTTAGCTTTATAATTGTTGAACTATGAATTTTTTACAGATACCTAAAACACTTTTAAAGCTTCTCTTAAAATGCCTGAGTGCTGGGTGGAATTAACAATGCATAGTGAATTTTAAAATGACAAGAAAATTTTTTTTTAACGTCGGTGGGTATACACACTTAAAATAAATTGTTAGCGTTATAATGGTTGAACTATGAATTTTTTACACATACCTAAAACACTTTTAAAGCTTTTGTTAAAATTCCTGAGTGCTGGGTGGCCTAAAAAATGCATAGTGAATTTTAAAATAAGAAGAAAATTTATTTTTTTAACGCCAGTTGATGTACACCTATAAAATTAATTGTTAGCGTTATACTTGTTGAACTATAAATTTTTTACAGATACCTAAACCTCTTTTAAAGCTTCTCTTAAAATCCCTGAATGCTGGGTGCCCTTAAAAATGAATAGTGAATTTTAAAATAACAAGAAAAATTTTTTTTAACGTCAGTGGATGTACACTCTTAAAATCAATTGTTAGCGTTATAATTGTTGAACTATGCATTTTTTACACATATCTAAGACACTTTTAAAGCTTTTCTTAAAATCCTTGAGTGCTAAGTGGCCTCAAAAATGCATAGTGAATTTTAAAATAACAAGAAAATCTCTTTTTTTAACATCAGTGGATGTACACCCTTAAATTAAATTGTTAGCGTTATAATTCTTAAACTATGAATTTTTTACAGATACCTAAAACACTTTTAAAGCTTCTCTTAAAATCCCTGAGTGCTGGGTGCCCTTAAAAATTAATAGTGAATTTTAAAATAACAAGAAAATTTCTTTTTTTAAAGTCAGTGGTTGTATACTCTTAAAATAAATTTTTATCGTTATAATTGTTGAACTATGAATTTTTTGCAGATACCTAAAATTCTTTTAAAGCCTCTGTTAAAATCTCTGAGGGCTGGATGGCCTTAAAAATGCATAGTGAATTTTAAAATAAAAAGAAAATTATTTTTTTAACGACAATGGATATACATCCTTAAAATAAATTGTTAGCGTTATAATTGTTGAACTATGAATTTTTTGCAGATACATAAAACACTTTTAAAGCTTCTCTTAAAATGCCTGAGTGCTGGGTGGAATTAACAATGCATAGTGAATTTTAAAATAACAAGAAAAAATTTTTTTTAACGTCGGTGGGTATACACCCTTAAAATAAATTGTTAGCGTTATAATTGTTGAACTATGAATTTTTTACAGACACCTAAAACACTTTTAAAGCTTTTGTTAAAATTCCTGAGTGCTGGGTGGCCTAAAAAATGCATAGTGAATTTTAAAATAAGAAGAAAATTTCTTTTTTTAACGTCAGTGGATGTACACCCTTAAAATAAATTGTTAGCGTTATACTTGTTGAACTATAAATTTTTTACAGATACCTAAAATACTTTTAAAACTTCTGTTAAAATTCCTTAGTGCTGGGTGGCCTAAAAAATGCATAGTGAATTTTAGAATAACAAGAAAATTTATTTTTTCAACGTCAGTGGATATACACCCTTAAAATAAATTGTTAGCTTTATAATTGTTGAACTATGAATTTTTTACAGATACCTAAAACATTTTTAAAGCTTCTCTTAAAATGCCTGAGTGCTGGGTGGAATTAACAATGCATAGTGAATTTTAAAATAACAAGAAAAATTTGTTTTTTAACGTCGGTGGGTATACACCCTTAAAATAAATTGTTAGCGTTATAGTTGTTGAACTATGAATTTTTTACAGATACCTAAAACACTTTTGAAGCTTTTGTTAAAATTCCTGAGTGATGGGTGGCCTAAAAAATGCATAGTGAATTTTAAAATAAGAAGAAAATTTCTTTTTTTTTAACGCCAGTGGATGTACACCCTTAAAATAAATTGTTAGCGTTATACTTGTTGAACTATAAATTTTTTACAGATACCTAAAACTCTTTTAAAGCTTCTCTTAAAATTCCTGAGTGCTGGGTGCCCTTAAAAATGAATAGTGAATTTTAAAATAACAAGAAAATTTCTTATTTTAACGTCAGTGGATGTACACTCTTAAAATCAATTGTTAGCATTATAATTGTTGAACTATGAATTTTTTACACATATCTAAGACACTTTTAAAGCTTCTCTTAAAATCCCTGAGTGCTGGGTGGCCTCGAAAATTCATAGCGAATTTTAAAATAACAAGAAAATCTCTTTTTTAACATCAGTGGATGTACACCCTTAAATTAAATTGTTAGCGTTATAATTGTTCAACTATGAATTTTTACAGATACATAAAACACTTTTAAAGCTTCTCTTAAAATCTCTGAGTGCTGGGTGGCCTTAAAAATGTATAGTGAATTTTTAAATTAACAAGAAAATTTCTTTTCTTAACGTCAGCGGATGTACACCTTTAAAATAAATTGTTAGCGTTATAATTGTTGAACTATGAATTTTTCACAGATACTTAAGACACTTTTAGAGCTTCTCCTAAAATCCCTGAGTGCTGGGTGACCTTAAATGTGCATAGTGATTTTTTAAATTAACAAGAAAATTTCTTTTTTTAACTTCAGTGGATGTACACCTTTAAGATAAATTGTTAGCGTTATAATTCTTAAACTGTGAATTTTTTACAGATACCTAAGACACTTCTAAAGCTTCCCTTAAAATCTCTGTGTACTGGGTGGCCTTAAAAATGCATAGTGAATTTTTGAATTACAAGAAAATTTCTTTTTTCAAATCAGTGGATGTACACCCTTAAAATAAATTGTTAGCGTTATAATTGTTGAACTATGAATTTTTTGCAGATACCTAAAATTCTTTTAAAGCCTCTGTTAAAATCTCTGAGTGCTGGGTGGCCTTCAAAATGCTTATTGAATTTTAAAATATCAAGAAAAATTTTTTTTTAACGTCAATGGATATACATCCTTAATATAAATTGTTAGCGTTATAATTGTTGAACTATGAATTTTTTCCAGATACCCAAGACATTTTTAAAGCTTTTCTTAAAATCTCTGAGTGCTGGGTGGGATTAACAATGCATAGTGAATTTTAAAATAACAAGAAAATTTCTTTTTTTAACGTCAGTGGATATACACCCTTAAAATAATTTGTTGGCGTAATAATTGTTGACCTATGAATTTTTTGCAGATACACAAGACACTTTTAAAGCTTCTCTTAAAATCCCTGAGTGCTGGGTGCCTTTAAAAATGAATAGAGAATTTTAAAATAAGAAGAAAATTTCTTTTTTTAACGTCAGTGGATGTACACCCTTAAAATAAATTGTTAGCGTTATACTTGTTGAACTATAAATTTTTTACAAATACCTAAAATACTTTTAAAACTTCTGTTAAAATTCCTTAGTGCTGGGTGGCCTAAAAAATGCATAGTGAATTTTAGAATTACAAGAAAATTTATTTTTTCAACGTCAGTGGATATACACCCTTAAAATAAATTGTTAGCTTTATAATTGTTGAACTATGAATTTTTGACAGATACCTAAAACTCTTTTAAAGCTTCTCTTAAAATCCCTGAGTGCTGGGTGCCCTTAAAAATGCATAGTGAGTTTTTAAAAAAACAAGAAAATTTCTTTTTCTAACGTAAGTGGATGTACACCCTTAAAATAAATTGTTAGCGTTAAAATTGTTGATCTATGAATTTTTTACAGATACCTAAAACACTCTTAAAGCTTCTGTTTTTATGTTATTAACAGTTCTTTTGTTTATAATAAATCACCTGAAAATTTTTCGGGAACCCTCCCTAAATATTCGTAATCAAGGCGTCAAAATACATACAAAGAGCTTAGGTGGAGCAACGTTTGTTCATCGGCACCGAAAACCTACTGGGCTCTTCGCCATTAGGTAGCTTATCAACAACGTACATCAAAAATTGAACAAGTTCTATCTAAAACTTTCACTCTTTTGTATGATGCTACGCACGATAAATGATTTAAGTATATGCTCGTCCACCTTGAACAATACAATTTTGTAATTCACCTCTTTGAATTTAATGAGCGTTTTTATGAATGTTTAAATAATAATTAACACGAGAAAAAATTTTCTCTTGAAATTCCAAGAATCAAATTTTAAATATATATAAATATATATATATATATATATATATATATATATATATATACATATATATATATATATATATATATATATATATATATATATATATATATATATATATTGTCCTATGAGAATTAGTAATTTTAATTTAAACAATTTAGCAGATCTGTTATTAAAATAACGGATTATTTTAAAAAAGAGTCTGAATGAACAAGATTTATTATTGTGTTTTTTTTTCATTTGTTTTTTCGAACCAACCTGAACTCCCATTGGTGTAGAAGTAATATTCTCTTCCATTCAGAATACAAGGAATTCGTTAAAAATATCTCTTAACGATTTTAAATCACCAACTGGTAGAAATAAGAATTGCGAACTCTAAAAGTACATTTTTGGCTTATAAGTCAGTTACGTTACTCTCTTGATGAGTTCTCTCGAAATATTACGTAATTGTTCAGTCAAATAGGGATTCAACCTCGGAATGAAAGATAAGAAGCTATAAACTTGAATAAATCTTTGTTTGGATAATTTATAAGATAGCTCAAAAGTCTTATAGAATAATTTGGATACATTTTAATTATACTTTTACTTTCCATTAACGTAATATAGAATCTTCTTTAGTTCAGAATGGCCCTTGGACTTTTCTCGAAAAAGACGTTCTTTTTAAGGTGTTGAGAATGATATTTATATTCAGCTTTTAAACCAGACATTTGGAAGAGTTAAAATGATCCAATTTAATGATCTCGTAGCCAGTCTCTGATGAATTTGTGCCAAGGCGTAGAGGTGAAGTTATGTGATAATCTAATTAATTCGTTTGTTGATAGTTGTGACCTATCAAGGTATTTTGTTGAGGTGTGTTCGATGAATGTAGTAAAGGTGTCACATCTGAAGTCTCTAAAGATGATGGTGTTTATAATATAATATGGTGCTCCACATATCTTACGGAGTACCTTCTTCTGGAACCTCCCTAATCACCAGATTTCATTTTTTTTAGCCTGTTTCTGAAGGTTTTCAGCAGCTGTTTGTCTCGTCTTTTGGATATCATCACCAATTTTAGAAGTTTCGGCATCATTACTATCACTATTATATCCTGAGTTATTGTGAAACTTTTTCTATCCATGTTTTAAATCAGTTTCAATAAATTTTTGAAGGTCATCTTCATCTTGAATATCCTTTATTATTTTTGGTTGGTGAAAGCCAAACTCTGGATTCAACTCCAAACATAGCTTTGAAAAGCGATTGTTTTATACCCGAATGATATGCCATGTTGTTCATAAACTATACATACCTCAAGCCTTCTGACCATTTAGTCGATTGATCATTCGAAGTCTTGGTTGTCTCTCTCAAAAAAACCCTGACTTTGGCTCTAACGTAGTTTAGTTTAAGTTCTGGTTAAAGACTCGTCATTTCACATATAATACGAATGATGAATTATCTTCCATTGTCTGACTGCAAAATACATGGGGCACTTATCGTCAAAAATATATCATTCAAATGGTAAACTACTTCTTCAGCTCGTTTAGATTCCAAAGCCCGGAGCAAAACAAACTTGGTCAAGTGGTTTTGGTAGACCACGAAAAATATATACTTTCCATCAGGTTGAATCTGAAAATCAATTAGATCCACCTGGCCCTTACTGCTCATTTGGCCTGAAATCGGTCTTGGTCGGTACCATATATATATATATATATATATATATATATATATATATATATATATATCAAGTAAAAAGCGAACAGTGAATGCAAATTTGGCTCCATCTTATCCTTTCCATGTTAGAGGTTGCACAGTTTGAATGCAATGCTAAAAAACACAATCATCATGTTCCACCACCATCGAGATGGTGGCCCACCTGCACCACCACAGCGAGAAGAAAATTAAAAAACTTACCCCGTCCGCTACAGTGGTACGGCAGAGGTCCATATTTCGTCTTTCACTAGACTCATCAGGGTACCGACATGCACCTGTCTGTGCAAAGTATAGATAGATCAGAAGGAAGCATGCATCACTGAACGCGGCTTCGCCGACCTCCCGCACAGGCAAGTGCATGTCGGTATCCTGATGAGTCTAGTGAGAGACGAAACATGTACCTCTGCCGTATCACTGTAGTGGAGGGGGTAAGTTGCTTCTCGCTGTGGTGGTGCAGGTTGGCCACCATCTCGATGGTGGTGGAACAGGATGAATTGTGTTTTTTAGCATTGCATTCAAACTGTGCAACCTGTAACATGAAAGCGAAGTTTGCATTCACTGTTCGCATTTTACTTCATTCACACACGGAGTTGCATATAATTGTACGTTTGCTGAATGTGATTTCAGCACTACAACAGCATAATGTGGACATAACCACTGCTATTGTATCTCACACGGAGGAATCCGTGAAAACCGCATAAACATATAATATATATATATATATATATATATATATATATATATATATATATATATACCTCATTATCCTACACCATATACAGAGTACTTAAAATTAAATCGAGATTATGAAACTTAATCTGCATATTGGAAATAAGTATAGTAATTACTACTGATATATAGAAACATTGCAATTATTTAATAATATTAGGTTAAATTAATATTTTTTTTTAATTTATAATTTATATGTTTTTAATTATTAGGGTGTTAAAAAATTAATGAAAATTAAAGTGATGAGTTGGGACATGTGGTCGTTGACCTACAAACTTGTTAAGATTACTTAAGATTTATACAGTTCAATGTATATTTTTGCATGTTGTTTTTTATGAAATATTGTATAGAGTGTATTCCAAATTGGATCGTATGGAAAAATTTCCACCCTGACATAGAAATAGAGTAATGATTTTTATCATTTGATTATTCTGGGATGGAAAAAGGCAAGACTAGTATCGGAAAGCCTTGTATTTCACTAGTGGATCAACTGATGTCAGCGACTGCATTTGACTAAAAAAAAAGAGCTCTTTCACAAGAATAACGCACCGCTACATACTTTTCAGAGTGTTGCTTCAAAATACCATGATCTGCACTTCGAATAGTTTCCGCATCCACGGGATTTGGTATTCTACGATTGTTTTTTTGTCCAAAACATGGAGAAATGACAGGCTGGATGAAGATCTCTTTGAAACAGCTTATTCTGCAGAATTAAATATCTTTATACTAAAGTCGTTGATCAAAATGTATTGAATTGGAAAGCACCTATGTTTGTGTTACCGTATTTACCGCTTATTTACACATAATTAATTTAAATATATATTGAAATAATAATGGGAATCAATAGGTTTCTTCACTTGAACCCAAAACTTGTGTTATTGTCTTCATATTCACATTTTCGTAAATTTTAATACATAATGTCCATTATAACAATTTCAGGAATAATTTATTAATTATTGCCTACCTGTATTACGGTAAAAACGTTACAACATTGTCGTTATTATTCGAATGTAATTGAATTTTTCGCAAATGAAAATTTAAAAGTTCAGTCCATTAGGTTTAACAAATTAGCTCTGTTGTAACGGATCAGTTTATTACTTTCGACAAAAATGGTAATGGGCTGTATTTTTTCCATTTAGTACATTGCATGTGGAAGTTACATCATGTTGCATAATTTAGTATAATATACTTAAGCAACCACTAAATGCATTGGAAACAAAACGTATTTTTCTGATATCTTCATTTTTCGTAGTAGTTTGAACTGCACGACAAAACAAAACCTCTTCTTTGACATCCTTCAAGCGTGAATATATTTCAAGCAGAATAAGTAACTGGGAACATGAACTAGCATCGGTAGATTCCTCAGATTGAAAGGAAAAGTCAGGAGATGTCTTTATTTCAAATAAAATTTGTTCTGTGGAAAAGTAACAAATTTTGAGCTCTATCCAAATATTTGAAAAACTTTTGATTCATTCAGTAGATAACCAAGAACATTCCCTATCTGTCCCCATACCTAGGGCATCTCGTGTATGTGCTAATTCCCTCTCAGGACTATAAGGCAACCGACGTTTCGGTGAAATCTCATTCACCATTTTCAAAGCTCACTTAACTGACGCTGTACATTTACAAAATTACAATTTACATTATATTTTTAAGTTAATATTTAAAATTAATTAAAATAAACAGATTTGATAACAGTCTTAAAATTAAAACAAAACGCTAAAAAGGTTAAAACAGTGAACATTATAAAATAGTACATAATTCAGAAAGTAGCTTTGTACGTGTGTTAAAAATAAATATTAAACAGCAAAAAATAGGAAGAAAGTTTTTTTAACGTTCTTTGATTTACATGAGTTTATACGAAATCGTGCCAAGCATCATTACATTATTTCTAATATTTATGATAGTGTCGTTTCAAGTACGTCATATTAAAAATCAAATTATAGTAAATTTTACTTAGGTTTTTGACACCTTGTTTGTCATTTACGGCATTTTCATCTCTTTTTATAAGTATTATTTCTTTGATGACAAGTTTGTGATAATTTCCGTCAGTATCTAAAATGTAAATGGCCTTTGTTGACTACGAGAAGGCTTTCGACAGCGTAGAACTATGGGCTGTTGAAGAAGCTTTGGTAAATAGGAGAATAGACTCGAGATACTAAAATCTATTGGATAATATCTATCTAGACGCAACGATAGTACAACTTGATGACGAGCTAAAGACGAACCGCATCCCAATCAAAAGAGGAGTAAGACAGGGCGATACAATCTCGCCCAAATTATTTACAATGGCCCTGGAAGACTTGTTCAAATCATTAAATTGGAAAAATAAAGGGATAAACATTAATGGTAGATTCCTAAATCATCTGAGATATGCAGATGATATACTCTTGATCGCATCCGACTGGGAAGAGCTGTAGTCAAAGGTAAACGACCTCCATGAAACATCGCTCCAACGAGGATTAAAGATGAATTTCAGAAAAACAAAAGTAATGTCAAACTCAGACTAACAACAAGTTATAACAGTAAATGCAACAGAAATAGAACATGTGAATGAATATATATACTTAGGCCAGGCCATAAGAGCGAGTAAGGATAACCACACAGCCGAAATAACACGAAGAACTGGATTGGGATGGACGGCGTTCGAAAAACTCTCCTATGTTTTGAAAAATCAGAAAATTCCCTTATACTTAAGAACCAAAGTATTTGATTGTTGTATATTGCCGGTTCTAACATACGGAGCGCAGACGTAGACCTTTACAAAATCAAATTTGGACAGAATCCGTAAAACTCAAAGGGATATGGAACGACACATGTTAGGAATATCACTCAGAGATAAGAAAAAACGAAATGAGTGGATAAGAAGAAAAACCAACGTAGTTGACGCTACAGAAAGAGCAGCATCACCAAAATGGAAATGGGCAGGCCATAACGAACGAATAAAAGACAACCATTGGAATTCAGAAATTGGAAAATGGCGCCCATATGAAGGGAAAAAATCCAGAGGCAGGCCACAGATGAGATGGAAGGATGACATAGTCAGACATGCCGGCTTGATGTGGCAAAGAAGAGCCCAGAATAGAGAGATTTGGAAACAAATAGGGGAGACCTATATCCAGTTTTGGAAGGATGAAAACTAGGCTGAAATGAAAAATCTAAAATGTGGGTATTTTTAAAATCGAATTCATGCTTAGCTGGTTGCTCATATACTTGTGTCCATTAATTCTATTTTCAATATACTGCGTCGTCATGTCAATGTATTTCTTAGGACAGTTTGGGCATGGAATTGCATATATTACGTTAGATCTTCGTTTGGTGGGAACTTTGCTTTTTAATTTCGTATAAAGTGATGCCAGTCAATTGTTCGCCCTGTGGCATAACGTTATGTTATGCTTACCTAAAATATATTTTATTTTTTCTGATAGCTGCTTTATATACGGTAATGCAGTGAAAGTGTTTTGTGTTGTGGTATTGTTAATTTTTTTTTTGTTTGTATTATAATGTAAAAAGGTTCTTTGTTTAATTATTTTTTTTGGAAAAATGATTCATTATTAGGGTTTCTTCTACTTATTTTAGTATTTCTGGGTGAAATTCGGGTGAAGATAATTTTATAACTCGATCAACTAAACCAATTATGACACTATTTTTCTGTTTATTTAAATAACGAACCATTTTCCCAAACTTCCTATAAAAATAATTAAACAAAGAACCTTTTTACATCGTAACTCAAACAAAAAAAAATTAAATTAACAATACCACAACACAAAACACTTCATTGCATTACCGTATATAAACTAACTATCAGAAAAAATTAAATATATTTTAGGTAAGCATAACATAACGGTATGCCATAGGGCGAACAATTTATTGGGATCACTTTATACGAAATTAAAAAGCAAACTTCCCACCAAAAAAAGATTTAAAATAATATATGCAATTCCATGTCTAAACTCTCCTAAGAAAAACATTGGCATGACGACACAATATATTGAAACTAGAATTAATGGAACAAGTATACTAAAAAGGCATTGAAATCTTTACATAAACATAAGCAAACAACTAAGTATGAATTCGATTTTAAAAACACCCACATTTTAGATACAAACAGAAATTATCACAAACTGGTAATCAAAGAAATGATACATATAAAACGAGATGAAAATGCTGTAAATAACACACAAGATGTCAAAAACCTAAGTAAAATTTACTATAATCTGATTTTTAATATGACATATTTGAAACGACACTATAATAAATATTAGAAATAATATAATGAAGCTTGGCATGATTTCGAATAAACTCATGTAAATCAAAGAACGTTATAAAAAATAATAATCTTTTTTTCTATTTTTTGCTGTTAGTTCCGGTTAGTAGTTATAATAACTGAATTTATTTTTAACACACGTACAAAGCTACTTTCAAAGTATGTACTATTTTATAATGTTCACTGTTTTAACCTTTATATAGTTTTGTTTTAATTTTAAGATTGTTATAAAATCTGTTTATGTTTATTAATTTTAAATATGAACTTAAAAATATAAATGTAATAGATAAAATATTGTGATATATATTTATAAAAAAAAGAAAAATATACCATAACTTTGAAGACGCTCACTATGTAGAGTTTCGCTGTCAGAAAAATTGTCTTTTTTAATCTTCAAATAAGAAAACCTAAACCCAAGAAAATATTACAGAATAATATTAACAAAAGGTTTAAGATACAAAAAAATATTATATATATATATATATATATATATATATATATATATATATATATATATATATATATATATGTATATATATATATATATATATATATATATATATATATATATATATATATATATATATATATATATATTGATATATTTTTTTCTTATTCTTTGATTCATACCCTATAATAACAACAAGAGGATTAAAATGAAAATAACACACAGAAAACTATGCAATCAAAAATTTTATTCATCTACGAAAAGTTAAGTTTCATTCTTAGATTTGAGTGATGTTTTTTTCTAACAGTGAGAAAAATAAATGCATTCAATTTATTTTAAAAATAACTTTGTTGAATTACCTTTACAATGGTGTATCAAAACCCTTATCAGTAAAATATTAAATCCATTAAATACAGGGCAGATATTCATATTAACGAAATTAACAATTTTCTATATTTAATTTTAAGTTCCTAAAATTATCAAAATAACATTAAGTATTATTTTACATGTTATGTTCGAAATGTGAGCCATTATTTCTAATACATTTTCGGGCCCTTTTCCTCACTTGGGTGGTGGTTACGTCTAGTCTAATTTTTTCCTTAAATGTGACCCCTGTTTCATTAATTCCTTCAATTAGTTGATTACGGTCCATTATTTTAACTTTATAGACAAGTTCTTTCATACGTCCCCAGATGTGAAAATCTATAGGCGTCGCAAGCCACAATATGAAATCTTTTCTTCCTATTCAACGATTAGGGAATGTTTTACTTAAAAAATCTCTTACGTCAAACCGATAATGTGCTGGACATCCGTCATTCTGAAAAAATATTCTGTCTCTTACGTTCAATGGTTTTTCAAAAACTCTAAGTAATTGTCCAATGAAAGTTCTTCCGATTACCGCTCCCCATACATTTACACTGAATTTATGTTGGAAGGGTATTTCTTTTTTCATTTGCGAATTCTTATCAGCCCAATAATGCAGATTGTGGAAGTTGGTGATTCCTTCCCGAAAAAATTTCGATTCATCGGACCACAAAATACAACCGGGGTGTAATGAATGGATATTTTCCTTCAACTTTCAAACGTTCCACACTTTCCAAGTAGACAAATTAAGCTGATTAGCTACCTTTCTAGTGGTTGGATCTGCATCAAATGAATCTAAAATTTGTTGTTCTACTTCGACAGCATGTCTGTCTGCATGCAATCTTTCTCTGAAAAGAAGATTACCGGTTTCATAAATACGGCGATATGTGTAAATAAAAACTTGTACATTGGGAACTCTTCTTCCAGGAAATTGATCTCGGTATAATCTTTGATCTGCAGCTGCATTGCCGTCTGCTCTACCATACATGAAAATTATATCAGCGTTTTCTAAATTGGAAAAAGTAGTCATCGTTTTGTCAACAATGCAATTTTAAATTTCGCAAGTGAACACTGAACTGATGTAAAACATCACTGCAACATGTGTGCGACCAGCACTAAAGCCGATATCATCTGTATGGTTGGCTAAAAAAACTAGTTGTTTATGTATTGGTATTTTTATTTTGTTTATGTTTATTTTACAAATAACAATTACCGGTCTGGTGAACAGAAACACAAAAATTCATCTCTTAGGCGTACAACACATCCAAAGCAATACATTAGATATTTTGTATTTTAATTAAATTAAGAAAAAATGAATAGAGAAAATTATTAATTGTGTTAAAATGAATATCTTTCCTGAATTTAACGTATGTAATATTTTATTGATACGGGATTTGATAAACCACTGTAAAGGTAATTCAACAAAGTTATTTTTAAAATAAATTGAATGCATTTATCTTTCTCATTGTTAGAAAAAAACATCACTAAAATCTAAGATGAAAGTTGAATTTTCGTAGATGAATAAAATTTTTGAGTGCACAGTTTTCTGTGTGTTATTTTAATTTTAGTCCTCTTGTTGTTATTATAGTGTATGAACGAAAGAATAAGAAAAAAAAATTTCAATCCGAAAAATTATACCAGTACCATAAAAATTAAATTTTCAATCACCAATTGCCAGAAAACCGAAAAATTATAAAATGTGCTGTAACTCGATAACCGTGCATTTTTGTACTAAGGCATATATGGAATAAATTATTCAAAATGACAATCTCTATCACCTCTTCCAAACTTTCTATCGATGTACCAAACACCCTGTATATATACAGGGTGAGTCAACGATTGGATGAAGTAGGTTTGTGCCTTTTCGGTGAAATTAACAAAGAAACTATATTTATTTTTTGATACAGTTTATTTTTACGCAGATTTTAAAAATATTTAGGACTCTACAGGGTGAGCCAAAAAACTAGGACAGCATAAAGTTGTATTTTTTTAAATAGAATACCCTATATACGAATAGTATTTTCGATTTAGCTTATAATTTTAAATCTTTTTTATTAAGGGTTTACTATAACAAAACTTTATAGTTTCTGAGATAATTAAGTTTAAAGAAAAAAAGTCACATTTTCAAGCATCAATTCAATCCTAAATTATGTTTTCAATTTTGTGACAAATATATTCAAATTTGGAATTTAGCAAGGCCAAGGACAAGTTAACATAATTTTTACCTAATATTTGCAATAAAAGCTACAGGGTATTGAACACATCGGCTCAAATTTGAACAAGTTTAAATGAATAAATATCTTTTTTTTAAATGGTACACCCTGTATATTTTCATGTTATTTAATAGAGTAATAAAAACCCTAAAAGTTTTGTTCAATATATCCTATACCTATTTATAATAGTTTTTGAGATATTTCAGTTTTTCTTATTTTCCATACTTTTTTACAGAAATAGTCTTCATTATCATAGTATCCATGTAAAATAATAAAAAGAAACTACAGAAACAAACAGAATGTGGTTAAATATGATGAAATACATTATTCGTTTAATATAACCCCATAGGAAGAAATCTAATGGGGTGATGTCGCAAGACCTTGGTGGCCACTCAATGAAACCCCCACGTCCAATCCATTTTTGCGGATATCGTTGGTCTAACAACGCACGAACTTCACGATGGTAATGCGGAGGCACACCATCGTGCTGGAACCACATACTGTCGAGCTCATCCCTATCGAGACCTTGAAGCAGTTGGGGTAGTTCTTCTTGTAGAAAGTTCAGGTAACTATGGCCATTTAGTGGTTCATTAAAAAAGTGGGGTCCAATAATTCGATTATGATGAATACCACACCAAACATTTAATGACCAGTGGTTTTGATGTTGCATCTCTCTAATCCAAAATGGGTTTTCTGTGGCATAATAATGCATGTTGCGTCTATTTACGGCACCGTTACTTCTAAAAGTAGCTTCATCACTAAACATTACCTTGCATAATAAATTTGGATTTAATTGAATCTCCGCATTTATTGTACGACAAAAGTTTACACGACTTTCAAAATCCTGTCCATGCAATTCTTGGTGTAATTCCATGTGATATGGATGATACCTATATTTCTTGGTAGTACGATTAGCGGTGGATTGTGATGTTTCACATAATGCTGCTAACTGACGGCTACCAATATAAGGATTTTCCTGAATATTTAACAATACTTGTAGTTCTTTTTCTTCATTGGTTACTGGTTTGTTGACCACTTTACGTTTTGGATAATCAACAGTACCAGAAGAATCAAATCTTTGCATTAAGTTTTGAAAAGTATGGGTATTAGGCTGGCGTCGATCAGGATACTTCATTTTGTAAAATCTTTGAGCAAGAAGGCAATTTTTTTGAGCCTGTCCTATTGTATAAATCATATCTATTAACTCATTCTTTGGAAAATTCATTTTACAATATAAGATGAATATGCAAAAAAAACCAAACTACACTACATAAAAACCAAAAGAAGCGATTGCGGTTATAAATTTGACACACAGAAAAATGTTCTTTTACATTGTTTTTGCCATGGCTACTATGATAATAAAGACTATTTCTGTAAAAAAGTATGGAAACTAAGAAAAACTGAAATATCTCAAAAACTATTATAAATAGGTATAGGATATATTGAAAAAAACTTTTAGGGTTTTTATTACTCTATTAAATAACATGAAAATATACAGGGTGTACCATTTAAAAAAAAGATATTTATTCATTTAAACTTGTTCAAATTTGAGCCGATATGTTCAACACCCTGTAGCTTTTATTGCAAATATTAGGTAAAAATTATGTTAACTTGTCCTTGGCCTTGCTAAATTCCAAATTTGAATATATTTGTCACAAAATTGAAAACGTTATTTAGGATTGAATTGATGCTTGAAAATGTGACTTTTTTTCTTTAAACTTAATTATCTCAGAAACTATAAAGTTTTGTTATAGTAAACCCTTAATAAAAAAGATTTAAAATTATAAGCTAAATCGAAAATACGATTCGTATATAGGGTGTTCTATTTAAAAAAATACAACTTTATGCTGTCCTAATTTTTGGCTCACCCTGTAGAGTCCTAAATATTTTTAAAATCTGCGTAAAAATAAACTGTATCAAACAATATATAGTTTCTTTGTTAATTTCACCGAAAAGGTACATACCACCCTGTACATGAAAAATATACCATACTTTTGAAGAAGCTCACTATGTAGAGCGAAACGTCAGAAAAATTAGTTGTCAAATCTTCAAATAAGAAAACCTAAACCCAAGAAAACTTTATAGAAAAATATTAACAAAAGGTTTAAGATACAAAAATAAATTATATATATATATATATATATATATATATATATATATATATATATATATATATATATATATATATAAATATACAGTTGTTTTTAAAATGCCGACATTTAATTTATATTATAAAAAATTCTTGACATAATTTAATCATAATTTAAAATAAATTAAATTATTTTGAACACATATATTGAAAATAAAAAGCTAAATTAGTCTTTTATTGACTGCAAAAGCCAAAATTAACAATAAATGGGTTCACAAATTGACATAACAGATCGTATTCACATCACTCTTCACCCCAAAGAAAATTAACACATTCATAACCCATTAATGACATAATATTTAGAAACCATTTTTTCGCCACTATTGACAGGTCATAGAACCATCATCATTAATTGGGTTATAAAACCAATTTAAAGAACCAAAGGTGGTACTTCTTGCGAATTGGAGTTGACTCGCACGTCCACGCGCGTATAGGTCTTGCACTTTTCGCGATATCAGTTCGTTCTTTGACTTTCACTGAAAATGACGTCGCGTGTTTGTAGTCTGTGAGAATGGTGTAGCCGGGGTCTGCATTTATTTTATTTAAAAAACATTCAGAAAAGAATTTATTAAAAAAAATAGTTTTTTAAACGAAAAAATTATTTCTGTTGGTGGAAAAAGTGTGATCTTAACAGTGAGGATGGTTCTAGAATCATACAGAGATTATTACTAGAAGTAAGTATTTTTTAAATGAATAACGGGGGATTGATTAACTCAGGATATTTTTCTGGTTGTACTTTTTAACTCTATTTAGGTCTAGCACGTCTATTTCTATGATTATGTCATATGCCTCCATCGATAAGTGACACATTTGACACTTCTCTCATTCATCCATCGTGTACTATGACATTTTACAGGCACATGTTTTTAATTAACTCAAAGATGTAAAGTGAAGTTATAAAAAAAAATATTAAAATACCGATCCTTACGTGGAAAGTGCAACTTGAACGAATGGGTTGCTAAATAAGTCTTCAAAAATGTTATTAAGATGAAGAAGATGCTTAAGATAAATTGAGAAAAACTCTTAAATGCCTTGAATTATATAAAAATAGGAGATCTTCCGGAGAAAATAGAATTTCTAGTGAAATGCTGAAATGAGCGGAATGCTTTACTAGAAGCATTTTTAATTCTGCTAAATATGTGTATTGTCGAAGGTAGAATCTCTAATTCAAGGAGATAACAAATTATTGATAAAAATTCAAACAAATTAATTACGAAATAAACTGGACTTCTATCAACTAGAACTATTTGAAAACTCTGCTATCCCAGTACATCCAGCTTTTGTTGACTACTATAAAGCCTTTGACCCAGTCGAAATATGCTCAATTTTGAAAATTTAAGAAATGCACTAATTAATAGGCTTTTGGCAATAAGGAGAAAACGAGGTAATCACAAAGTGCTACTAAATTCGGGGGTGCTTTTTTGAGAACGGGGTGAAAATGGCAGTTTTTCAGTTCAAAATAACTCAAAAACTATGCATTTTTAGTAAATTTTTTCGAAATTTTTTTCTCGCACACCAACCTTGAAGAAATGAATTTTATTATTAAAACTTAAATAGAAATTATTCAATTACGTAATAAGTATGTGAAAATTTTAAATCATTTTAGGTTAGTCAGTGTTTCAGATAATAATAGTTCACTGTTATTAGCCAGGAACCAACAGCAACGTGTTAAAAAGTTAAATAAGTAATAATCACATATTAGATAACATCCGAGTATGTCAAAAATTATATATTATGTACTTTCATCTATTGATTTTAAATATTAACTAAAATATACGACAAAATGGTTAAAAACTTTTTTCGCACTTTCTAATCTTTAATCTGATACACTCTTATATCAGTATTAGGTAACTATGTGTGGATATATCCACTGCTATTGCATCTCACACGGAGAAATCCGTGAAAGCCGCATAAACATGTATACGCCATCCGGCGGGAGGTCGGCGAAGCCGCGTTTAGTATTTGCATGCTTCCTTTCGATCTGTCCTTTGCACAGCCAGGTGCATGTCGGTACCCTGATGAGTCTAGTAGAGACGAAACATGTACCTCTGCCGTATCACTGTGGCGGGAGAGTAAGTTTTGACTTTCTTCTCGGTATGGTGCTACAGGTAGGCCATCATCTCCATGGTGGTGGAATAGGATAAATTGTGTTCCTTACCACTTTGTTCCAACTGTGCAACCTCTAACACGGAAAGAATATGGTTGGAACGAAGTTTGCATTTACTGTTCGCATTTTACTTCATATATATATATTACGTATTTATATATATTTTACGTATATATATATATATATATATATATATATATATATATATATATATATATATATATATACGTAATGATCGAAAATTCAACTCGGAAATATTTTATTACGAGAATATAATGTTTACAGCAAAATTAAAATAGCAGTAAGAAATTATTGCAAAATTGTAGTATTTACGTTCTAAATAAATATTCGTGAATGAAACATGTCAATTTTCTGGCTTTCCCGATTTTCCACGGCAATGAAAATTAACCAGATGTTCATATTTCGTCGAGTTACCACAGTTTTAAAAAAATGAGGGTCATACGTTGCCTAGAAGCCAAGATACTGTTAAATTTTGCAGCGCGCTCCAATTTGAAGTCCTGATATTATAACGTGGCCACGCGAAAATGGAGTTCCGAGCTGCTCCTCCCGCCACATGCTCATTTCTGCAAGTACCTTCTCTTTAAAGGGCTATAACTTCATGCACAATGCATAAATTGTATCTCGTTTAAAATCCTTGCAAATTTTGACTCTTAATGTTTATAAACAACAAAAATCTAATATTTTAAAAAAAATGTCTATCTTGGCTCCTATTGGTCGTAGAGCGGCTTTTTTTTTTCTAAAATCTGGGTTTTTCAACCACCTTTACAGTCCACCTAACAACAAGTCTATAGCATAAAAAATAATAAAGTTACTCTAATGTTTATAAGCAAAAAAAAAACACCTCTTCTTTAACCCACTTTTTAACAACAATTTTGGAATAAATATATAATTTGTTCAACTTTTCTTGTAGTTTGGCCTTTCAAGACTCCATTTTACGTCTAAAAATATCTCTAGAACCGTTATATTTTGAACAACAATTGTTTAAACTTTTTGTCCCTTTAATAAACAATTGATATTCCTTATAATCTATTCAACTGATATAGCTCAACTTTCGAATACTTCTAAAGACCCATAACGGCCTCATCATCAAGGTGTCTGTGTCTCTTTTGGCCATCATTGTAAAAGTTATTAACATTTATAAAATAGGGCAAAAAAGGTTTTTTTTTCACCATTATCTCGATTCTTTATAGATTTTGACGTATAAAGCATGAAATTAAAGATCTTTTTAATATCTACAACTTTCTTCGATATAACTTTTCTCTAAAATGTCATCGGAAAATTATAATGGCAGAAAATCGAATTTTCCGATTTTGGCCGTTGTTTATAAAAAACATAGCCGATCTGACAGTACCTCTTTACGTATCTATCATTTACCAGCCCCCCCCCCCTCTATGATTTAAAACCTTCAGATATATGTAATCATTTTCGCTGAAATCGATCTTTTTTCATTATACAGAATGAATTATTTTCTTTTTTTTTGACAAATGGCAAATAGTAGAAAGAATAACGTTAAAAAATGAGTATTTTGATTGGTACAAGAAATTAATGTTTCATAATTTATTAAAACAAGGCAATATATTACCAAAAGGAGATTTCAACATTAAACAGGTGTTTTTAGTATTACATTACCCTCCACTATTACTAAACAGAAATGCATGTCATTTAATAAATATAAGAGTTTATTTAAATTGCTTAACATCATTTTTTTATTCCTAAAATCGTTTTTATTCTTGGTTTTCGGCAATAAAATAGGATGATACAAATAATCAAAATTGCACCTTTTTATGACTCTTTTACATGTATTACTTAAAAGTTAAACATCTATTGTCATGAACTTATTTCTAGAATCTGTAGAAGTATCTCAAACGATTTAATTAGCGTAGGTTAAGAGACAATCAGGACCTCTCTTTTATCTCAGACGTCAGGAGTTATTAGAGTATTCAATATTCAGGATTCTTAACTAGAGTGTTTGTCATGAACTTATTTCCAGAACTTGTAGAAGTATCTCAAACGATCTAGTCAGTATAGGTCAAGAGACCGTCCGGACCTCTCTTTTATCGCCGACTTTAGGATGATATTCAGGATTCTTAATTAGGGAAGGTATTAAAAGTGCATCATTTACACTATTTTTTATCAGGATCCTAAATCAGTTAAAGAGTGATTATTGAGCATACAAAATTCCAATAATTACCGTGACATTCGCATTTTCTAAACATGTAAAGAGAGCCCTCTTCCTAGCCATATTGGCTGGTCGAATGAAAATAAAAAAAGAGGAAGGAAGTGCTGAACGAATGGCGCCATATTTACCATATAATATCTAATATTTTTATTTAAATAATCTTTATGATTTTGAATCCATAAGTATGGCATATCGTTATAAAGATCGAGAACATATGATAAAACTCCCTTTTATTTATTTACAATTGTTGGGCGTTCCGATAACGACACCCTAGCTAGCGTCACTTGAATAGAGACATTATATTTACTTGTAAAACTATAATTATATTAAAAATCTATATTATCACTGCTAAGAGTAAAATGCACCTATTTTTCATTTTAGAAATTATTTTTCTTAAGATATGTTTACATTTAAAAATTACATGCAATTATAAAATTTTGTTCATTTTGGACAAAAAATACGATTTAGCCGTTTTTTCTGAATAACAAGGGTTTTATATATATATATATATATATATATATATATATATATATATATATATATATATATATACTAGCGACCCGCCCCGGCTTCGCACGGGTGCAATGCTGATACTAAATACACTACAGAAAAACTGTGACTATTTATTTTATTTTTACAACAATTATTACATCGGCCTCCGACGCGCTATTTATAGGCACGCTGCCGCCGCCCCCGGTCGGCCAGTACCGCCGCAAGCGCTACTTCCCGCAATTTTAAATCTGTAATATCTTCGAAAATATTCATTTAAATCTTGTGCTGTAAAGGACCATATAGATCTATATTAAATCAACAATGTATTTAAGCTATTTAATTGGATAAGGATTAATACTGTATTGGTTAAAATCGCTTCAAAATTTGCCATTATTTGTCGTAAAAAGTAAATGACAAAAAAAATGTTATTGTGGGATATCCATGAGAGATAGACATATACCATCGCGGAGTTTTCTATAGACCTTTTCAATGTGTACAAATAATTAGTACATTATTTTGATAAATCTCGTAGGGTTCAGCCTGCGTTTGCAATGTAAGCGGAAAAAAATATGATAATTAACGACATCACATTAGAAACCTCAAAAATAACAGTATTTCTCCACTATTTAATGGATGTTATTATACATATAAACCTTCCTCTTGAATCACTCTATCTATTGAAAAAAACCGCATCAAATCCGGTGCGTAGTTTTAAGATTTAAGCATACAAAGGGACATAGGGACAGAGAAAGCGACTTTGTTTTATACTATGTAGTGATAATATATATATATATATATATATATATATATATATATATATATATATATATATATATATATATATATTGTATACTTTTAACAAAAAAAGATCATGTACGCGTGTAAATCTAGAACACCTCCCTTAAATTTTTTAAAACAGATTAAAAAACGGAACTTTACTAAATATTAATATAATTAAATGCGAAGGGACAATTTATTAAAATGTCTTTATATTCCAACCAAATTTATAGGCTCAGCTGTTTCTACTATCAATCTAACTTCTTGAAATTAAGTTTCAACTAATTATAATTATATTAGGTTACATTAAGGATACCAAATCTAAAATAAAGACACCACAATCTCGTGTAAATTATTTGTTTTGAAACTAATTGTACAATGAAGAAGAATTATAGTCAAATAAAAAAGCATACTTGACATGCAATGACATTGCTTGTGTATTCTTGAGTTCAAGGGCACAAGAGAGCTCATTATTGCAAATCTTTTGACAATAAAATTGAAATAAAAGTTCTCTTTAAGTATATAATATAGATATGCCACAATATTTTGTAAGGACTCAAGGCTAAAAAATGATTCTACACTTTTTTTGTTCAAATCTAATCCAACTTTGTCGTCGAACAAATGACTAATACATGCCATTTATCTCTCTCTCTCTCTCTCTATATATATATATATATATATATATATATATATATATATATATATATATATATATATATATATATATATATATATATATATCCGGTACATTGGACTCCCAAGATATGGTCCCATGTGACTTTTTTCTCTTCCAAACTTAAATTACTTCCAAGGAAAATGCATTTTTAAGTGATTTTAAATAAGGATAATATATATACTTTTTCTTAATTTTCATAATTTTAAAAAGTTCACGTTTCTTGTAAGATTTTCTATTTTTTAAAACTCCTACCAAGAGCTATTTGTTTCTGAGAGTTTTTTGTTTTTTTATTTGAATTAATGTGTATAACGTTGAACGATGATTGTTTTGAAGGAAATGTTAAAATTAAAAAGTTTGCGTTTTATTTTGAAATTTCACATATCTCTAAAAGCAGCAAAGCATTTTTTAGTTATATCCATTCCTCTGTCGATCTAAACTTGCTCTACTAGCTTATATATCTAAACAGTTTCATTTGGCGAACCAATAAAAGGAGAAATTGACTTTCTTGTGCACTTGGGTTCATTTACTTGTTGTTAGATAACCAAAATAAATAAACACTAGACATTGACATAGATTTCTTTCTATAAGGCATGTTGAAATGGAAGTTTACGTTGAAAAAATTAGCGCAATAAAAATATTGACATTATGCTAAAGTAAAGATAGAATATAATTTTAAGAGTTGACTGGTGTTTATTATATATTATATTATGATGCAGAATAATATTTCTCTACTATTTGGAGATGCTTTTTCTTTTCGTGTAAAAGGATGTTAAGATAGCGTTACACCATCGGGGAAAACCGTGTAGTATGAAAGTAATGACTGTCTACACAGATCTTTCGAAGGATGAAAAAAAAGATTTGCGGATTATTTTTATTATATGAAATTAACAATTCAGGGATTCGATAAAATTTAAACATTATATTCATTACCTCCCCATCAATATTATTAAAATAACACAGGAAGTAATAACGACTGAACATTCCGTAAAATAATCATAATATTAATAAAAATAGCCTGAATTTCACAATTATTTTTTCGCAGTTTTAAATTTACTTTCACTCAAACGAGAGAAGGTATCAGAACAATCTAATTTATTATCTTGCACCAAAAATTCTATCTTCAACAGGTTGCTGCTCTCATATCACTTCCGGACACAAAATAACAACAAAACTCTTGAAGGATGACTTATTTATTCGTGTGCCTATCATTGTCACAGAAGTTGCTATTTTATTTTACTTACATATATTCGTTTTTGTAAATATTTAGTCATCTTCTTAATTTATGAAAATGTTCCAATATATTAAAAACAAAGACAAATTCTACATATCAATGAATACAGCTTTATAATCGAGATATTAATGTCGAACAGCAAGAGGAGGAGAGAAAAGAATTTTCACTATGTTTTTTTCGTATAATAGGTGTGTACGTGCATCTTTCTTAGCCAGCTGTGTGGTAACACTTATTTAATTTTGTAATTTGATATGTAGAAAAATAACAATGACTTATATTATTTAATGTTAACAAATAAAATAATTAATTTTCATCCTTTCTAAAATATGCCAAATAAAATAAGGTTTCTTCTTATGAGCAATGCTGGCGTTCAGCTACTATAGATTATACAATATGTTTCTTTTCAATACATCTTTCAAGTTCCGTAAGCCTCCATGGATATGAACCGTCCTGTTTCACCCATGTACAGGGTGAGTCAATGATTGGATGAAGTAAGTTTGTGCCTTTCGGTGAAATTTACAAAGAACTATATTTATTGTTTGATACAGTTTATTTTTACGCAGATTTTAAAAATATTTAGGACCCTACAGGGGGAGCCAAAAAACTAGGACAGCATAAAGTTGTATTTTTTTAAATAGAACACCCTATATATGAATCGTATTTTCGATTTAGCTTATAATTTTAAATCTTTTTTATTAAGGGTTTACTATAACAAAACTTTATAGTTTCTGAGATAATTAAGTTTAAAGAAAAAAAGTCACATTTTCAAGCATCAATTCAATCCTAAATAACGTTTTCAATTTTGTGACAAATATATTCAAATTTGGAATTTAGCAAGGCCAAGGACAAGTTAACATAATTTTTACCTAATATTTGCAATAAAAGCTACAGGGTGTTGAACACATCGGCTCAAATTTGAACAAGTTTAAATGAATAAATATCTTTTTTTTTAAATGGTACACCCTGTATATTTTCATGTTATTTAATAGAGTAATAAAAACCCTAAAAGTTTTGTTCAATATATCCTATACCTATTTATAATAGTTTTTGAGATATTTCAGTTTTTCTTATTTTCCATACTTTTTTACAGAAATGGTCTTCATTGTCATAGTGGCCATGGCAAAAACAATGTAAAAGAACGTTTTTCTGTGTGTCAAATTTATAACCGCAATCGCTTCTTTTGGTTTTTATGTAGTGTAGTTTGGTTTTTTTTGCATTCATCTTATATTGTAAAATGAATTTTCCAAAGAATGAGTTAACAGATATGATTTATACAATAGGAAAGGCTCAAAAAAATTGCCTTCTTGCTCAAAGAATTTACAAAATGAAGTATCCTGATCGACGCCAGCCTAATACCCATACTTTTCAAAACTTAATGCAAAGATTTGATTCTTCTGGTACTGTTGATTATCCAAAACGTAAAGTGGTCAACAAACCAGTAACTAATGAAGAAAAAGAACTACAAGTATTGTTAAATGTTCAGGAAAATCCTTATATTGGTAGCCGTCAGTTAGCAGCATTATGTGAAACATCACAATCCACCGCTAATTGTACTACCAAGAAATATAGGTATCATCCATATCACATGGAATTACACCAAGAATTGCATGGACAGGATTTTGAAAGTCGTGTAAACTTTTGTCGTACAATAAATGCGGAGATTCAATTAAATCCAAATTTATTATGCAAGGTAATGTTTAGTGATGAAGCTACTTTTAGAAGTAACGGTGCCGTAAATAGACGCAACATGCATTATTATGCCACAGAAAACCCATTTTGAATTAGAGAGGTGCAACATCAAAACCACTGATCATTAAATGTTTGGTGTGGTATTCATCATAATCGAATTATTGGACCCCACTTTTTTAATGAACCACTAAATGGCCATAGTTACCTGAACTTTCTACAAGAAGAACTACCCCAACTGCTTCAAGGTCTCGATAGGGATGAGCTCGACAGTATGTGGTTCCAGCACGATGGTGCGCCTCCGCATTACCATCGTAAAGTTCGTGCGTTTTTGGACCAACGATATCCGCAAAAATGGATTGGACGTGGGGGTTTCATTGAGTGGCCACCAAGGTCTTGCGACTTCACCCCATTAGATTTCTTCCTATGGGGTTATATTAAAAATAAGGTGTATGTTAATCCACCAACAACAGTGGAAGATATGCGAAACAGGATTAGGGATACCTGTAGAACAATAACGCCACTAATTTTGTCCAGGGTCCGAGAAAATCTGCAAAAAAGACTAAATTTGTACATTGCGCAAGAGGGTCGTTTATTCGAACACTTATTAAAAAGAAATAATTAATCTCAGTATTGAATAGGTAATTTTTTTGTTTCAATTTAGTATAAAAGTAAATATGTATTTGCCTTGTCGTTATTGTTGTGTTAATTTTTTCACATTATGTTTAATTAAACTATTGCCGTTGTAATATAACGAATAATGTATTTCATCATATTTAACCACATTCTGTTTGTTTCTGTAGTTTCTTTTTATTATTTTACATGGCTACTATGATAATGAAGACTAGTTCTGTAAAAAAGTATGGAAAATAAGAAAAACTGAAATATTTCAAAAACTAATATAAATAGGTATAGGATACATTAAACAAAACTTTTAGGGTTTTTATTACTCTATTAAATAACATGAAAATATACAGGGTGTACCATTTAAAAAAAAAAGATATTTATTCATTTAAACTTGTTCAAATTTGAGCCGATGTGTTCAACACCCTGTAGCTTTTATTGCAAATATTAGGTAAAAATTATGTTAATTTGTCCTTGGCCTTGCTAAATTCCAAATTTGAATATATTTGTCACAAAATTGAAAACGTTATTTAGGTTTGAATTGATGCTTGAAAATGTGACTTTTATTCTTTAAACTTAATTATCTCAGAAACTATAAAGTTTTGTTATAGTAAACCCTTAATAAAAAAGATTTAAAATTATAAGCTAAATCGAAAATACGATTCGTATATAGGGTGTTCTATTTAAAAAAATAAAACTTTATGCTGTCCTAGTTTTTTGACTCACCCAATAGAGTCCTAAATATTTTTAAAATCTGCGTAAAAATAAACTGTATCAAACAATAAATATAGTTTCTTTGTAAATTTCACCGTAAAGGCACAAACTTACTTCATCCAATCGTTGACTCACCCTGTACACTTTACCACAAGAGCAAAGTGTCTTATAAACGCCATGTGTGTGTAATAGAATTGCGTCTTTTGGTGACTTTAAACATTGTTCAACTTTCTTACATGGGATAAAAATTGTCTGAATATTTGCTTTTCAGAACAATCTGGCAATCTTGTCGGTGGTAAGGTAAGGCAAGACAACACTGTTCATGGGTGGTGCATTTATGACATTTTGTTGAATAGTTGAGTTTTTATATTTATTAGGTTTTTCCTAATTGGACCAATTTTCTTTAAAAAAAAACTCTCCAAAAACAAAATTCATCCTTTGAAACAATTCTGGTCGATATAATACGAATTTGATGACGTAGTTTTCATGGTTCTGTACTAATATCAATGATTATTTTCATAATATCGGTGTAATGAGCATGACGAGCACTTCTTTCTAATTTGAAAATAACGTAATGATTATTAAATGAAACAAAGCCAGAATGTCTCGAAATATATCCTTGAACTGGTTTAACTAATCCTCGTGACCTTAAAAGGTATTCGATCATAAAATAACTTATTTCTTAAGATACAGAAATTCGATTTGACAAAATATTAAAAAATTTGTCCATATCTTCGATTTATATACATACATATATATATACAGGGTGCGTCATCTTTTATGCCGGTATGTAAACATTGAATAACCTTGAAAAAAAAATGATTTTTATATATGAGGTATTTTTATTAAATTTGGTCCTTTACAATTTATTAGACATCAGTGACATCAGGACCCTCTGTCACCGTTGCTTTTCAATTTTGCATTGGAACATGCAATGAGCAGAGTTGCGTCGGCGCTGACAGAGGATTTTGCGAACCAAGGTTGAAAACTGGTGCTGGCCCTTGCTGATGATATCGATACAGTGGCTCATTCAACAAGAGACGTGCGAGAGGTATTTTCACAGCTCGAGGAAGAAGCAGGTAATATGGGTCTCCGAGTAAATGAAGAAAAAACTAAATACATGGTAGTAACCAAGAATCCAAGACCTCGAATCGGGCAGAATATATCACTGAATAAACACAACTTCGAAGTGGTTAAGGAATTCAAGTACCTAGGAGCGGTAATCACAGACGACAATCGAGTTGCAAAAGACGTCTCAGCGAGAATGGCGGCAGCAAATAGGGCGTTATACTCCTCACAACATTATTGAGATCTAAACTATTAAAAAACAATCCAAACTAACTCTGTACAAGTCAATTATTCGCCCGGTAGTTACTTATGGCAGTGAAACTTGGACCCTCAATCAACGGGAAATAAATAAATTACTCATATTTGAACGAAAGGTTCTTAGAATGATATTTGGTACCCAAAGGGATGAAACAACTGGAAATTGGAGAAGATGTCACAATGCTAAATTGGCGACACTGTATGGCAGTGAAAACATAGTCCGTTGTATAAAAGCCAATAGAATAAGATGGGCAGGCCATGTGGTAAGATCAGGGGACCACAGATTATTGAAAACAGTATTCTTTGAGAGACCAGATGGTAGAAGATCAATAGGCCGTCCCAGGAATAGATGGAAGGATGCCGTCGAACCTGATTTGTATAGGATTGGAGTCCAGCAGTGGGAAATGGAAGCACAAGACCGTAGAAGATGGAGGGCGATAGTGGATGCGGCTAAGACTCACCCAGAGTTGTAAGACCAGGAAAGAAAGAAATAACAATTTATTAGAACTAGTTTTTGAATACTACATAGATCAAGTGGCCATTTTTATTGGCCAAAGCAAAATGATCTTTTTGCTGAGTTTTCCATTACCTATTTGAGCATCTAGGGTAGTATAGCGGTGATTTCGGCACGAATGTTTGTCTGGAGCTCTTCAATGGTCTGAGGCTTGCTGGCGTACACTCTGCTTTTTAAATAACCCCACAAAAAGAAATCCGGAGTGGTCAAATCTGGAGATCTGGGTGGCCAGTCAATGTCGCCTCTTTTTGACATCAGACGTCCAGGGAATTTCCGTCGCAGAAACTGGATTGTTTGATTCGCAGTGTGGCATGGCGCACCGTCTTGTTGAAACCAGTAATCATCAAGACTTTTTTCACGCATTTGTGGGCTGACATAATGAGCCAACATCCACCGATATCGATTTCCATCGACTGTTTCGTTTTCTTTGAAAAAAATGGCCCAATGATGGTTTTGACGCAAACGCCGGCCCAAACAGTCACTTTTCGGTCATGCAATGGCATTTCGTGGATCTAGTGTGGATTCTCCGTCGCCCAAATGCGTCAACTTTGCTTATTAACGCCGCCAGAGAGTGTGAAATAGGCCTCGTCGGTCATCAAAATTTGCTTAAAAAAATTAGGTTCAGTGTCAACAATTCGAACGACTGTTCGGCCGTATTTCAAGCGACGTGGATGGTCTGTCGCCAATATCCTTCGTGTTAACTGCACTTTATATGGAAACAAATGCAAATTATCCTTCAAAATGCGCCGCAAAGTGGTTCCACTGACGCCAAAATGCTGAGCGCGGTGAGATACGACACTTTTGGGTTCTGCGCAACGCTCTCTCTAACCGCTTCAACCAGTTCATTGGAACGTCTTGGTCGTTGATGAACGATATGTTGACGATCTCCCACTGTCCCGCACTCAACAAAATTCGAAACCAAACGACGGATAGTGTTGTCAGACGGTGCCTGTTGGCCACGATATTTTCGACGATATGCACGTTGAGTTAACACAACTGAAGGACTATTTTCAATGTACAATGTCACTATTTCGGTGCGTTGTTTCGGTGTAAAGCGATTCATGGTTAAAATTGTACTGAATTGACGTTTCAAAAACACGTATAACCAAATCAATCGGTTGATAAATGTCAAAGTTATTCAATGTTTACATGCCGACATAAAAGGTGGCGCACCCTGTATGTATATATATATATATATATATATATATATATATATATATATATATATATATATATATATAAATATATATGTTATGTCGGATATTCTCACGGGTGTGATGTGTAACCGAAGGTTTTCGGGCATCCCGCGTATGTGCTGAGTCCCTCTCAGGACTGTAAGGCAGCTGACGTTTCGGTGAAATCTCATTCACCATTTTCAAAGCTCACTGTATGGCGTCTACGAGCGAACTCGTTCGTAGACGCCATACAGTAAGCTTTGAAAATGATGAATGAGATTTCACCGAAACGTCAGCTGCCTTACAGTCCTGAGAGGGACTCAGCACATACACGGGATGCCCGAAAACCTTCGATTACATATATATATATATATATATATATATATATATATATATATATATATATAATTTGAGTTTTGCGAATATCAGTTGATTTCAATGCCTCCACAAGGCTCCTATAATGGAGTTTTGCAAAAATGACGTTTGGTATTTTACGCCCATACAGAAAATAACAATATAGGTCACGATTTTTAGTTATACATAAATATCATTCAAGATCGAAAAGTGAAATGTACTGGTAAATATTGACACAAGGCATGCCTTTCAAGGTTCACGAGTGACGGAAAATGACTTACTTATTCGTTCAATAGGAGCTTTTTTTATTATTAACTTAAACTAATTATTACCGATTAACAAGCAGAGAACATAAAAATTATGTAAATAAATATACGCTTTTTTACTTGGGTGAATGTAAAAAAATGTAACAATTTAAGAATTAAATTTTTTTTTATTGATATTATATTTAATTGAAGAAATAACGGACTAAAATATATTAAAATTATGCGATTTTTAATCACGTATGAAAGAAAGCGTTGCGGTACTTTCTATAAAAAATCCTAAATAAAATTTACTATTATATAATTATGCTAATTGAATTAATAGTGTAGCACTAATTTGTCCGTTTGCTTATGAAGTTATTAGCAATTTAACGACCATCGCTAATATATTTGTTGGGAAATTCATTTTTGTATTATAAATAGTATATTAATTTATAAAATAGTTGTCTCTATTGTGGAAATATGTCTAATCCGACGCTTCCAACCTCACAAATGATTGACAAATAAAATAATATTCAAATATCCAGTAATCAAAGATTTAGAGACAGTTGGGGTACAATGGAACGAAACAGTGGTTACTATTTATGTATTTTTTCTTAAAATAATCAAGAACAAGACTTAAAGTATTGATTGAACACAAAAAGAGATAAAAAAATACCTTAAACCTAAAATAATTACGCGTTTGCAAAACTCTGTCTTTATTCCATTGTGTCCCAAGGTCTGGGATACAATGGAACTGGAATATACCTATTATATATATATATATATATATATATATATATATATATATATATATATATATATATATATATATATATATATATATATATAGCTCAACAACTGGAAAAATACCTGGCACAAAATATGCAACCGGCGACCGAAATTGCAGATCCATATATGAAAAATTTGGATCACCTGGTTAGCATACTTCAAGGGCTAAAACTACAAAAAGAATACATTCTTGCTAGCCTGGACATTAAATCCCTGTATCCAAGCATACCGTCTGACGAAGCTCTAGACCAGATTGGTATGAACGAGGAGTTCCCACATCACTTCATCAACCTCTCAGAAAACTGTCTCAAAAATATGGAATCTTCGCTATCACCAGTTATCGTAAACTTTTTTATGAAATATTTTGAAACAGATGCCCTAAGAAAAACTAAAACAAAACCATCCCTCTAGAAACATTACGTAGATGGCATTTTCATCATATGGCCACACGGAAGAACTAACCTAGACATATTCTTAGAGGAACTAAACAGCATCCATCACCGCTTTCCGTTCACTTTGGAGGTCGAAGTTAACAAGCAGCTACCTTCCCTTGACCTTCTAGTCACCAGAAACGACGACCGAAGCATCGATTATACGTTTTACAGAAAACTCGCACACACAAACAGATACCTGAACGCCGAATCACACCACCATCCATCACAGTTGCAATCGGTCGTCAACACAGAGCTCCAGATCTTTGCGACTAACCAAGCCCACGAACCGTCAAGAAAAACTCAACAATATCACAACAATTCTAAAACAAAACAACTACAAAGAGCACAATATCAATAAAATTTTTATAAAAAAATTGAACCGACTTCTAAAAGTGCGCTAAAAAGGGAAAAATAACCATAAATTTTTATATGAAATTGAACTTTTTGAAGTCGGCGCCAAATTAATACCTGACAAAATGTGATTTGCATAAACAGATTAAAAATACTTTATTTGTAATTGCTTTCTTACCATAATTTGTATATATAAGTAGTTATTAATTTCATTTACAAATAATTTGGCGCCGATTTCAAAAAGTTCAATTTCATGTAATTGCTTTCTTACCATAATTTGTATATATTAGTAGATATTTATTTCGTGTACAAATAATTTTGCGCCGACTTCAAAAAGTTCAATTTCGTATAAAAATTTATGGTTATTTTTCCCTTTTTAACGCACTTTTAGAAGTCGGTTCAATTTTATTATAAAAATTTTATTTTTCTATTTTTAGTTTTAGAATTCATTATGATATTCATAAATTATTTGAACTAAGTACTAATCGAGATTAGTGTACCTCGCAATGACTCCAAACTGGCAAAAAAGTACCCATTTTATCCAAAGTTGTAAATCACCCTATAATGAACCACTAAAAATTCTTTAGTTGTTAGACTTTTCCAAATACCAATCAAATTGGGTCAAACGAATATTTAGTCTGTTATAGAAAATCCACTATCTTAAATTTCAAATTAATTTTAGATTGGTTATATAGGCCCCAAAACTTTCCAATATCGATATTTAAAGAAAATAAATTAATTTTTTATCCACCATAATAGATACGCCATATTGAATTTTAAAAAAATAGTTTTAGATTCGTCATGTGTGACCCCGAAAACTCTCCCGTACCAATTTTGGTGAAAATCGAACAAAATTAATTTTTTTTATCCGCCATATTGAATCCGCCATATTGAGTTTTTTAAAAATAATTTCAGATTCTTTATGTGAGGCCTCGAAAACTTCCCCATACTAATTTTGGAGAAAATAGGACAAAATTGATTTTTTCGTCTGCCATATTGAATTTTTTAAAAATTATTTTAGATTCATCATACATGACTCCGAAAATCCCCCATGCCAATTTTAGAGAAAATTGGACAAAATTAATTTTTTGTCGGCCATATTGGATTCGCCATATTGAATTTTTTAAAAATTATTTTAGATTCGTCATATGCGACTCTGAAAACTCCCCCATACCAGTTTTGGAGAAAATCGGACAAAATTGATTTTTTCGTCCACTATATTGGATCCGTCATATTGAATTTTTTAAAAATTATTTTAGATTCGTCATACGGGACCCCGTAAACTCCCCCTTACCAATTTTGGTAAAAACCGGACAAAATTGATTTTTTCGTCCGCCATATTGAATTTTTTTAAAATAATATACCTCCTTCTTTTAGAAGTCGGTTAAATAGGCCATAGAACAGAACACAAAAACAATAGCAGAGAAAAAAAAGATAACAAATCTAAACCAAAAACCAAACTGCCATACATAAAAGGTGTAACAGACGTAATTGGAAGAATTTTGAGGAAGCATGACATAGGCACAATTTACAAGCCACAAAAAACAATACACAAATTATTGGGCATTCCCGAAGATAAAATACCATTGGAAAACCAGGGAGGGAACAGCATCCCATATAGTGACTGTGAAAAAGAATACATTGGCCAAACACACAGAAGAATCTCTACCAGGGTTCAAGAACATAAAAATACCATAAAGAATACGTAACCCACATCAGCTTTATTCTAACATCATCAGGAAACAGCACACACTATAAATTTTCAAGAAACCAAACAGATTGCACCCATAAAGCACTATAAAAACGTGCACCATCAGAGAAGTTCTCGAAATAGAAAGCACTAAAAACTTTAACAAGAGGGATGATGCAAAAAAACATCGCAAATACATGGAAAACTCTACTCAAAACCAAAAACAACACACCAGAGAAACAGGACAGCGAGCCGAGAAGAGGCCCAGACCTAGAGAAGTGAGGAAACCAACCAGGCAGAACCAAGGTATAACCTGCGCAAGCGCCAAACTATAAAAAGGCCGGCAGAGGACCAGCACGCTCATTCCAAGTCGAATAGCCGTCGGGGAAGAATCACTTGAAAATGCCAACTGAGATGGTCGCGAAACGTCGTGAAGATTTTTCTATTGACGAACGGATTGAAAACGGGAAAAACCAGTGCATATATATATATATATATATATATATATATATATATATATATATATATATATATATATATATATATCTTTCTTCTGCAAATGACAAATTTTCATTATACAAATAATTATTGTTATTTATAAATTACGCACACACAAAAATACAGTCATTAGTCAAATTCTGATTGTTTTCACACTTTAGTTTTTCATCATCATGATCTAGTTTTGTGCCCATTAGTGTTAGTAAATTGTTTATTATTTAATACTAATATCTCTCCTATTCCTGATCTTATTAATTTGTTTTTTAGATCTTTGTTTTATGTCGCGGCACGCACATATTTCTCACTGTACCTACAATTTCTTCATTACATAGTTAAAAATAATTGTTGCTTATATAGCGCTCTACTTATTTTTAACTAATTAAATCAAAAATTACCGCAGTTATATAATATATGTCGTCATTCGTTTTATTAGACATTAACTGGATAAGTTTTGGTTAATTACGGGGTGTAAAAAAAATAATGGAATAATCCTTCTATGGTAGGACCATAAAATGATGATATTTAATTTTTAAGATAAATAAACTTTATTGCACATAACATTTTCATTAACTCTTCTACTTTTTAATGGTGTTTGTTATATTGGGATTTTTAAAATGGCCGCCACAAGCGAGATGAGTCGTATCGAGCACAAACCAGCGCTATCCCAAGTTTTCGTCCATTTTTTTAAATTAAAATAAGAGATTTTGACTCTGCAGACACCGATTGTCAGTAAGTGTGACTCTCGTATTTAAAAGTGCAGGAAATTCCAAAAAAATGGAAATGAAAAATGACAGAAGTGCCGCTTCGTCATTATTAGACTAATCAGGCCATTCTTTCCAGTACGATCCACGTACTATATATATACATATATATATATATATATATATATATATATATATATATATATATATATATATATATATATATATATATAGCGAAAATTTCCATTGTAAAATGCTACAAAAATGTTTTTTGAAATTTTTATAACTTGAATATACTGCCAACTAAAAAAAAAATTTTTGCGATCGCAAAGTTTTGTCAAAAAAAATATTTTACCTTTTTACTTGTCATTTTTCTGTATTTTTCGACTAATATATTTACAATTTGCCTCTTCCACTAGGGCATATTGGAATATTCTGAATTACACCTCTGTTCCTCTCTTCATACGCGTTTCAACCACCTTATAGTCTAGTCAGTGGAGCTGTATCCAATCGAGAGTAACAGTGGCAGAACACAACTGCTATATAAAATCGACTTCGATGTCAGACCGAAAAATATCGCCAGTCTCTACTTGAAGGGAATATATATATATATATATATATATATATATATATATATATATATATATATATATATATATATATATATATATATATATAAAATAGAATAAAATATGGGCGAAGCGGACGTGAAAATTTGTCAATCTACATGATTCTCGTGTTAAAAAATGCGGAGCACTCCAAAATATGGAAAACTCCGGGTCCGACAGATGGCGACAGTGCTGTTTCGTCCTAATATGGGACTCGTCAGGCCACCGCATTCGGTACAAACCATCATCTCGCCGTTGCATCCTATAAAGCTGAGTTTAAAATCAAAAAACAGCAAACAAAACGACAAAGACGACATCTCGATGGTCCACTTGATAATACAAGAACCACACAGATTAACAAAGTTTGACGGTTTTTTTACAAACTTTGACGGTTCTTTTACAAACTTTGTTAATCTGTGTGGTTCTTGTATTATCAAGTGGACCATCGAGATGTCGCCTTTGTCGTCTTGTTTGCTGTTTTTTGATTTTAAACTCAGCTTTATAGGATGCAAAGGCGAGATGATGGTTTGTACCGAATGCGGTGGCCTGACGAGTCCCATATTAGGACGACACAGCGCTGTCGCCATCTGTCGCCATATTTTGGAGTGCTCCACACTTTTAACACGAGAATCATGTAGATTGACAAATTTTCACGTCCGCTTCGCCAATATTTTATTCTATTTTATTTTAAATTACACGCACAATTTTGAATTTTTTAAATGAAAAACAAGAAATTTGAAAGATCTTCCTTCTACAAACAAAATAGACAAAACTAAAAAAAAACAGCATGAAAGAAAAACCTGCAAAACAGTATATTTGTTTTCTTAGTGACGCTTCTTATGTGGATTCACCCAAGGATGATTGGATAAAATGTGGAGACTTGTGATAGTTATTCTGGAATAAGTTCCTATTTTTGCGATTTATGTAAAGAATGAGTCGACGGATTTATTTTCTTAAGATTTTATTAACAAAAGTACTTAATTAGGTAAAGTTAGTCAATGTATTAGTCATATAAATCTGAGTGTTGCCCTATACCCAAGTCTAAAAGTTCTTAACATATTTTAAATAATATATTAAAAATGCGTTTTCAGACCTAAACATAACCATCAATTTCTCCTGTATGAAAGCCTTTATTATTTTTTACGGGTTAACTTTCCTTAGGAAAGGAATGTACTTTAATGGACTTGTTAATATTTGGATAATAAATAAATACAGGGTGATCAAAAAATAACATTAAATATTAACTTGAAAAAAATCGTTAAAAGTCAACTTTTTTAAATGTAAACCCCCTATTTTTATAATGTTATCTTATTTGGCATTAAAAATAATGGTGACTTTGAATAAGGTTGTCTATTCGAAAAATTTGTATACAGCTTTTAAGTTTTATTATTAACGCAACGAATAAAACACTACAGAATGTCACTATTTCTTGCCATCTGACAACTATTAATAAAAATTATGTCGGAGCGATTAAATTATATGCACGAAGATTATTTAAATTTGTTTATTATCTATGGGGAATGTAACAAGGTTTTATCAAGAAAATGTCAGATATTTTCTGACAGATATCCAGATAAACAGAAACCTTCACGGAACGTGTTAATTTTGGCACAGGTAAGACAAAAATGCATCAAAGAAAACCTATTTTCAATGATAAAAATGTCGAAATTACAATTCTGGGATATTTTGTGTCATATCATATGACTTCGTTAAGGCTTTACAAACAGGAATCTAGAAGAGCTCAATACACAGAATTCTGTTGAAACAGAACGTCCATCTTTATATAATATCTTTGGATCAACACCGAAGAGATACTGATTTGCCGGAGATGTGAAACATGTTTGGAAGTTTCGAGTGGAAATTTCGAACATTTATTAAAATAAATGATTTTCCTGTCTAGGTAAGGCGTTAAGCATTTTTACAATACAAAAATGACAAATAGCCAATATTTCAAAAGCTGTAAATTTTTGAAATAGACAACCTTATACAAAGTCATCCTTATTTTTAATGCTAAATAGGATAAAATTATAAAAATAGGGGATTTACATTTAAAAAATTTGACTTAAAGCTTGAGTAATGATTTTTTCAAGTTAATATTTAATGTAATTTTTTGACCATCCTGTATTTATTTATTATCTAAAAATGCAGTGTCCCTCTATAAAAAACTGAATTTTATTTTTGGAAATACTATGTGCTTTACGACTCAAAATAAGTGGTATGCAAAAACTCGCAGAACAATTCGGTGTTTACAGTATTCCGAATATTGCCTAAAGCGGTTTAATAAGAAAATTAGCTGCAGTAATAAATAAGTAAGCAATAAAAATGGAAAAAATTCGACAGACAATCTGGACAGACAATAAAAGATATTTTCTTAATAATTTTCATTACGTCACTGCAACCCAATTTTCATTTCACACGACTTTGCTTATTCTATTGCAACACTAAATCATTGGTACCAGAATGGTACCAATACCATAATTTAATGCGCAACGTAGATACCGAATATATTTCTTTCATTTTTTATTAGTAGGCAGCATTATTAAAATGAAGTATTTTAACCGGAGTTATGGTAATGGTATGGTGGGTATACAGAAGAAACAGGTGATTGCCAACAACCCATACCATGTGGTACTACTACTGATATTAAAGAATGATTATATAAATTACGCGCCCGGTTTAGTAGATTTCGACACTAAATTAAAATTATTCGATCGGTTTGTTGGAAATTCAAAATATTTGTTTACATTTTTGACCTAGAAAGAAATATCTTAAATCTGTTGATATTGGTTTTATTTATTTCCTGATAAATTCTGGTGATATATTAAATAACATTGTTCAATTCAATAGAGAAGATATACCCTTTTCGGCGCTAATGTACTGTAAATTGGAGTTATTTTGCACTTGGGCAGGTTGCTTTCCACCAATGCTGTTCAAATATTTTCACAAACCTGTTCTCTGATTAATTTTGATGAGTCAAAACCACGGATTTCTGAACATAAATGGATGACAGGTGGTAATGGAGCTGTAAAACGAAAAATGTCCGGAGTATGCTCTTTTGGGGAAATGTGACGTTTTGGCACGTCAAATTAACCGTCAAAAGTCAAAAAATAGTGTCATTGTTGTTATTATTGTGAAATAATCTTTGTTTTTCCTTGGATTAAATTTATTTTAAATAACTTAATAACCAAGTAATATGCACCAAGCCATCAGTCAAATATTTAGGTGTAAATATAGACCACAAAATTATCTTCAATTGGCACTTTGGAACTGTTAAACAAAAAATGTATACAAAGGGCCAAATACCTTAAGAGTCTAATATACAAAGAAAAAGACATATCAAGAAAAACAACTCATATATACAAAGCAATGTACTGACTTTAATAGAAATACATACATCCTATATACAGTAATTGCAGGAAGCCAGCACTCATAAAACTTGAAATGGTAGAAACCACTGCTCTATGTAGTATTACTAAAATCCATCGTCCTAGCTATCCACCAATCAATTGTTGTATGAATTCACTAAACATCTAGCCGATTATTGCAAGACTTCCTGTCCTGACAAGCAAGTTTGAAAGAAAACCTGAAACTTGACCGGTGATAGAGGAACTGTGTACGACCAGGGGCCGGAACCATAGGCCAACCCGAAGACCCCCCCATTAATGATACTATTCAACCTTTAATATACTTTTTTTATTAGTTTGTGAAGATTTGTAGGGGCTTAAAGACCAAACGTGCTATAAATAAGCTTTTTTATTCTGAAGGACCTCGTTTGTTGGCTTGTAGGGTTCAAATTTATATGTCCTAATAAATTATAATCAATAATATTTATTTAGTTGTAGTGTAGTATAGTGTTTAACACAGTCTAAGGAAGTAAAATGTTGCATTTAACATTATTTGAATATAAAATTGAATGTTATTTATTTAAATAAAAGTTTTAAATATATTACAAATTGTTACTTCTCAAATTTTTTATAAGTTGTGTTGATGAAAACAATTATGTTACACTTAACTGTTTCAAAGTAAGATACTCGACCGTTTGGGGATATAGGGACACAAGTGTTTAATGTTAAATCCATAATTAGAACTAGTAGAGAAACAATTTTTAAACTATTGAGATATGAACAGAATTTAATGTAATAATTTTGTATGTCTATAATCTCAAATTTACTTGAAATTTGCGAAACATTCAACTTTCTAAGAAAATTTTAATTAGAAAATACTGAAAATAACGGGGTACTACCTAATTAACATTTCAACCGATTTTTCAAAAAATAAATCGTTTTGAAGAAACGGTTCGTCAACATATTGCTTTTTTTAAGGACTAGTTATTTTTAACAACCAAAATTATAATAAAAATTTTTAATCTATTTTTACGACCGACCAATAGTATGACAGACGTCCACACATAACAATCAATTGACACAAATTGGATAAGTTGGGTAAGGTTATAACGTAATACTGTCATTTTATCTCTTTCTACCATTCGTTTCGTTCAACTACTTATGTCGATGAAATTTCGGAAAGGTATACAAATTGCTTCAAACTTGTCAGTGGGAGGTAAATGATTACGTTTAGTCGTTATAATTTTTCAGTGGCGACAGCGTATTCACTGTTATTATAACTTCACCTTACCCAAAATGGCGCATAGCATGGTCCGGACATTTTCTGTTTATTTGACGATCAGTACATATACTTTATAAGTGCGTGGTCAAAACTCATCTTGTTTTATACAGAGTGTCCGGGAAAACGTGGAAAATCTTCCGGGTATGAAAAACCACCTGAAAGGAATACTACAACTTCGAAGATATGGGTTCCCAAAAAGCTACAATGGAATCAAGTTTTTTACACATAATTATTGATAATATACCTGGTGGGTATACTTTCATTTTTTTAATATGATGTATGCCAAGTAAGACCCTTCAAATTATTATCGAAGAAAGTATTGTGAATTATTCACAGCTCCAGGGACGGATTAGCTGTGACACTCATGACCCCATTTTTTTTACGCCCTGTATCATGAGAACTTTGGACAACGTTTTTTACATACCTTTAACTATTGACTAAAAATTAAGTACTCTTCTAACCATTTTCGAGAAAACGTCGTTTTATTTACACTATTATTCCCCTAACTTCGGTCGAGTTGAGTATGAATAAAATTTTTATAAAAAAATTAAACCGACTTCTAAAAGTGCGCTAAAAAGTGAAAAATAACTATAAATTTTTATATTAAATTGAAATTTTTGAAGTCGGCGCCAAACTAATACCTGACAAAATGTGAATTACATAAACAGATTAAAAATATTTTATTTGTAATTGCTTTCTTACCATAATTTGTATATATAAGTAGTTATTAATTTCTTTTACAAATAATTTGGCGCCGATTTCAAAAAGTTCAATTTCATATAAAAATTTCTAGTTATTTTTCACTTTTTAGTGCACTTTTAGAACTCGGTTCAATTTTTTTTATAAAAATTTTATTTATATTCAACTCGACAGAAGTTAGGGGAATAATAGTGTAAATAAAACGACGTTTTCTCGAAAATGGTTAGAATTAGCGACATGAATGAAGAGTACTTAATTTTTAGTCAATAGTTAAAGGTATGTAAAAAAACGGTGTCCAAAGTTCTTATCATGCAGGGCGTAAAAAAATGGGGTCATTAGTGTTACAGCTAGTCCGCCCTTGCGGAATTTTCTCTTGGATAGTAATTTGAAGGGTCTTACCTGCTATACATCACATTAATATATATATATATATATATATATATATATATATATATATATATATATATATATATATACAGGGTGATTCAAAAATCGATCACGAAACTTAAGGGGGTGATTCTACTTGACAAAATAAGGGTAGAGCTTCATATAATTTTTTTTCAAAATGTCATTCGTTTTCGAGTTACAAGCCGTCCAAGTTCAAGTTTTTATTTTTTGTTTTTTGAATTACTCGCTTACAGGAAAACCGATTTGACTAATATTTGAAAGATAGGCTAAGTCTTCTGCGCTTCATCATTTTAGTAACAATTCACATTGATTGTTTGCCGCTAGAGGGCACTTTACCTACATTGAAAATTGTTTTTTTGTCATAATTTTTTAGTGTTGACAGCTACAGTAGTTTTTGGCATAATTTCTGAAAGACTGATGCCAGGCCTTTAAAAAAGGTGCTCTTTATTTACATCGCTAAACCCAACGGTTTAGACGTAAATCACCCTTAAAAATTAAGTGGTAAATTTACTTTTCTCATTTCATTACCACCAGCTACCAGGTAAATAGCTATCAAAGTATACTAGAGCTGTCAGTTTAACATCAAATAAATTCGCTTTTTAAACTATTTAATTTATAATCTTAAATTAACTAATAATGGCTAATCACCAATATTCAAATATCGAATATTGTGATATCCATTTTTGTTATGGAAAAGCAAATGGTAATGCAGAGTTGGCAAGAAGATATTATATGGAGAGTTATCCGGAAAGAAATATCCCTCATGCATGAAATAGGGGAAGACCTAGAACTGCTAGAAACGTGCAACAAGAAGAAAGAGTGCTTGAAATTATTGAAGATAATCCAGGTATTAGTACTAGAAAAATTGGGAATGAAGTGCGGCTCTGTCAGGCTAGTTCATGGAGGATACTAAGAGAAGAACAACTCTACCCGTTTCATTCAAAAAAGGTGCAGGCTCTTTATGACGATGATCGGCCGAGACGGTTGGAAATGTGCAATCAGATCCTAGCTAAGTATGAACACGATAATCGATTAATTGGCGTCATATTATTCACTGACGAAGCTGGTTTCACTCGTGATGGCATAACAAATCTACACAACATCCACACATATGCTTACGAGAACCCAAACAATGTGGTAGAAACGAAACATCAGCGTAGATTTTCACTAAATGTGTGGGCAGAGATAATAGGAGATTACCTTATTGGTCCTCATTTCTTTGATGGCCCATTAACTGGTGACGTATACTTAGATTTTATCCAAAATCGTCTCCCATTGTATCTGGAAGATGTGCCATTGGAAGTAAGGGCCAACATGTGGACCCTCCAAGACGGAGCTCCGCCCCACTTTAGTATACGTGTCCGACAGTATTTGAATGCAACGTATCCTGAGCGATGGATAGGACGAAGTGGACCATTGGCATGGGCAGCGAGGTCACCAGACCTTAATCCTATGGATTTTTTCTTTTGGGGTCATTTGAAACAATTGGTGTACGATATTCCAGTAATCAACGTCGAGGATCTTCGCTTCAGGATAATCGAAAAGTGCCAAATTATTAAAGAAACACCACAAGTTTTTCATCGAGTTAGGCGACATTTTTTGAAGAGTGTTAGGAAATGTATGGAAGAAAATGGGGGACATTTTGAGAATCTTTTTTAGTTTGTTTAGTACTGTTTCATTAATTTTTATCAATTAAATGTATATCGCAATAATCCATAATATGAATATTTACTGATTAGCCATTATTTTTTTTTTTTTATATATTCTCGGGTCCGTCCTAAAGCCGGATGCACTGCGACCAGAGTAGGCCTATTGTGCTCACCCTAGACATTATAGCCACTCTGTCAACCTAGCCCCCTGGCTCAATCTGTACAGTCCTGCTAAAGAGTGATTGAGTATTTCTTCCGGTTCCAGTTTTACTGACCCGAAAGTTTGTTGTCTAAATCTCACCAGTGACTCACAGTCACATATGATATGCTTCACCGTTTCCTCGGCTTGTCCACACAGTCTGCAGCCGAGGTTTCCGTTATATAGATTCATTCTATTCAGATGTACTTTGACGGCCATGTGTCCCGTCATTATACCTGTAATAGTCCTTAATTGGTTTCTACTCATTTGTAGTAGTTTCTTTGCCAGTTTCGGGTCCGGATTCCCAATAAATAGCTTGCTGTGGTTTAAACCCTGTCTGGTCATCCAGTGGTTTTTATGTTCTCTTTTGATCCATTCTTTGACTGCTTCTCGTGCCGCACACCGCGGCACCCCAAAGGCCGGTTCTGGACCAATGTATTGAGATGCTGACCCTGCTCTAGCTAGTTCGTCAGCTTTTTCATTTCCATGTATGCCTTCGTGTCCTGGTACCCACTTTAACATAACTCTGTTGTCTTTTGTCAGAGTCACAATATTCGATATTTGAATATTGGTGATTAGCCATTATTAGTTATTTTAAGATTATAAATTAAATAGTTTAAAAAGCGAATTTATTTGATGTTAAACTGACAGCTCTAGTATACTTTGATAGCTATTTACCTGGTAGCTGGTGGTAATGAAATGAGAAAAGTAAATTTACCACTTAATTTTTAAGGGTGATTTACGTCTAAACCGTTGGGTTTAGCGATGTAAATAAAGAGCACCTTTTTTAAAGGCCTGGCATCAGTATTTCAGAAATTATGCCAAAAACTACTGTAGCTGTCAACACTAAAAAATTATGACAAAAAAACAATTTTCAATGTAGGTAAAGTGCCCTCTAGCGGCAAACAATCAATGTGAATTGTTACTAAAATGATGAAGCGCAGAAGACTTAGCCTATCTTTCAAATATTAGTCAAATTGGTTTTCCTGTAAGCGAGTAATTCAAAAAACAAAAAATAAAAACTTGAACTTGGACGGCTTGTAACTCGAAAATGAATGATATTTGGAAAAAAAATTATATGAAGCTCTACCCTTATTTTGTCAAGTAGAATCACCCCCTTAAGTTTCGTGATCGATTTTTGAATCACCCTGTATATATATATATATATATATATATATATATATATATATATATATATATATATATATATATATATATATATATACAGGTTTTTACGTCGTTGCCAGACCAATTTTACTTTACAGACCACCATAGACCACCCAGAAAAAATTATATTAGAAACAAATAAATATGCGTTGTATGATTATTTTTATTCATGAAACCAATTAATATTGAGAGGGGTAAGCAAATTTTAAAAAAAAAATTTTCCTATTATATTAGCCGCGTTATTGAGCCAATTGCAACTTATCTCGAACTAAAGCCCAGTATATCAAATTTGTATCATTTTACCTGTGATTCAGACCCGCCAGTGTTGCCGTTTTTACGCCATGTAAAATATTAAACAGCAAAGAATAATGATATAAAATTATTTATGTAGAAATATTCCTTTCTTTTTAAATATGTTTATTAACCGACTTCTAAAAGAAGGAGGTTCTCAATTCGTCGACTATGTATTTTTTTTATATATGTACACCGATTACTCCGGAACGGCTGCACCGATTTGAATGAAATTTTTTACGTTATGTAAAGGAAATTGGCTGCGATGGTCCCATATTTTTTTAGATGAAATTGGTGCAGTAAAATCCAAGATGGCGCTTACAATATGGCGGCCAAAAAAGTTAATTTTGTCCGATTTTCTCCAAAACTGGTATGGAGGAATTTTCAGAGATGTACCCAACGAATTTGAAATGATTTTAAAAAAATTCAAAATGGCGGATCCAATATGGCGGAGGAAATTTTTTATTTTAGTCCGATTTTCTCCGAAATTGGTAAGGGGGAGTTTTCGAGGTTGCACATAACGAATCTGATATTATTTTTAAAAAATTCAATATGGCGGATCCAATATGGCGGACGAAAAAATCAATTTTGTCCGATTTTTACCAAAATTGGTAAGGGGGAGTTTACGGGGTCGCATATGACGAATCCAATATGGCCGACAAAAAAATTAATTTTGTCCGATATTCTCCAAAAGTGGTACGGGGAAGTTTTCGGGATCGCATATGACGAATCGAAAATAATTTTTAAAAAATTCAATTTGGCGGATTCAATATGGCCAACAAAAAAATCATTTTTGTCCGATTTTCTCCAAAATTGATACGGGGAGTTTTCGGCGTCGCATATGACGAATCTAAAATAATTTTAAAAAAATTCAATGTGGCGGATCCAATATGGCGGACGAAAAAATCAATTTTGTCCTATTTTCTCCAAAATTGGTATGGGGAAGTTTTCGGGACCTCACATAAAGAATCTGAAATTATTTTTAAAAAAACTCAATATAGCGGATTCAATATGGCGGACAAAAAAAAATTAATTTTGTCCAATTTTCACCAAAATTGGTACGGGAGAGTTTTCGGGGTCACACATGACGAATCTAAAATTATTTTTAAAAAATTCAATATGGCATATCCAATATGGTGGATAAAAAATTAATTTATTTTCTTTAAATATCGATATTCGAAGGTTTTGGGGCCTATATTATCAATCTAAAATTAATTTGAAATTTAAGATAGTGGATTTTCTATGACAGACTAAATATTCACTTGACCCAATTTGATTGGTATTTGGAAAACTCTAAGAACTAAAGAATTTTTAGTGGTTCATTTTAGGGTGATTTACAACTTTGGGTAAAATGGGTACTTTTTTGCCAGTTTGGAGTCATTGCGAGGTACACTAATCTCGATTATTACTTAGTTCAAATAATTTATGAATATCATAATGAATTCTAAAATTAAAAATAGAAAAATAAAATTTTTATAAAATAATTGCAACGACTTCTAAAAGTGCGCTAAAACGTGAAAAATAACAATAAATTTTAATATGAAATTGAACTTTTTGAAGTCGGCGCCAAATTATTTGTACACGAAATAAATAACTAATAATATATACAAATTATGGTAAGAAAGCAATTACAAATAAAGTATTTTTAATCTGTTTATGCAAATCACATTTTGTCAGGTATTAGTTTGGCGCCGACTTCAAAAAGTTCAAATATATAAAAATTTCTAGTTATTTTTCACTTTTTAGCGCACTTTTAGAAGTCGGTTCAATTTTTTTATAAAAATTTTATTTTGATTGGTATTTTTTACATTTGAGCATTTTATCTAAATTTTTAAATTGAACAGTTTCGTTCACTTCACCTTTGTAGAGAGTACAATTCTGTATTGGTTAAGACGACGATATTTTGGCATCTAGCTTAATTTATAATAATTAAATAAAAAAAAACACAAATAAGGAGTTTAATTTTAAAGGTAAATGCTACATATAAAACAAACGTACGAATGTTGGGAATACAGCCTAAGAAAATGAAATGAATTTTAAAATATACATACAAAACCTTCATTTTATAAATTACCTATTTTTAAAAGTTTCCGTCCTGGTTTTTAATTTACGTCCAAGAATAGCAATTTGCGGATTAGTAGCGAGTGACGGTAGGTCGAAAATTTAATTATTTTTAAATATTGACTTAGTTCTGGTAAATATATGTCCAGATAGTTCCTGGACATATTCATATAGTTTTTGGACATTTCCAAATAGTTTGTGGAAATTTCTAAATTGTTTTCGTAACCTGATATTTTTAATGTGTGGCATTTTAAAATCATTGCACTTTTCTCTATTTTCTAACTGAAACTGATTTTTTTCTTCAGCAACCATAAAAAATTGAACTTTCCATAGAAGTGTAATTTAAAATTGTCTGCAAAAATGAAAACTAAAAATTTTTGTATCTAAGGGTAGCATAGTATGACATTTTGAATTAACTTTCCTACAATAATATACATGTAATATAGACTTGGGGTATTCAGTTATCAAAATCATAAAGTAAATCACATGCACAACAAATTAAACTTATGTACCTGTATTCTAAATTTTGTTGATGCAAAATCTTCTGTAAAATCGATTTTGCTCAATTATGATTTTTATGTATGTGTGTTATTGAGATCATTTGTGCGAGAAACCTATTTAAGAATGAAAAAAAGAAAAGCAAATAATACCGAATTGGATAGCCTCTAACACTCACTTTGAAGAAATAAAAAATGCAGTCACTATTGCTCAGTATTTACTATCTCTTAATAAAAAAAAAATTATAGACAATAATTGAATGGAAGCTTGCGGTCAAAAATACTGTATTCAAACGTTTGAGCAACAGTTGCATACATTAATTCAGCTGGTCAAATTTGATATGAGTAATAAATTAAAAAATATCGTTACTCGTTTAGGCGCTTTTCATACTGTTTGCTGTGCAATTTAATGCCTCAGCAAAATTTGGGGAAGTTGTGGCATAAGAGATATGCTAGTCGAATCTAAAGTTTTTGCTGGAAATACCCTAGACAGAATTTTGGAGGGGTCATTCGAGAATTAATTTTAATATATGATAGGCTAATGCAGTTATTGATAGAACATTTTTTTGATAAACTAAAAAAATAATAAACTAGAAACTCGGTTTAAAAAAAAAAAAACGAAACGTTTACAGTATTCAACGGGTACATATAAGAAATATGGTTTGGAAAAACTTTTTTTAGATGTAAGTAACACATTTATGCCATTTTTTGACAAATATAGAAAAGAAAGAAGTGAAGAATCTGAAAATTTTCAATTTTGGTTTGAATTTAAGAGCATTCAAATTATTTTAGAGTTATTCGATCCGATAGAGCCGATATGTTTCCACCCACTTATCTATACTTTCTTTTTTCTTTATTTGCGATAAACTGAATTACGATGTGGGACTTTTTGTGCTTTGAAATTCTCCTTATGCTACCAACCGAAGTTAAAGAAGAGTTTTTAAAGGGACACTTTAATGTTAATTTGACTAGTGAAGCATTTCGGGGTTATTCTCAGATATAACAACTGAAATGACAGTAATCAAGGATACAAAATCAGAGGTTGGAATCACAGAAATGACTCAAAAAGAACCTGCTACTTCAAGATGAACTATGACTACAAATATCTTAGGTAGTTATTTTGATACTGAATTGAAACGATGAATTATACCATTTTGATAATTGATGGCATGGTCAAGTTACAATGTATGAAGGAAAAATCAGTGTATATGCATGGTGATTTAACCAATAAAATTATGAATGGATTATTACGCAGATTTGATCGAGTAGATGAAATTCACTTGATTTATGATCGATATGATCACAACGGTTATTCCAGAACAGTTGGAATGAATTCGGAGGTATGGAAATGATAGTGAAAACAAAGAATATATAATTATTGGCGATCAATGTACACGAAACTTAAGAAATTCTGTGGTAATGATATAAGTAAATCAAATTTGGTGGAATTTATTGAAAATTATATAAAAAAAATATTCGGTTGCCAATACACAACAATTTGATCATTTCTGGAGACTTTGATCATATGTTATTATGGAAAATGATCAATATTTCTTGTGTGATCATACAGAAGCAGATACTAGGTTTGCATTTTATGCATGTCATTTACAAGAGCTGGATTCCGATAAAAAGTTTAAAATTATTGTTAAATTCCCAGACACAGATGTATTTATCTTATCATGGATTCTTAAAGGAACTTCTTTTATGGTTTCATACATTCCCATACATACTATTGCAAAAGATATTGGAAAAATTCAGTTTGACAGTATTTTAACAATCAATGCCATCAGTGGCTGTGATAGAGTAAGTTTTATATATGACGTTGGAAAAAAGAAGATGTACAAAGCTTTAAATAAACTAGCAGATAATCAATTGAATAGATGTGCTAATTTACCTGCAGGTGATGGACTTAATGCTTTGACAGTATATTTATCAAAAATATATGACTCTCAGAATAACTTTAAAGACTGTTATGAATGTATAAACCAGCCTTAGTTCAACATTATTTAAGAGCGAAATGGCAAACAAATGAATGGGTTCAAGCAAAAAAAAAAGTAATATTGTATCTCTTGATCCATTAACTCATAGTTGGAAACTTGGAAATAACTGTTCAGACTTTAATTATTTTGAAGTCGAAACATTTTTGGACATGCTACAAAGATATGTCTGCTCATACACTGGAAAATGTACACAAAATTGTAACTGTGTGTCCTCAAATTTAGAATGCTGCGCAGTATACGCACGTTTATTACAGAATTGTATGAATGTTACACAACATGCTATGGAAGATGATGATTTTTACTCGACAAATCGGGTTATTGATGAAAATAATCAAATTATTAGAGGTGAAAACAATGAATGATATAAAATAGAGCGCTATCTTTAGATAACAAATAAAATGACAGATTACATATCAGTTTCAATAAAGTAGTACCATAGTAAATAAAAATCGTCGACTTGCAATAAAATAGTTCAAAAGGTAAGAATAGAAAGAGAGTGAAATATACCCTCATAGCGCGCGTCAGTACGGTCGCAAGCACCATCTTGTGTGCTCTCACGCAACATGTCTGAAACGGGTTACTTTTGAGCCCCACTTGCAGCATCACAAACAAAAAATCTCTGTTGATGTTCAAATTTCCAAAAATAACGAATTTCGTAATTTTTTTGCGTAAAATTGCAAATGTCCCGTCAAGGAAGCGCTTTCCGAAAAATTGTTAAAAGATAAAAAATATTTTGACGTGTTGTGTTTAATAATTAATTGTAAATCTTTTTTAATTAAAAAAATAAATTCAATATTTTAACCTCATATAAAAAGAATAATAATAACAACCAAAAAAAACCAACAGGAAATTGAACTCGAATCATCGACGTGACATTTCAATGCTAAAAAAAGCATTTTCTTTTAATGCTCCCCTTTGGCCTTCATAGGACCACGATTTAGAGTATTATTATAGGCTTTTAAACTATGAAAGTCTCATCTAAGTGGGTTTAATGTCACGTGGCAGTGGTAGAAACAAATAGACAAAAATTTTAAAGAAATTATTTTGCATTAACAAATCTCCATATCGTCGCTTGAAACCTGTTTTTTAAAAATTCAATTAGACCAGGAGTTATCGACAGTTTTTTTCAATTTGCATTAGCGTGAAAGTATATTTAGTTAGCTATTTTATTACGAAAAGTCTGTACTGCCAGCATATACCTAGTTCAACAATGAAAAGCGGGGTCGAGAGTATGTAAAAAAAAATACCAAAATATTTTTCTGCATCATGCTGAAACTTCGCCGGTATAAATTTTAAATTTAAAGAAATGAGCTCGTCGGTCAACTCTTTTTACATGTATCTGGCAGCAGTACTTTGAACTGTCAACGAATTGGCAGCAGTTTTTTGTCATTAATTAGACTCAATGTGCATTAGTAGCACTGACTTTTCAGGTTAAGAGTGATCATAATAACTAAAACAATACACTTTTACACTGATGCAAATGGGACACAAAAAACTCGCTAGCTCCAGTAGTAAATATATAGATACATCGTCATTAAATTTTATGAAAGACTAAGTATACCAATTCCCAAAATTAGATAACAGTAATCTTTAAATATAATAACTTTTTTCTTTAATATCAATAATATTATATAGAAAAAATGGCCACCTCTTCCACTATTTTTTGTAAATTGATAAAAATCTTATTTTTAAAAACGTTTTATGGCAGTTTTAGACGAACCATGCAATAATAATATTCTTTGTACTTGGCGAATAAAAATAATTTTGAGAATTATTTTCGAAAGTAAAAATATTACTTTCCATTCTTTCTCAGAACACTAAAATGGAGAACTAATTTGTATGATTGATATGGTCTATTATTATTATTATTATGATTCTAGTTAGTCGGTAAAGTACAATTGGTCTAACAAAGTCAGTAAAACCAACAGATATATTGATTGTTATACAAACTGCGTGGTTGCCAATTTTAGGGGCTTGTGAACGTTGATCTAATGAATCGAATTAGATACTATATACGGATCAGACGCTAGCGTCCTCTACACGTTAAATTTCGGAATTAAATCAATATATAATTCGATATTCTACCACAATTTTAGGCCCAGCTAATATTTTGTCCCTAGCATCTTATGACTCTCCGGATTACGCTGGCAAAAGGAACGTTTTCAAGCCCCAAGCCCGGGCTTGAGAACGTTCATTTGGCTTGTGTTCGTAATAAGTATGTAACGAGTTGGGATTGTATAAGCGGTAAAACCAATATATATATATATATATATATATATATATATATATATATATATATATATATATATATATATATATATATACCTGGTGGTTCGATAATTATGTGTAAAAAACTTGATTCCATTGCAGCTCTTTATATGAATTTGTAGTATTCCTTTCACGTGTTTTTTCCGGACACCCTGTATAATAAGCATTCGAGGATGACTAGAGATATCCATTTTTATCGTAAAACGCATCATAAAATACAACTTTGTTAAACATATCAAAACATGTTTCATTTTAACGGTATTTGTTTCGGGATCACATTAAGACTTATTGATAAATAGTAATTATTATGTAACTTTAACATTTATTGTACCGCCTGTTTCCAAACTAATTATATAACGCATGGATTTTGACAAAATTTCATAAATGAAACGTAATTAATAATTATACGAGGGGTGCTCAGAAAATAACGGGAATTTTCGTTTTTGAAAAAAATATTTATTCATTGGTCTATATTACTGTTGTCGCCTTCAAAATGGTCCCCATTAGATTTTATGTACTTGTGCCAGCGCTTTCTCCAATCCTCATCTTTGTGATGGTCTTTAGCTCTTTCAGCGATGCGCTTTTAATGCCATCTATGCTTGTAAAACGACGGCCCTTTAAGCTTTTCTTTATTTTTGGAAATAGGAAAAAGTCACACGGAGCCATGTCTGGTGAATATGGAGGCTGGAGCATCGTTACAGTATTGTTTTTGGCCAAAAATTCACGCACAAGCAATGAAGTGTGAGCAGGTGATGCAAAAGCCATGAATTGTTTTTCCACAAAGTCGGGCGTTTTTTTTTGCAGATTGCTTCACGCAAACGGCGTTGAACTCCTTATTGACCGTTTGACCTCGTGGCAAGAATTCATGATGCACTATGCCATGAAAATCGAAAAACACAGTGAGCATAACCTTCACGTTTGACACCGCACTTGTCGAGCCTTTTTCGGTCTTGGCGACACTCGTAAAGGCTTGTTTTACTCATAGCAGACTCACCCTAGGCCTTTATTAACATTTCACACACTTTGTTTCATTTTTTAAGCAAAATTTGATACAAATTCTTTGATCGATTTCATTTCACAAACGAAAATAGCCGAGCTTATTAAAACACGTCTAAACTTAGCGGCTGCCACAGACAAAGTAATGAACAATGAATACAGCTGAAAATTTTATCATACTTCAGGGGCATGTATACCAACATAATAAAAAAAAAGTTTGACAATGAGACTCGCCAAAACACGCGAAATTTAAAAATTCCCGTTATTTTTTGAACACACCTCGTACAAAATACCAGTAATGGTCTTCTTCGAATTATTTACATACATATACCTTCGGTATCGAACGAAAAAGTCAATGCACACAACAGGGTTAAAAAATTGTGATTCTTTTGATTTTTTTTTGAGATATCCACATAAAGACTCATAGGAAGCTAGTCAAGATAATTTAATAATATTTATAAAATATATTTTATTATCGAGTACAAATACCCACGAAAATAATTAAATGAATATTATTTCAAAATTTTTATTTTTATTATTTATATAATATCAAAACCCATATGGCACTCAGTTCACTTATTTCAAAACAATCGTACGTCTAGACCAGACTAAGATAAATTTACATATAACCTAAAAATCATTAACCTGCTACTTTCATACGTTGCGCTAGAATTTGTCTTTGAGAGATTATGACGCTCTTTGCCCAGATAATTGTTTTAAATGTTATTTTCTACTGTGTCCAGCTTTTTAATTTTTGACTCATGTAAATCGTATCCATTCAAAATGTAACATCGCAACATTTGAATGTTTAACCTGAATAGTGTGGAAAACTAAGTTGTTTTTCTTTAAGAAAAATAATTGAAACAATATAACACATTAGACAATACAAAGGACAGTATATTTAGATAATAATTGATTAAAATATCCGGAATAATTGACGTGTAGGTTCAGACAACCAAAAACAGATCAATTTAAACCTTTCTTAGTTATTCGTTATGTAGAAATTAATGCTGGAAAGCGTTTTACGGAAAAAGGAAATATAGAAAAGTTTCTAATTTGATGTAGACATAATACAATGTGCCCCAGGACGAACTATCGTGATCGATTTCTCGGAAAATAGGATTTGGAGAATTTTTTAAATTTGGCAGTTTCGGATAAGATATTTATATACCGGAAGTTGATGCCTTCTTGCTTATTTTAAATGGAACACCCTATATGTTATTCCCTTGTTAAATTCTACGTAAAATTATACATATACATATTTTATGTATAATATCCTATACGTAAGTCTAACTGTTATTGACATATTTTAAATTTTATGTCAAAAATGGCGTTTGCAGACCTAAATATACCTATAAATTTCTTCTATATGAAAGCTTTTATAATTTAATTGGGGTTGGTTTCCTTCTAAAAGGGGATCTACTTTAGTGTACTATGTTGATATTTTGATAATAAATAAATACAGGATGATCAAAAATTAACAATGAATATTAACATGAAAAAATCGTTAAAAGTAAAATTTTTAAACGTAAACCCCCTATTTTTATAATGTTATCTTATTAAGCATTAAAAATAAATGTGACTTTGTGATTGTTTATTCGAAAAATTTATAGTTTTTGAAATATTGGCAATTTAAACATTTTTGTAATGTAAAAACGCTATACGAAAATTTTGTTATTAGTTAGCCATGACAGCGAAACGAGACGAAAGTGGTGGGGGGAAGTATACCTAGATGAAGAAAAAGAAGAAGAACCCTTAAGGTTTACAGATGGCCGGTAAACTTAAGAGTTCCGGTCAAATGAGAACCTTGCTATGGTTCTTGAGGACCCTCAATTCTCGAAAGTTGTCTTAACAGTTTTTGTGGATAAATCCTTCCAAGAAGAACTTGTTCATTAACACAATAAAGATAAAAGGTAAAGTAATCTAAACCCAGATAAAGAGATAAGGTGTAGAATAGAGACTGCTAGAGCAACTTTCCAAAAAATGAAACCACTTTTCTGCAATGATAACTTCAACCTAAAACTACGACAGAGAATGATAAGATCATACGTCTGGCCAGTGTTACTATATGGGACAGAGATCTGGAAATTAAGGCTGCCACGATTAATCGGTTGGAAGCTCTCGAAATGTGGTTACACCGCCGAATGCTGAGAATACCTTGGACAGCTAGGCAGACCAACGAAATGGTACTCAATAGGGCCGACACAACTCGTCTACTATTAAACACTGTGAAGTGTAGAAAAATCTCATATCTTGGACATATATTCAGAGGGGAGCGATATAGAATTCTTCAGCTAATCATGATGGGTAAAGTAGAGGGACGTAGAGGGGTAGGAAGGAGACAGACTTCCTGGTTGAGGAATATTCGTGAATGGACAGGTATACGTAGCGCGGGAGAACTCTTCCAGCTGGCGCAGGACCGTGAAAGATTTGCCAATATAATTGCCAACGTCAGGGGGACCTGATATGGCACTTGAAGAAAAAGAATCAAACAAAATAATAAAAATTAATAAACAATGGACAACTTTGGCCGAATATCCTAAAATATTGGATTAAAAATCTCACGCTGCTTCCACACTTCGGCTGTTTAAGATCAAAAAGGACGAGGAAAACGACTTTTTCTCCCCAGGTAAAATAATCGCTTCCAAAAAAAACAGGAAGAAAAAATCACCCATGATAAAGTTGACCAGTCTGACAATTGTACGTAGTACAAGATTCAAGGACGATTGAAACTGTCAAAGTAACTTTATTAACCAACAAAAAAAAAAGTTAAAATCAAGCTGTCGGCATATCTCCCGAAACCAATGTGATCTCTAGATGAACAGAACACAATTAATATCATCCTATTGTAGATCAAAGTTAGAAGAATTATTATACTGTTAAATTACGGTACAATTAAATAAAACTCCGTACATTAACACCCTAATCGATAAAACAAACCTCTATCCTTTAGGCCATTTCGAGCAAAGCATAAGCTACCTGCCCAAATTTCCTTCCGCAAGTACGGAATATACCGAGCAGAATCTGCGCACAGCATCACTATGACCAAAGATTATTTATATAGCGTTAGCTATAATAATATTTGCTATGACCCAAGAAAATACCCTTGAAGCGGTGTAGAATTTCCGAACGATGCAAAAAGAAGAGAATGACCCCATAACCTAATAAAAAAAATGTAAATAGAATTTGCGAAATTAATTAAAATAATTCCCGGCAAGATGTTTAACCGATATCTAGGAGAAAAGGAAGGACGGTAAATACACTTCTATAAAGAAAACAGCTGGGTACAATGTCAGGATATTAACGTAATTAAAATTGTATTTGTAGTGTAAGAAAGTAGGATAAAAATGAGAGCTGTAAAAGAAATCAAACATGAAATGGGGCTACCAAGGTTCAAAATATAGTAAAGCTGAAAGTACAATAAATGGATTATTTTTATATAAGAGATTAATGAGACATTCCAAAGGAAAATGTCCCTGTTATTGCCCATACCGTGAGTATTTGCATAAACAAGGTAAAATTAACAGAACTAGTTATAATTCATTAATACAAAGCAAATAATGTATTAACTTTTATAAGAGAAAGATATTTAAATATTCTAGAAGAGTTAGATACTCAATATATAAGCAATTTACCTTTGGCGGAACACAGGGTTGTTTTCCTGTGTGGATAAACCTTTTAGCATTTTTACAATAGAAAAATATTAAATAGGCAATATTTTAAAAATTGCAATTTTTTGGAATAGACAACCTTGTATAAAATCACCTTTATTTTTAATGCTAAATAAGGTAACATTATAAAAATAGTGGGTTTACATTTAAAAAAATTGACTTAACGATTTTTTCAAGATAATATGTAAGTTAGATTTTGATCACCCTGTATTTATTGATTATCAAATTATCAATACAGTACACTAAAGTAGACCCGGTTTTAGAAGGAAACCAACCCCAATTAGATAATAAAGGCTTTCATATAGGAGAAATTGATAGTTATGTTGAGGCCTGCAAACGCCATTTTTGACATAAAATTTAAAATACTTCAAAAACAGTTAGTCTCAGGTATATGATGTTATACATGAAATATGTCTATAATTTTATATAGAATCTAAAATTGAAATAACACATAGGATACGCTGCAGCAAGAAGGCCTCAACTTCCGGTATAAGCGGAAGTGCTACCTTCTAAAAAATATTTTAGTCAAATTGCCTCCATCGACTTAAGTAAACTGTCAAATTTTAAAAATTTTCATAAATCTTTATAATTTAATAAAATTAAACTGTCTAATTTATATTTATTTATTTTCCAGGAATGTCATCATGAAAAACCCAGCATTTTTCACGAATATGGACGCCCTATTTAGAAGAATCAACTCTTTCCTAAACTCTTCGGTTGTTCATCCTGCTGTGGAAAAATATAAAATTATAGCGCGATTGTGAAAAAGACAATTTTTCTTAACTAAATTTTATCAATAGTGTAACAAATTGTACCAAAGACTCATATAACTAAACAAAGAACAAGTTAATTAAATATTTCGCCATAATAGGTTATTAAATTATTTTATTTTATACGTACTAGTCAATTCGGGGTAAATATTTAAAGCAGATATTTTAATAGCTTCTCTTTCTGTAAAAAACCTAGTCACAAAAATTTACATTTTATACACTGCACAACAATAAATACAGTTCATCTGAATATACACTGCTCGCAAAAAAATAACGGACGTTCAAAAAATATGGGTATCGTTGCCGTTCCCACTATTGGAACAGCTGTAAAGGCGGGCGTGGCACTGATCGGCGCAGGAAAGATAGCAGTGTTGCCGTTTCTCCTCGCAACTCTTACCTATTTCCATTATGATCAATTCGACCCAGAAAATCGACCCGTAAGTATTTTTAATAATTGCAAATAGTAAAACAACCAATACTTCTGTGCTGTATACTTAACATAAAGATGTGATTTAATATGAGAAGTCCTTACAAATTTAATGATGTTTTTTTTTTCTTTTTTTAGGTTGATAGGGCAATTCCAGACCCAAAATACGACTTTATAGTCATCGGTAGTGGTTCGGCTGGAGCCGTGGTAACTAACAGGCTTACCGAAGTACCCGATTGGAAGGTACTTCTCCTAGAAGCCGGAGGACACGAAACAGACATATCAGACGTGCCGATTTTGAGTTTGTACTTGCACAAGAGTAAATTGGACTGGGGATATAAGTAAGTATAAGTAAGCAACAATAGATATATAATGATACAGTACTCACCATCACGATGAACAAGGAAACTAACCTGAAAAAAGAAAAGAAAATTGTATCAAAAATATGTATATATAATTTTAAGATGGTAACTGGAATGTATGTGCGCCAAAACAGAATTATACAGTCAAATGTTGTTACATAGTCGTGCTTCTACATGTTGAAAAGGTTGTTACAAGTTATAGTAAATTTATATTTAATATTTCAAGGACTGAACCACAACCTACGGCATGTCAGGCCATGGTAGAAAACAGATGTAGTTGGACCAGAGGCAAAGTTCTCGGCGGATCGAGTGTCCTCAATACAATGCTGTACATAAGAGGAAATAGAAGAGACTTTGACAGGTATGGATTGCATCATTTAAAAAAAACGTCAGTTTACACGTAAATATCCTAAAGATGTATGCCAGGACAAAACTGACACTAAATAATTCTACACTTCTCATTGTGTATTAACCTGATTCTATATATTTATTATATTATTGTTAATTCTTATGTTAGCCCCGTTTTTTTAATTAAAAATTGTATTTCATTAGATGGGCTCATTTTGGAAATGAAGGATGGTCTTATGAAGAAGTTTTGCCATATTTTAAAAAAAGCGAAGACCAAAGGAATCCATATCTTGCTAGAAACACTAGATATCACTCTACAGGTTAGTAAGTCGATATATATATATAACCGTAAAGATAATTATCTAATAATTTTTTTCACTGACCGTATAAACATGATATAAAACAGAGGTTCTCAACTGGTCGGCTTTGCTTTTTGGGGGTTCGTCAGTTATCAATATCAAAAACTAAATTTAAAATTATTGTCAGGACGCGATATATGCCACGTAATCAATGGACGACCGGCGCACGCACTTTTTCTCATGCCTAGTCGAATTCCGATTAGGATGAGCTAGCTGGGTAGTTCATGTTGCCAACCAAACCTCCTACGATATATATATATATATATATATATATATATATATATATATATATATATATATATATATGCACGACAACATAGAAATAAATAATTTTTATGTAGTACTCTAGCTCAAGATATTATATTGAATTCCTTTGAAATAAAGAAATAGATTGTTTATTCAATTTTATTATTTCTTATTTAAATACAAAACTTGAAAATAAACTTTGATGATTTAATATATATGTAGTATCCTTTCAATCAATAATATTAGACTGGTGCATCGTACTAAAGATATATTTGTTACTATATATATGAACAAAAAAAGAAATGAAAAACACCTCTCTCGTTTTAGGCGGCTACCAGACAGTTCAAGACTGCCCTTACAACACTCCCTTGGGTATAGCCTTTCTCGAGGCAGGTCAAGAGATGGGCTATGACGTCAGAGATATAAATGGCGAGCAGCAAACTGGATTTGCTTTGTGGCAAATGACAATGCGGCGTGGCACCAGGTTAATTTCAATCAAAAATATTTGTAATTTAATAAAAAAAGGGCTATATTTCGTTATTATTTTTAAGTACAACTTACTGCTTTAAAATTCAAAACCAGAATCGTCCCGAATAAAAAAAAAACGTATTTTTTCAGATGTAGCACAGCTAAAGCCTTTTTGAGACCCATAAGGCTACGAGAGAACTTCCACCTGTCATTGTGGAGTCACGTGACCAAGGTTTTGATCGATCCGACGACGAGGAGAGCGTACGGTGTGGAGTTCATTAAAAATGGTCAAAAGCATGTAAGTAAACTCAAAACAGTTTACAAAATTTATCGAAGTAGCAAGGCTAAGAAATAATTTTTTAAAGGGCACATTTCCAATTTTCTCTTTAAAATGTTATAAAAATCTTTTAATCTAAAAATCCAAAATACGTTATAGATTCTGCGAAAGATATTTTAAGAATAAATTATCTAAATAAAAAAAACTTCAAAATCAGTCATTTATTTAGCAGTTTTTTGAAGACACAGATACTCTTAATTGACGTAAAGAGAAATGGGATCCAGACCAAAAGCTGTGTAAACAATACAATAGAATATAGAAATGAAGTCCCAAAATAACAGTACTTTATACACTTTTTACCAATTATTTCAGGCATTTAACTAACAAATCACCAATGAAGCGTGAAAGCTTATGAAAGTTTGTCTTAATGTTATTGGGATTTTTTTGTCAAGGTCTAACCAAAGAATGGTTCGCGGTTAATAATTTCACAACAACTTAATTCTCCGGTACATCAAATATTTTCGATCTTTTCATTGACCTTCTTTTCTTTTTAAATAAAAAAAATTGTCGCAATTGACCCAATATGAAATAAAAGTTAGATAATTAAGAGTTTTCTAAATAGTAACCATATCTGCATAAAATACATTTTTAAGTTTGTTAAAATAATTAAATGGAAAGTAATACTAAAAAAAAAATATTAAGACTCAGTACTTTATCACATTTGCTAAACAAAACAATTAAACTCTGCTTCTTCCTAGATAAAATGAGAATACTTATCTTGAGTGTTGTCAAATGTACTGTTTCTCGCGAGATGTCCTTGTGTAAACTTTTTTAATGAATCTATCTATAAATTTTAATTATCCGTAATGTATATATGCAAATTAATTTCTATTAAAATTTTTTAGACAGTCTTAGCCAAAAAAGAAGTTATTCTGTCAGCCGGTGCCATCAACACCCCACAACTTCTTATGTTGAGCGGAGTAGGACCTGCACATCATCTCCACGAACACGGTATACAAGCGATACACGATTCACCTGGAGTGGGACAAAATTTACAAGATCACATAGCTGTTCCTGTTACGTTTTTGATTGATCATCCTATATCACTGGTAAGGTATATACAGGGTGTGTCACGCTGACCGTTCATTAGAATATCTCGGGAAGTAATGCGATATAAATCCTGCAAATTTGTATAACGGGTAACAGCGATCTTGTGGGATTTCCGGTTATACCGGAAGTTGTAGGAAACTTACTTATTTTAAATGAATGTTATATTTTTTTTGTATTCCTTTCTTCATTTTCGATCACTTTTACTCAAAGCGATTTTTGAGAAAAAAAAATATTCACCTTTAACAAGGTGGCGGCCAAAATTGAATATTATGTCAAAAATAAAATAATGAAACTCGGAATTCCGATTGTGGTTTTAGATATTATTGGATTCGATAATAAATTATCAGAATATGACATTTTAGATACAGGGAAGTGGAAAAGTAACAAATTTTGAGCTCAAAAAATTTTAAAAACTTCATTTTTTTTAGATACGATGCTACGTTGTTGACTTATTCAGTAGATAGACAAGAACATTTCTTATTTGTTTATATAAGGTGTTTCCATATCTAGCTTCTTTAACTTATTTACAATTTTTCGCTAAATCCTCCAAATATCAAGCAGTTTTAGTTATTTTTGGCAAGAAGGTCATTATATACAAGCTAATACTATGTTTCTATGGTGAGGCATGTTATTGTCAGTTGCAGTTCATATAACGAAAGTTATTTCAATTTAATATCAATGAATAGAAGAAAATTTAGAAACATTATAGAAAAACCATCTCAGTTATGGAACAATTAATGCAGAAAGAATTTTTTTATCCAGGCCAATTACGTATTTATGAAGGTAACATAATCAGTGTATTGGCCTATTTTCCTGTATACTTCAAAGCCTCTACTCATGCACTAGAATACGATTTAGAAGCTTTCCGACCTTCTATTCAAAAAATGTTGAGGTGAATATTCAAATTGAATGAAAAGTAAAAAAATGGCATTTTTTTTTTAAAAAATTTCGATACTTACCCTCCATTTCAAGGTCACAGAACACGATTCTGACCTTGACTTTTCACTATTTTTCCCTACTTTCCCGGAAATCCCAAAAAACGCGAAGCGTCACTTTACAAAGCACTTTTATTTCAGTTAAAATACCGAACTTACGTATTTATTTTAAATGAAACTAGTTAAAATATATTGTATGTAATTTATTTCAATTATTTTTGCACAAATTTTGGCAAATTAATTTAGAAAAACTTGTATTTTCAACCATAAGACTAAACTAAAAATTAGATTCGCGAAAAAGGGCGCAACGTTGCCAGATGTAAAATATTTTCGTGATATAACCATAAAATTTGTCCATCTCAGTTAACAATACAGTTTAATTTTTTTTATGTTTAATACAGTTTTCGCGTAAAAATAATCTTAACCACCCAACATTTTTTGGTTAGGGTAATAATTCAGGATTAGAGTAAATTTAGAGGTGGGTGAAATTTTGGTTTTGTTTGTTTTTGATGTTTGATGATTTTCTTGATTTTTCCAATAAAAAAAAGTGCAAATTTATGAATTTTTATATAATACAGAAACTTCTATTAACGTGCACTTTTTTTTATCGGGAAAATCAAGAAAAGATTTACTCTAATCCGAATTATTATCAGAATATTAACAGAACATGACATGCACCCCTATAAATTCAACCTCCCTTAAACTATTCACCCTGGGGACACCCCACAACGTAAATAATTTTTTTTTGTATAAAATATCATAATTGAGATGATTTTTCATGTTTCTAAATTTTGGGATATCTTTCGTTGAAAACTCTGCATCTTCGACTTATAATTCTGTTGCACTCACCATGATTAAAAAAACTGTTCTGACTAAGTACGAGGATGGTTCGATAAGTTCTCAGCCTGAAACAGAGAGGGCGTTAGTAGGATCGAATAACTATAATATTTTATAAGCATTAACCTTGAGATGACGCTCTGCAAAGTTTCAGATGTTTGCGTTCAGTTGCTTGTTTGTGGCGATCGAGTGAACACATAAGGTTCGATATTTTGTGAAAGATGCATAAAATTGAATGTCGAGCGGTTATAAACTACTTTGTTCTTGGCATGAAAAAGCTTTCTGCGCGATGGCTGCCGCGTTTGTTAACAGTCCAAAAACGCCTTCGAATGAACACTTCGCAAGAGTGTTTAGACTTATTTAGACGCAATCCTGCTGAGTTTCTTCGACGTTTTATAACTATAGATGAAACATGAATTCACCATTACACGCCAGAGACAAAGCAGGAGTCTAAACAGTGGGTGGGGGCAGGTGAAAGTGCGCTAAAAAAAGCAAAAGCGATTCCGTCTGCAGGAAAAGTCATGGCAACAGTTTTTTGGGATTCACACGGCATGGTGCTTATAGACTATTTAGAACAAGGCCAAACCATCACCGGGGAGTATTACGCTTCACTACTGGACCGTCTGCAGCATGTGATTAAGGCTAAACGTCCACATCTTGAAAAAAAAAGTGCTCTTTCATCAGGATAACGCGCCTACACACAAATCTATGGATGTTGCTGCAGCGATTACTTTCTCTTCCCAAACTTGAAAAAATGGCTTGCTGGACGAAAATTCCCTTCAAATAACGAGGACAGAGCAACGACAACTGCTTATTTTGCAGAGTTGGACAAATCGCATAATACTACGGGTATTAAAATGTTAAAAAATCGTTGGTCTAAATGTATTGAAGTACAAAGGGACTATGTTGAAAAATAAATAAAAACATTTTCTAAAATCTTTTGTTTTCTTTATCAGGCCGAGAACTTATCGAACCATCCTCGAATAGGAACACCCTATATGGACAGATAGGGAATATTCTTACCTATCTACGGATTGTATCAACAACATGACATTGTATTTCAAAAAATTTTTCTTTAATTTTTTAAATTTTTACCGCGGAATACACAATTATTGAGAAAACATTTCAACATCTTTGAGTTGGAGAATACTTTCTGCAGAAACATTTTTGACTGAAATGGGAATAACGTCTTTTGAAACAATGTTTTCAGAAGTGACGTTTCCTTTTGTCGGAGAAAAATGTCTTCTAGGGCGATTTTACCAACGTTGATTTTATCAACACCGTCGCCATTAGTGATGGAATTTAATGATTGTAGTAATCCTTGATCTTCAATTTCGTCATCGATTTCCAGTCTCGCTGGAACGAAAACAATATCTTCTATTATATTTATTCTGTTATCAGTTAATTGCACCATTTTGCTTATATTTGGTTTTGAAAAGATTGTTTAATAACGTAACTTTTGTAGACAAACTTGAACTGAAATTTCAAATTTTTTATCTAGTATTCATAAAAATAATAAAATATAAAATGCTCTTTTCTGTCTCATCCTACGACCATTTTTTCCTATTTTTAGCTTTATAAAGAGTGAGTGCAAATAGTTTAGCAGATAATATGTATATAATGTAAGATATATTCTTCGATTTAAAGCTTGTTAGTGTTGTAATATAGGAGAAAGTCTAGTTTTACTACTTATCGACTTGTCCCTGTATACCCCTATATTACAAGCAAGTTCGGTTTTCTTTTTTCGTTGTCTATATCTGTCTCTCTTCCGGGTTATTCTTGTCGGGAAAACCAAGAAAAGACCTGCCGTGCTAAATCGGGATTCTTATATTTCGAATTTCTTTCTCTAAAAATGTGAGTGTTTCGTCCCGGTACCAACTATAGGACTCATCAGTGGGATTCTAGTTCCCAGATTCCCAGACACCCTTCTGTCGTATTTATTAATGTTCGGACCTTGTATTTGAAGTTAAATCCGGCCGGAGAATGGCGGTAAGATGTTGAATAATACGACATTAGAGATAAAATTTACACTTCGGCCAATTGTGAGCATTAAAAATCACTTCAATAGAAAAATTGACCAACCCGAAATCTAACAATGTTAACGGCAAATATTTTTTGCTAACTAGAATTTTTTTGAAAATATATTAAAATCATAATTCTTTTAGGTTATCAACAGACTGGTTAACCTTAATACAGCTCTAAGATACGCCGTAAAAGAAGACGGACCTCTCACGTCGTCGGTCGGACTGGAAGCAGTTGGTTTCATATCAACCAAATATGCTAACCGGTCGGACGATTGGCCTGACATGGAGTTCATGATCGTTAGTACGGCAACTGCTGCTGACGGAGGTAATTAGAAATTTGTTGCCATTTTACTAGCACAACATATTTGTAATCGTTATATTAAGGAACTGGATTTTTAACACTAAAAAAAACACATTTCATCAAAAGTATTTCCTTCTCCAGGTACCCAAGTAAAGAAAGCCCATGGTCTTTCCGATGATTACTACAAAGAAGTATTCTCAGACATCAACTACAAAGACTCCTTCGGAGTGTGGCCAATGATGCTACGCCCGAAATCAAGAGGGGTAATCAAGCTACGCTCCAAAAACCCCTTGGACTACCCATTGCTGTACCACAATTACCTCACTCACCCTCACGACGTCAACGTTCTGCGAGAAGGAGTCAAAGCAGCTATAGCCTATGGAAATACAGAAGCCATGCGACGTTTTGGTTCTAGGTTTTACGACAAACAAACCAGAGTTCCCAATTGCAAACACTTACCTCCTTACACTGACGAGTACTGGGACTGCTTCATAAGGCAGTACACTCTTTCCATCTATCACTATTCCTGTACGGCCAAAATGGGACCCCAAAACGATCCCTATGCAGTCGTAGACCCTCAATTGAGGGTCTACGGGATCTCGGGGTTAAGAATCATCGATGCTTCCATAATGCCCGTCATTACCAATGGAAATATTAACGCTCCAGTCATTATGATTGGTGAAAAGGGAGCTGATTTGGTTAAAAGTTATTGGTTAGGTCTCGGAAAGAAAAGAAGAAGGAGGCTTGCTGAAGAGGTCGTAGAACCACTACTGAAATTTAACGCTAGGCTACGAGATGAAGGGAACATGACTGTAGTTATGATGTAGATAAAATTTGTAGATTTACAAAAAAGAAATTGTGATTTAAAATGCACATGTAATAGGTGTTTCGGTTAATAATGTTGATTTTTTTCACAAAATTTGAATGCTTGTTTTCAGAACAAAATGAATTACTTCAATAATATATTAGCTAAGACTTTTTTCCATCTTCTATAAAAGAATTTTTCACTTCTTCGTAAGAATTTAAGGTTTGTTCTGAAAATCCGTATTGAATTGATCATAATAAATGGTAGTCCGAAGGGGCTAAGTTTGGTAAATATTACGAGTGGAGTACGACGTCTTATTTAACGTTTTCCAAAACCGAAAAACTTATTATAAAATTTACAATGTAAGAATTAAAATGTACTAGTGATTCCTACCTTGGTAACAATAGTACTTTTTTTAATAAAAATATCATTTCATGAATGATTAAAAAAACAAACATATGTGTGCAACTAAATTAAAAGCATAATAATACGTATGTATATAGATATTGTAAATAAATATGTGTTCATATAGATTAATGCTACTTAAAAGCCATATATTTTTGTAAAATAATTTATCAGATAATGGAGAGGAATAAAGAATTTTTAGATACAGGCATAGCTGGGTATTAAGTTGTTTCATGGAAGTTTCTTCTTCTTTTTCAATGAATGGAAGCATTGGGGAGAGTATTTCCAAAAACATGAACCTTTTTCATTTCAGTAATGCTTTGTATTTAATGTTTTCCGTAGCTCTGTAACCAGTGTACCTAGATATAATCCATAATAGTAGATTTTATTCTTGATGACCAAATAAATAATCAGATTTAGCATAAGATTATTTTGTTATTAAATAAAAAGAGGAGATAGAAATATGCTCAACACCTATTTTGCTCACGTTAAAAATGTATATAGTAGATTGTAGGATCTTTAGACTTTTGTGGATATATTTTTGATAATAAAGTAGATTTACAACAATATATATGAATAATTTTTCTTGAAAAGAATATCTCAGTGGTGGTTGCGAAGAAAAATCTTCTTCTCAGTGCCGTGTAAATAATCACACCACAGTGAGATTCGTCGATCATTGTCCTCATTGTCTGGGAGTCATTATTTTCACAGTATCTATTTAAGGAGCACCCCTAAAGAGGTGCCGTGAAAATAATCGAAGGATTTTTTTCGTCGCACTTTCGTTGAATGATTTTCTTCATAGCCACCTTTGATTATATATATATATATATATATATATATATATATATATATATATATATATATATATATATATATATAAATAAGTAGATAAGTTTTTGTCCGTGTAATTTAAAATAAAATATAATAAAATATTGGCGAAGCGGACGTGAAAATTTGTCAGTCTACATGATTCTCGTGTTATAAAGTGCGGAAATATGGAAAAACTCCGGGTCCGACAGATGGCGACAGCGCTGTTTCGTCCTAATATGGGACTCGTCAGGCCACCGCAGTCGGTACAAACCATCATCTCGCCTTTGCATCGTATAAAGCTGAATTTATAATCAAAACACAGCAAATAAGACGACAAAGGCGACATCTCGATGGTCCACTTGATTTTTTTGATTATAAATTCAGCTTTATACGATGCAAAAGCGAGATGATGGTTTGTACCGACTGCGGTGGCCTGACGAGTCCCATATTAGGACGAAACAGCGCTGTCGGACCCGGAGTTTTTCCATATTTTGTAGTGCTCCGCACTGTATAACCCAAGAATCATGTAGACTGACAAATTTTCACGTCCGCTTCGCCAATATTTTATTCTATTTTATTTTAAATTACACGGACAAAAACTTATCTACTTATTTATTTACTTGTTTGGCTTTGAAACACGCAAAGCGATGCTCTCATGGTGGGATCGTTTGGTGCGACACGTGGCTTTGGCTGCTAAAATAAGCGGTAGGCTTGCTTGCCAGTACCGAAAAATGCGACCCCTATCCTCTGGGCAGCGCGTTTCGTGTACTCGATTTTACATATTTCTGTTTTAATTCACCGTCACGCCACCATATGACGGTTCTTTTACAAACTTCCTTAATCTGTATGATTCTTGTGTTATCAAGTGGACCATCGAGATGTCGCCTTTGTCGTCTTATTTGCTGTGTTTTGATTATAAATTCAGCTTTATACGATGCAAAGGCGAGATGATGGTTTGTACCGACTGCGGTGGCCTGACGAGCCCCATATTAGGACGAAACAGCGCTGTCGCCATCTGTCGGACCCGGAGTTTTTCCATATTTTGGAGTGCTCCGCACTTTATAACACGAGAATCATGTAGACTGACAAATTTTCACGTCCGCTTCGCCAATATTTTATTCTATTATATATATATATATATATATATATATATATATATATATATATATATATATATATGTTTATGCGGCTTTTACAGAGGATTACTCCGTGTGAGATGCAATAGCAGTGGATATATCCACATTATACCGTTGTAGTGCTGAAATCACATTCAGCAAACGTACAACTATATGCATCTCCGTGTATAGATGAAGTCAAATTTGAACAGTAAATGCAAACTTCGTTCCATCATTCCCTCCCGTGTTAGAGTTTGCACAAGTTGGATAAATTGCTACAGAACACAATTCATCCTATTCCACCACCATCGAGATGATGGCCTACCTGTACCACCATACCGAGAAGAAAGTCAATACCTCTGCCATATCACTGTGGCGGGGAGGGTAAGATTTTAAGTAGACAGTTGTTTTCTACACATTTTGCTCTCGGTTATTTATATATATATATATATATATATATATATATATATATATATATATATATATATATATATATATATATATATTGTAAGTCTTCACGGAATGAAAGGTTTGGTTGCTCTGGGTGTTGCAATCCGTTCGTTCAAAAAATCGTTATCACGACGTTTCGCCAAAATGTTATTTGGCATTTTCAAGTACGGCTCGTCTCGTTAGTCACTTAGAAGAGTTCTGGATTTATTAAAACATTATTGAGGCTATTAGTTTCATAGTGTCCTGTAGAAACTACTGAAACAAAATTCTTTTATCTCTATCGTTTTTGCAGACCTGCATAGTTATGTCATTAGGTAATAGAGACTAATAATATTAATATACGAGATCAGTTCCAGAATAGATCGGCCTGACACATAGATGGCGGTGGCTGAAAAAATATAATAACTGTGGTAGATAGTACCAATCTTGGAAAGATCAAATTTTAAGTTTGAAGACGCTACGTTGTTTATTACTTGTTTGACAGCCATCAACTGTGAACCCTCTCAGTGAATTTGTAAAAATGGCAAAAATTGGTCATCGTTATGTGATTGAAGATTTTCATTTGAAAGGACTTAGTGCAACCAATGTCAAAGCGGAGTTAGATTCTGCTTTGGGGGAATCTACACCTTCGTTTTCAATAGTGAAGTATTGGGTGGCAGAGTTTAATCGAGGTCGTACGAGCTGCGCAACCAAATGAGGTGACCATTTCAGAAATGGTGACAAAAATCCACAAAATGGTATTGGATGACCGTCGACTAAAAGTGCAAGAGTTAGTAGAAATGGTAGGCATTTTAAAAAGTGCTATACATCGCACATTGATTGAATATTTGAACATGAGAAAGCTGTATGCAAGATGGGTACCGCATTTGCTCACACTCGAACAAAAACAGCGTCGCCATTGTGAGGATGTTTCAATCGAGTGTTCATAACTATAGATGAAACATGGGTTCATCACAATACACCCGAGACAAAGGAACAGTCGAAACAATGGACTGAAAAGGGAAAATCGGCTCAAAAGTAGACAAAGACGGTTCCATCTACAGGCAAGGTCCTGCACGCGAACTCCGTAACACGATAGAAATAGAAACAGAAAAGAAATAGAGAAGAAAGAAAATTTCTTTCTATCAACGGAACCTACTCTCTAGGATATTTTCCTTACAACTTCGGGCTAGTTCGCATAGAAATAACTACAAACTACCATCTCTAAAAACATTTATCTTTTCTAGGGACTTTATAATTAAAAGAAAAAAATACTAAACATATTTACTTTGTAATTTTTTAGGTTAATTGACCAAAAATTTTTATCGTGAAATCTCCAATATCATATTTTAAAGTATTTAATTCTAGACTTTTTTTTTAAATTACCTATTAGAAAATATGGATCCGATATTTATGTATTTTGTATAAAATATTGAAGACTAGAGAGATATTTTGTGTGCTCAACCGACATTTAGCAGAGCCCTGTCAGAAGCTTTTTGTTCCAGGGTCTAGAAGTTTGTGCAGCTCAGTAAAACGGAATTAAAGACTTTTTCAATTGGATATATAATATGTATATATTTATTTATTTTTTCTTAATTCAGCTCTAATAATTTATTATTGTTCTCATTCTTAACGTTAAGAAATAAACAGAAATAAAAATAATTATTGCTATTTTGATATCTTTTTCTTATATAACGTGTAAATCTATACTTTTCGCTAAATAAAATATAAAAACAAATTTATGAACTTTATTTCACTCTTAGAAACAAATATATCTCATATTCAACATAACCACAAATTCAAACACACGTAAATCAGGAAAAAAATGAGACATACTTATGCAGCATTTAAATTGCTCTGAGAGAGATAGAAAAACAGAAACAAGCCCGAGACTCTTTCTATTTCTATAGCACGAGTGCTTGTTCGGATATACCCGACCGTTGCCGAATATGCTTATAGAGTAGGTTTTGAATGCTTTTCCGTAATAGAAAGAAATAGCAAAGAAATTTCTTTTCTATTCTCTTACGGAGTCCGCGTGCTGGCTTCAGTTTTTTGGGATCCGCATGGTATAATTTTTATTGATTATCTTGAAAAAGGAAAAACCATCAACGGCGAGTATTATGCAAACTTATTGCAGCGTTTGAGTGAAGAAATTATGGAAAAAAGGCAGCATTTGTTGAAAAAGAAAGTATTGTTCCATCACGACAATGCGCTTGTTCACACATGGGTTATTGCAGTGGCCGAAATAAATAATTTAAAGTACGAATTACTTCCTCATTCGCCAGATTTAGCACCTTCTCTTTCCAAACTTGAAGAAATGGCTCGGCGATAAAAGATTTGCCAACGATGATGTGAAAGCTGCAATAGATGGCTATTTTGAGGAGCTCGATGTTTCTTACTATAAACATGGTATCAAAGCTATTGAACATCCCTGGGAAAAGTGTATCGAGTTAAAAGGAGACTATGTCGAAAAATAAATAAAGGCCAATTTATTACGTTCCTCGTATATGCTTGTAAAGTTTTTTACGCCTGAAATAACCACAAATCATTTCACTTATCTGGGATCACACCATTTTATAGAAAAAAACGAACTCACAGATATGAACAATCAGTTTTCTCAATTATTTGACCTTTCGATTAACACTGCACTTTCATTTATTTTCCATGTTATGAATGTATTTGCCCGTTGAACCCTGCGAGATTTCTTATTGAGTTTTCTCGGTACTTGTTCATTTCGGACAAATATAATTACTTTTACTTTTTCTCGTTCTTATAAATCACCTAGCAATAGATGACAAGCAAAAAAACGACCTATTCCGAAACGAGTGGTTTAAGACAAATGGAGAAGCACTGACAGGCAATCAATTAGGAGCAATATAACACTAAACTATTAGTAAAAAAGTCAAAATATATTTTTATGGCTTTTATTTTAAATGTTCACTAAAAGCACTAAATACTTGATTAACCTGAGTTTGTTTAGAGTCTTAAAACACATTTTACAAATTACTTGCTATATACATACTGTTGTGAAAACGTTCACAACGGGGTCAGTAGATAATTCCACTAATTGAATCTAATAAACAAATCTGGTCATGCCAAAACTCTTTATAACATTCACAAGAAAATGTTATTCTAAAACCTTTTTAAAAGTTGCTTATTCCTCTAAATAAGTTGAAATATCATATTTTAATTTTTTATTGCTTCCAAGATTGCCAGATCTTTTTGATCCGTGCCGCAAAAAGGCGAAACACCGGTGAAATTAAGCCGAGAGATAAACCGATACTTTCGGCCTCGTCAGGAAAAATTGCGATTGGCAATTTTTAAGAGCCAGCGGGGCTTTTTAGAGAGAAAAGGACGTGAATACAAATTAAAAAAGAGTTATCTTCTCCGCGATTGAAAAAGGTCAGAAAGTACTCAGCTCTTGTAAGAAGAACTCTCTCAGCTCGCGTAAAAAAGACAAGAAATATCTCGCTCTCTCAAGTTGAAAAAAAAAACGCTCGTTGTAAATCACTGGAAACAAAGGTGCGGTGTGTGCAATCCTGTATTAGTAAAATTTCTCCCTCTCTCGTAGATTTGATGGAATAAAAGTAAAGTGAAATAGTATTAATGTAAAGTAAGAAAATAGTGCAGTGGCGCATTATAAGGTTTCAAGAGAAATACTGTAAATAACCATTTTTATAATTCTTCTTTTTACTGTTATTAATAAATACCAAGGAAATCAGCTGTGGTGCTCTTTTATTTATAAACTTTGATGGTCCTTCACCCTACCTACCCCCCATGAACCAGCGTATAAACATAAATTGGTGGATTCGATTTAGCGCTTTTAAACGAAAACATTTAAAAAACTGCATTTATACTATACAAAATAAAATAGAGTTTGCCCTATAGAATATAGGGAAACAGTTGGATTCAGCCTATTTAATTAATTTTCAAACATTTAACTAGAATATTCAATTTATTTCATCAGGTCTACAATACAAAAACTACATTTGTATACAGCAATATGCTATAGTATGGTTGGTTGCCTACTAGCACCGAAGAATAAAATAAATAAGAAAATATCAGTTGTAATAGGTGTTCTGGTTAGTAATGTTGAGTTTTTCGCAAAAATTTGAGCATTTGTTTCAAGAACAAAAAAAAAAATACCTCAATAACCCAAGTATTGATTATCGTTAGCTATGCCTTTTTCCCATCTCTCTGTTAAAAAATAGACTCCGCGCCTAAAGAGCTGTATGAATGTAAGTGCTGTTCTGAAAGTTCGTGATGCATCGATCGAAATAAATGGTAATCCGAGAGAGCTAAGTCCGGAGAATACGGCGGCTGGGGTTAAACATCCCATTTAACGTTTTCAAAATAGTTTTGATTGTTTTTCATTCAATGTTCAGTTTAATTTTATCAGTTGTTGTTGATATCGATTGCCAGGTATTGGCAGCTCCCTTATCATCCCTCCAGATACCCAGTACGGCATTCTTTCCATGTATATTGCGAACTGGTTGTGATGTTGAAGACTAGCCTGGATCTTGCAAAGTAGTAGATATCTGTTGGACTTCCATTGTCTTTATTTTTTGTTGAATATCACGACGTTTCGGCTAGTAATTATCTCTAGCCGTTTTCAGTTTCACTTGAAAACGGGTAGTTTTCTATTTTTGAAGTAACATGCGGCTATGCAAAAGATGTTAGATGTTATATATATTCCAGCTAGCTTGCCGAGATACGTTGGCAGAGTTGCCAATTTTATATCGGCGCTTTAGAAAAAATTACAACAGGTGAACAGTTTTATCTCAAAAAAAAAACAGAGATGAATTTAGAAAAACCTAAAAACAAAAACACCCAGCGAAATAAACTTCACAATGGATAAAAAAAAATCATATTTAAAGATGTCCACAGTACTTCTTGAATAAATGTGCAATAACAAGCGATCATCAAATAATAACAGGAAACATCTGGATAAAAACGAGCAAAGAAAGATATAAAGTGATAAAAGGACAGAGAATGAAAGCATGAACACGCAGAAGAAACAAGTAAGAGTTTGAAGACTACATTATCAAATCCATACAATGAAAAGAAAATTTAACAATAGAAAAAGGAAAAATTTTCAACTCAACATTGAAGAAACATTTTATGAAACTTTACACACCAATCAGGCATCTAACAGAATATTTACAAGAGAAAGTAGAAACTGAATTGGTTTTTTAGTAAAATCGCTGAGAATTATTATCAGCGAGTAACGAGACGAACCGTACTTGAAAATGTCAAATGAGATTTTGGGCGAAACGTCGTGAAAACGATTTTTAGAACGAACGGATTGAAACCCGGAATAACCAAACCATTCATTCCATCATCCGTGAAAACTTACTATATAACATGTATGTATATATATATATATATATATATATATATATATATATATATATATATATATATATATATATATACTTATATGATATTCTTTTAAGGAAAAATAATAAACAAAATGGAGTAAAAAATTCCAAACTATTTTGACTACACCACTCATAAAAAAATGATTTTAAAGGATAGGAATGCATTTTTTAATAATTTTTTTCTATATGATGTATTTTTTAATCTTATTCTTTTTAGTCGACATTTTCGTAGTTTTTAAAAATAGTGATCCCAAATACATATGGAATATATGATTTTCCTTTTCCCTTTTTTTGCGACATGGTGACGTAAAAACGTGCGATCCAAATCAAATTAACGATATGTATGACCTGTCGCTATATATATATATATATATATATATATATATATATATATATATATATATATATATATATATATATATATATATATATATATATATATGCGGCTTTCACGGATTTCTCCGTGTGAGAAGCAATAGCAGTGGATATATCCACATTATGCCGTTGTAGTGCTGAAATCACATTCAGCAAACGTACAACTATATGCAGCTCCGTATATGAATGAAGTAAGATGCGAACAGTAAATGCAAACTGCGTTCCAATCATATCCTTTCCATGTGTTTCCACAGTGGCAGGGAGGGTAAGTTTTGACTTTCTTCTCGGTAGGTGGTACAGGTAGGCCATCATCTCGATAATAGTGGAATAGGATAAATTGTGTTCCTCCGCAATTTGTTCGAACTGTGCAACCTCTAACACGGAAAGGATATGATTGGAACGCAGTTTGCATTTATTGTTCGCATTTTACTTCATATATATATATATATATATATATATATATATATATATATATATATATATATTATATATATATATATATATATATATATATATATATGCATATTAACAAATGATTGATGATTACTCACAATGCTTAAAAACTCTCAAATCAATAAAATTAAATCCACCCTTGGTATCAATATTTGTCGACTTCCGAAAGGCATTTGATACGATAGAATTGTATACAATTCTAAAAACATTACAGTAGCACGGATATTGTGACAAAGTCGAGAATACAATATATATTAAGTAAATAAGTAACTCGATTATTAAATTAACTACGCTATAAAACAGTCGTTATTTTTTTTTGTACTGCAATTCTGTGAAGTTTATTTTCTTTCTATAATTTATGTAAATGCGCATAAATAAATGAAATCGCCATAAACTGATGGTATTTTTCAAATAACACTAAATCCATAAACGTTTCTAAGCACATTGTGTATGCTTATCTATAAACCTGATTACCTAATAGCCAACTTTCTTCGTTTACACAAACAGTCCCAAAATGGAGGCAAAGTGAAATGGAGAGACCGCTCCTTTGACTATTCTTGAAGAATTTTAAAACTGATGACCGCGCTACGTACGTTGCAACATCGGCTCGTGTATTGTTTTATTCATTAAAAACTATGTCAAATATAGAATTAATTAGGTTAAATATGTGTTGTTTTAAATACGAGTTAATTAAATGATTTATAATTACGTAAAAACAGTGGCGCAGAGTTATTTTTTTTTATGAATTTGTTGAGCATTTTGTGCCAATTTTCTGGAAGAAAATAAGAAACACCATTTTTGAAAATAATGTTAAATTTATTAGAGATTTTTTAAAGGAAAAAAAATGGACAAAATCAAGTAAAAAATTCCAAAATATTTTGACTACACCACTCATAAAAAAATTATTTTAAAGGATAGGAATGCATTTTTTAATTATTTTTTTTCTATATGATGCATTTTTAAACCTTATTCTTTTAGTCTCCTAACTTGTTCGAGATTTAGAGCTCGAGTTCGATTTTAGCCACATTCTCGTATTTTTTAAAAATAGTGATCCCAAATGCATATGGAATATATGGTTTTCCTTTAATATTAAATACTTTTCTCTTTTTTTGTGACATGGTGGCGTAAAAACGCGCGATCAAAATCAAATTAACGATATGTATGACCTGTCGCTATAGCATTAAATCAATCGTGAAGCATGCAAGGTCAAATGGCAAGAGACGCGGGCAGGCTGGGAGAAAGTGCGTAGCTAATAATAAAACAAATCCTTCTTATGTCATTAGAATAAGATTCAAAATAATTGTTTGCTTTAGTGAAGAAGTATGACGGTTTGTCGCTTCAAGCGATATATTGCTTTCCCCGATGTTGTTATAGGCGGTATGTTTACATAGGTGTTTATATAGGAATTCGAGCAGGACACACACACATATATATATATATATATATATATATATATATATATATATATATATATATATATATATATATATATATATATATATATATTTATTCTGAATTTTCTTAGGTATGTGGTTTTTTGTTTTTTATTTTTAAAAACAATCTAATTAAAATTTTAACGTTTCGCCCATTCTTTTGGGCGTTATCAAAAATATATTATCAGTTCATGGATAAAATTCGTTGTAGCTGTAAAGTATAAAATTCAACTGTTGAATTTTACGTAGACAACCTCAATTTTGGATCCGTCATATTGAATTTCCGAAAATAGACATCGGATTTGAATCCAGCGACCCCAAAAACCTCATAGTATATTGTATAGAATCCTTGCGTTTGTTTAATACCATTAAAATTGCGATTTTTTGTGTTTTAAGGTTAGGTACGACTGGTGAACACACCCCTATGCTTACACAAACAATGCGGTCATAAGTTTAGTGTCAATAACCAACTTTTGGCAGAAGGCGCCCACACCAAACACATCCCGAAAATTTTCGATCGACCCCACCCTATATATATATATATATATATATATATATATATATATATATATATATATATATATATATATTCTGAATTTTCTTAGGTATATGGTTTTTTGTTTTTTATTTTTAAAAACAATCTAATTAAAATTTTAACGTTTCGCCCATTGTTTTGGGCGGTATCAAAAATATATTATCAGTTCATGGATAAAATCCATTGTAGCTGTAAAGTATAAAATTCAACTGTTGAATTTTACGTAGACAACCTCAATTTTGGATCCGTCATCTTGAATTTCCGAAAATAGACATCGGATTTGAATCCAGCGACCCCAAAAACCCCTTAGTATATTGTATAGAATCCTTGCGTTTGTTTAATACCACTAAAATTGCGATTTTTTGTGTTTTGAGGTTAGGTACGACTGGCGAACACACCCCTATGCTTACTCAAACAATGCGGTCATTAGTTTAGTGTCAATAACCAACTTTTGGCAGAAGGCGCCCACACTAAACACATCCCGAAAATTTTCGATCGACCTACCCAAATATATATATATATATATATATATATATATATATATATATATATATATATATATATATATATATATATATATATATATTAGCGTAAAAAACTTTATTTTGAAAAAAACAACTTTTTGGTTTATAACAAAATTACCTAAACATTTTTTGGGCATCCACTGTCGATATTCGTAATCTCTCTTTCTCTCTCTCTCTCTCTCTCTCTCTCTTTCTCTCTAGCAGCCCAGGCCTCTTCTAGTCTCTTTCATTCCAACTTATTTTCTGAAATACGGTGCCAGTTTCCACCCACTTTCCTTTTTATGTCGTCTATCCATCTTCTTGAGGGTCTTCTGATACTTCTTTTTGACGACCTAGGTCTCCATGGCAATATATGTTTTGTCCAGTTTAAATAGTTTTGCCTAGCGACGTGTCCTACCCAGGTCCATTTCAAAGTAGCAGTGTGTGTTATTACATCCTCCACTTTCATGCGTCTTCTTACTTTTTCGTTCCTTTTTCGGTCCCGTAGTGATATTTCCAGCATGATTCTTTCTATTGCTCGCTCAGTTGTATGCAATTTATTGGCTGCTTTAATTGTTAATGTGGTTGTTTTCATTTCATAGGTCATTATTGGGAGAACGCACGAGTCAAATACTCTTCTTTTCAAATTAATAAGAGTATCGGGATTTTTAAGAGCGTATCCTAATCTTTCAAAGGCTGTCCATGACATTCTAATTCTTCTATTTATTTCCGCTTCTTGGTTTTCTTTTCTAAGCCTAATTAGATGGCCTAAATACACATATTCCTCGACTCTTTATATTTCGTTGTTTCGTACATAAAGTGGCGTATCTTCTGGAGACATTATTTTGGTTTTTGCTTGATCCAACTTTCTCTGAAGCATTTTTCAACTCAAAGAGCATTTCCTGTAACTGGTCTAAATCTTCACTTATTACTACCATGTCAACCGCGAAACATAAATGGTTGAGATATCTACCATCGATTCTAATGCCCTTATGTTCCCAGTCCATTTGCTTAAAGACATCTTCCAATGTTAAAGAGTTTAGGGGAAATCGTATCTTCCTATCACACCCCTCGATCAATATTTATCTTCTGTGTTTCTAGGTCCTCTGTTATCTTTACTTGCAGTGTGGTCTTATCGTAAATATATTTCAGAAGATTTCTGTATCTGGAATCAATCTTCGCATTGCCCATTGTCTGAAATATCGCCCATAGCTCGACAGAGTCAAAAGCCTGGCTATAATTAACACATGCTAGATGGATTTGAATATTATATTCGGTGAATTTTTTAATTAGTAATTTGAAGTTCTGTATCTGTTCTATTGTACTAAAGCCTTTTCGAAACCCGGCTTATTCTGGAGATTAACAGGAGTCAAATTTGCTTGTAAGTCTATAATTATAATCTTTGTAAGCAATTTGTATGGATGGGGCTGAAGACTTATGGGGTGATAAGTTCCGATGTCTAATTTGTCGCCTTTTTTGTATAGAAGAATGACTCGGGCGATTTGCCAGTTATCAGGGATTTTACCCTTTTGAAGACATTTATTCAAAAGAAAACTCATTGAATGTTGCGTTGCAACAACTCTGAGTTCCAACGTTTCTTCAGATATAACATCTTCGCCTGGGACACGCTCAGATGTGACAAAGTATGTTCAACTCTTCGATTGTGATGTCGGGTATTTCTTCTGAACCAACATTTGTAACATTGGGGAGCTTGATGTCTGGTCAATGTTAGCCACTTCGCTTCGTCCATTTTTTGTCTCTCCTTCTTAATCTTTAAATTGGTTTATATTGCGTTTACTGTTTGAGTTTATGGATTTTAATACCATCATATTTTTGTTGTTTTCTATGGTAGTTCTAATACTTTCTATGTTGCGTTTCCTGATATCGTGTCTAATTTTTTTCTGATTTATTTGTTTAGTTGTACGTAGCCTGCTGTACTTTTTCCACATTTTTTAGTTTATTTAATTATTTTTTTAATTTTCTTTAATATTCGTAATCAGGGGGTCAAAATATATATAATAAACTTTGATGAAGCCATGTCTCTTCTTCGGCTACGAAAGCCCTCTGGGCTCCCGGACTATAAGGAAAAAATCTCGCATCAGGAAAACCTGATACCCTAGATAAAGACTAAGGTTATTTTGAGTCTGGTTGGATAAAATATCCATGAAGTGCCATTAAATTCCCAGAAGAAAAACTGTAATATAAATTTCGTAGGCTGAGTTATCTTTCTTTAAAAGATTCTCGAAACAGTACTTTAAATTGTTTGATTCGAAACTCAGAATTTGTTTCACAAAATTAGTTGTCACAACAAATCAAAAAAAAAAAAATTCATGGGTGAATCAGAAATTTGAATTAAATTGTTCAATATTCAAAAATAAGCAAAAATACTACTCTCTAATTCGTAGTTACGCCCATGTCACACGTCACATAATATATTCCATTAATAGAACAAAAATAATGCTTTTAATTGAGATGCATCCATCAACGTCTACACAAAAATTTTTGTCAAAAACGATACAACATAATTTCCAAACAACAGAAAAAATTACATCCAGCCACTTTCTCTATAACGGGCGGTGGGTATAGTGTAATGCAAGAATAGATAAAGATAATAGATACACAACTATCTGTAGTTACTTCCTAAAACAATTTAATCATTTCTTCGTATTTTACGGGGCTTCTCAACGAGCAGTTTTAGGTTAGTTCAAGTTTTGTATTCACTACGCGACGAGTATCTTTTAAAATACTGCGTGGAAAGTGAAAAGTAATTATTATTATCATCATTTTTTTGGTAAGAAAAAAATTAAATAAAGGTAAGTTCGCATTAACCTATTTTGATTGATAAATTTCTGGTTTTTGTCTACTTTCATATACCATTCAGCAGTCCCGTAACTTGGAAGGAAAAGTGTAGATTCGAAGTTTTTTTATTAAGTTTGTAATTAAATTATTTGAAAATGCTTTTATAAAAAATCGGAACGAAATCCCGAAATATTGTGGACAAAGACACTGAAGTAATGCGCTCTTTCTGCTTTCAAAGAATCAGTAAATGCTCTTCTTAAAAATCAAAAAGGATATCTACGCTCATAGGTATAATTATTTATTATAATTTGTTATTACCACCGCTTAAAAATGTTTTTTTTACTAACACGATGGTGCTCCACCACACGGAATCGTTCCAGTTACCGAGTTGTTACAAGCAATATTTTATGACAAGTGAATTGCCAACAGTGGACCTTTCCTGTGGCCTCCTAGTTCTCCTGATTTGTCGGTCTTAGATTATTTTATATGGGTATCGATAAAAAACATAGTTTATTATAATCCAGTGACAACGATGGATGCATCAGTCAAATAAGCATTTTGCCGGGATACTCAGTCATCCAGGCACAGACTAGGATTTTCGGGTAATATAAGAGATAGTTCGTCATGAGTGGCCGTTTTAATTGAATCTGGAGATAAACTTCCAAAACTGTCCCTTACCCCTTGCCATACAGTCCTCCTACTCCAATCAAATAAGCGAAAAAAAAGACCTAGTTGGGGCACTCATTCATCCAGGCCTATAGAAATAAAACGTATATGTTCTCTGCATGAGATTTTGTGTTATAAACTTTTTGTAAACAATTAAAGGTCAAAAAATGTATTTTTTTGCACTTTCTTGCTTACCACCAAAAACTAAAGAAATTTTTGGACAAAATGGAATAGCCATCTCGTAGAGAATTGAAAAACCTACAAATTGGTTTTTTACCGATCTCGATATTTTTATTTGTTGCTGAGAAAAATGCAAAACAAGGTCAATATTGTTATATTATTCAATTAACAATAACTAGTGCTAAATGCAACCTACGACTTTGTTGTTACGTAAAAAGTTGGGCCTTTTAATGCTTAATATGTGCTAAAAATTTCAAATCGATTCATCAAATAGTTTGTGCAAAATTTAATTTGTTTATCACAGACAAGCGAATTTTGCAGTAACTTTCTAGCTCCATCGATGAAGGTACACCGATTCCGAACACATCCCATGAAAGAGGAACTCTTCTTCTATGAGAAGTATTATATAGAATCGAGGAAAAATAACTTTAAATTTGTTTAAACTTCATTAGAAAACCACTATAATTTTTATCTTGTAAACAAGTTAAATAACTTTTTTGTTTTTGCCAATAAAAAAATTCTATTTTCATTTTTGGGAAGCTGTCATTTGTAGACAAAGAGCGACTTTTGTAGTCTCTTTATGATATTATGAAAATTATTAGTATAGAATGGTCAAAAAAGAAGAATAAAAATTATATTTAAAAAATCGTCAAAAGTCAATTTTTTCAAATATAAAGCACCTATTTTTATAATTTTATCTTATTAAACATTAAAAATGAGGGTAACTTTGTATAAGGTTGTCTATTTCAAAAATTTTGTAGTTTTCAAAATATTGGCGATTGAACATTTTTCTATTGTAAAAATGCTATACGACTTTTAAGTTTTGTTATTTGTTGGCCATGAAGGCGAGGCGTGGCGAAAATAAAATAATCCTGTTCCATTTTCAGTTGACATATATATATATATATATATATATATATATATATATATATATATATATATATATATATATTTTCTCTACTTTGTCTTTTCTTGGGTTTAGGTTCTATATTTAATAAAAACACAAAACGATTGACGTTTCGCCCTTTATTTAAGGCATTTTCAAAATTCTTTCCTCCTAAAAATATATAATTAAAATACACCACATAAAAAACATATTTACAATTTCAAAAAACAAACAAGACACTTAAAAACAGTATTCAAAACTTTAAAATTTTTTAAAAATATTTAATTTTACCGGTACACACCTTGACATTTTGTTGCTCTGTTACTAAATAAAATTCAAATTTTATATCGTCTACTGAGGATACGTGGAATGCGAATGTGTTTTATTTTTTTTAATATTTTTTATATTTTATAATGCATAAAAAAACAAATAAGGTATATGTTTGGTTTTATGTTTAAGAGCATATTCAATTTTTGATTCTTATTTGACCGGATCGAATACTTAATATTTTTGTTTAAATTAGGCTTGCGTAAATGTGGCTCAAATTTCCCATATCTGTTCTGTCGTTAACAGTGTTTTTATCTTTTTTAATTTCAATCGTTTCCTTTATCTGTAATTTTTGGTAATTCATATCTTTGTTTTTTATAATGGTACTGTTATAATCAAAAGTATGTTTTTTGTCCTGTCCTATATATTTTTTGGGACAATTTGTGCAAGAGATCGAATATATTAAATTTGATTTATTCATGAGAGGAGTTTTACTTTTTAAATTTGTGAACAATGTATTTAATTTATTATGTGACCTGTAGCATACGATAATATCATGCTTTTTTAAAATGTATTTTATTTTTTCTGACAGCTTAAATGGCCATAAATAAACGAAAAACGCCTCAACAGCATCAAACAAACACACACAGGACGAAAAACATACTTTTGATTATAACAGTACCATTATAAAAAACAAAGATATGAATTACCAAAAATTACAGATAAAGGAAGTGATTGAAATTAAAAAAGATAAAGACACTGTTAACGACAGAACAGATATAGGAAATTTGAGCCACATTTACGCAAGCCTAATTTAAACAAAAATATTAAGTATTCGATCCGGTCAAATAAGAATCAAAAATTTAATAGCCTCTTAAACATAAAACCAAACATGTACCTTATTTGTTTTTTTATGCATTGTAAAATATAAAAAATATTAAAAAAATAAAACATATTCGCCTTCCACGTATCCTCAGCAGACGATGTAAAATTTGAATTTTATTTAGTAACAGAGCAACAACATGTCAAGGTGTGTACCGGTAAAATTAAATATTTTTAAAAAATTTTAAAGTTTTGAATACTGTTTTTAAGTGTCTTGTTTGTTTTTTGAAGTTGTAATTATGTGGTGTATATAATTATATATTTTTAGAAGGAAAGAATTTTGAAAATGCCTTGAATAAAGGGCGAAACGTCAATCGTTTTGTGTTTTTATTAAATATAGAACCTAAACCCAAGAAAAGACAAATTAAAGAAAAATGATATAATCTATGGTTCAAGAATCAAGAATATATATATATATATATATATATATATATATATATATATATATATATATATATATATATATATATATATAACCGAAAGTGCCTCAGTCTTGAAAATATTTTACCGAATTGCCCCGATCACATTTAGTAAACTGCCAAACTTTAAAAATTTACCAAAGTTTATTGGCCGAGAAATCGATCGCAGCAGTTTGTGTGGGACACCCTGTATATGTGCCGATGTTAGTCTTCTAATAGACGCATAGGTTCAGGCATTTTATCATGAAACATTCTTTATCAAAATTTAAAAGCTGAATGATGGTGATTTGCGTTTGTTTTATACGTCACCAGTTAGACACCGTGACGAAACTTTTTCATATTTATGTTTTTGACGAAATAGTCATGTAATTCTAATACACTCTTAGATCAACTGAACTCTGTTTGTTCGTACATTCTCCCAAAGCCAGATATAGAACAATTAAAGCATAGATCATCTTTTTGTGCAGCGCCACAATAGCAATAAAACGCAATAAATTACAACATTCTAACCAATGAGGCTAAAAAAATATTCGACAAAATCTTCCTAGTTACATAAAAACGAAATCTGTGTTTGTTCTTCCATTTTTCAACATTACGTGACGAGTCGATGCGATTATAAAGATAAACCTAACCTAGAAGAGTTAAATAATTAGCGAATTCGTTCCGCAACACGAATAAGCTGTAAATACGTTGAACAATTAAATAACCAAAGAGCGAAGTGAAAGTGAACTTTACAACATTTCATTAGCAAGTCCGCGCGTTCACGAAAGAAAGAAGAAAACTGCCCGAAATTAGTGCCGAGAGCGAGATTGTCGATAATACAATTTTTTGCAACCAGTTGTTGAACTCCGTCAAGTTCAATTTATCGTTGGCAGGTTTATTTCTTTAAAAACTCAGGAATTGTTGACAACTTGGCAACCTTTATCAAGGTGATATTTGCTTCAGAGCAATGACTTTCAAAGGTCGTTCCGCCTGGCCTATAATAAATCGATAGTGATCGATTATATTGTGTTGTCGGAATGTCGGAAGTACGTGAGTTACGCGTATTTATTAAAGAAGAAGAAAGCATGCGTTATGAGGAAAATAATTAATTAAGTTATTACCAATATTGAAAGAAAAACAAATTGTATATGAATACGGGAAAAATGCGTAAACTTTTTAAAGCGAAACTTGTTCTTTAACAGTTTGAATACTGTTCCCAACTAAAAACCAACACAGTGCTGATCAAAAAGAACTTAAGACAAATAATAGTCCGGTCAAAATAGACATTGAAGGTTACATTAATTCGCACCTTGCTAAAAATTGGCATGAATGTTGGGAACCCTATTATACACAATTTGTCAATTATCCACATCAATCCGAAGTGTGGAAAAAAATTTATTCAAGGTCAAATGTTGCAAAAATCGGTTTTTTGAGTTTTCCAGCTAAACGGTAAGTTTTATAATAAAAATAGGTGAGACAAAAATCATTCATCATGCAATTATCTATAAAAATTGTTCATACACTTTTTTTCCTAAGAATCACCATTTCGGAGATACAGCGATGCAAAATGTTGAAAAAGTTGTATTCTTCATAATATGCATGTCAATTACCGTAATATACGTTACAGAACGATAATATAAGTAAAAATATTAATTTTCGTAGCGTATACATACATATTATACAGTTTTAAAAATATAAACTCCAAAAAAAACCCAGTCCCTCATTTTATATGACCGTACGGCCTTGAGCAACATCTGTCTGCCATTCAATTGTCCACGTGGCGACGCTCGTATACCTGCTCCTTTTTGAAGGGCCTCCCTAGATAGAATAGTATTAGTCTCAAGCATTCTTTCGTAGTAAGAACACGTAGTTATTGCTTATATTTTCAAACAAAATTTGTGCAGTTTTGTGTTTGTAATAGAAATGTCGCAGTTGTGCTTTATTTGTAATAAACATTTGACCGAAAGCGAAACAGTTACTGTTGATCGTGGCCTAAAGACATTAATTAATGCAAGTATTGAAAGAGGTGATGAATTTTCGGAATACCTGAAAGACCAGACTTCTGTGACAGTTCATGTGCAGTGTCGAAAAAACTATACTCGGAAGGGTACAATCGCTGCATTGAAAAGAAAACAGGATGAAGAACAAGCTAGTACATCAAAAATAAGTCCACCTCGTACTAGAGCAAGCGTAAGTGAACCATTTTTTTGTTTTAAAAAGTGTTGCTTATTTTGTGGCAATGAATTGAATGAAGAGCTAGAAAACAGAAAAGCACTGAAGTATCGGCGTAAAATTTTTCATGTAACAACACTTTCATTCAAAGAAACAATCCTGAATATAGCCCAGACTCGTTCTGATCATGTAGCAAAAGCTGTTATTACTCGAATTGAGTTCGAACATGATTTAGTTGCTGCCGAAGCTAAGTATCATAAAGACTGTCATAATGCCTTCTTGAGACCGACTACGGGGGGTCAAGCCGGTCGTCCTCAATCTGAAAGTACGAATCTTTTAATGGAAGAAATATTTGCACACATCGAAACTAGTGATGATTGTCAATTTTCATTAGACGAATTACAAACTATTTGCAACAATTCGTTAGATAATAGAACCATTAAGTTACGATTAAAGTTGAAGTATGGCGATAAAATTATTATAACAGAAAAGTCAGGAGCATCAACATTAATATGTTTTGTTGATAATCACTATGACATTTTAAATCGAGCTAGCTACGAAAAAAAAACAACAAATGAAAAAGAAGAGCGATTTAGAATCGTGAAGGCTGCGGCAGCAATCATTCGAGAAGATATTCAATCAGAAGCACAATAGATCGTGGAATAGGCCTACCGGGGAAACCACGTAAAAAAAAACGCGCCATGTACACTACCTCACGGGTGGCGCGGAAACGTGTGCATATTATGAAGAATACAACTTTTTCAACATTTTGCATCGCTGTATCTCCGAAATGGTGATTCTTAGGAAAAAAAGTGTATGAACAATTTTTATAGATAATTGCATGATGAATAATTTTTGTCTCACCTATTTTTATTATAAAACTTACCGTTTAGCTGGAAAACTCAAAAAACCGATTTTTGCAACATTTGACCTTGAATAAATTTTTTTCCACACTTCGGATTGATGTGGATAATTGACAAATTGTGTATAATAGGGTTCCCAACATTCATGCCAATTTTTAGCAAGGTGCGAATTAATGTAACCTTACCCCTATTTTTGATGCTAACTTGACCGGACTATAACTGAAGTAATAATTTCACAGACATAATGTAAAATGTTTGGAAAATGAGGATTTCTAAGGAAATGATCAGACAATCTTTCTTAGTCGAATTCAGCCCTGAAATGGAATTGTATAATGAACAGGGTTGGATTGATCGTGTTTTTTTTTAAAGCAAAAATTATTGATTTAGTTGAAAATATCATGATAAAATTTTTTATTTTTTTGATACTTCCATATAAAAACTCATAGAGAGCAAATTGAAAGGATTTAATCTTATTTCATTGGCCAAATAACAATTCAAGACCTATTTTCCTCCTTTTGCTTTGTCATAACTTGTCTTTGGCAGTTTAGCGGCTCTTAC